>LR738716.1:45096170-45106795 GCA_902687465.1 Secale cereale
CGATATACACTCGGTCCTAACACTACTAGAGGGGGCATCAATCACGGAGGGCATCTACATCAACATTGTTGCCCTTTTGATGATGTGTGAGTAGTTTACCGCAGACCTGTCGGTCCATAGTTAGTAGCTAGATGGCTTCTTTTCTCTCTTTGATCTTCAATACAATGTTCTCCTTGATGTTCTTTGAGACCTATTCGATGTAATGACTCTTTGTGGTGTGTTTGTTGGGATCTGATGAATTGTGAGTTTATGCTCATATTATCCATCAATGTTATTTGAGTTTTCTCTGAACTCTTTTATGCATGATTATTATAGCTTTGTATTTCTCTCCAATCTATTGATTTGGTTTGGCCAACTAGATTGATTTTTCTTGCAATGTGAGAGGTCCTCTGTGATAGGTTTGATCTTGCGGTCCTCAATCCCAGTGATAGAAAGGGACATGACGCATATTTGTAGAGTTGTCATTAAGAATAAAAAGATGTGATTTATTCATGCATGAGTTTACTTTGTCTACATCATGTCATCTTGCTTAAGGCGTCACTCCATTCTTTATGAACTTAATACTCTAGATGCATGTTGGATAGCCGTCGATGTGTGGAGTAATAGTAGTAGATACAAAATCGTTTTGGTCTACTTGTCTCGGACGTGATTCCCACACATGATCATTTCCTTGGATATCGTCATGATTATTTGCTTTTCTGTCAATTGCCCAACAGTAATTTGTTTACCCACCGTCTGCTATTTTCAAGAGAGAAGCCTCTGGTGAAAACTATGGCCCCGGGTCTACTTTTATCATATATCAAAATCCAAAAATACCTTACTGCACTTTTTATTTCTTTCTTTTATTTTGTGTTTTATCAATCTATCTATCACTACAAAATTTAATCTTGCAAGTAACCGTCAAGGGGTTGACAACCCCTTGTTCGCGTTGGGTGCAAGTATTTGTTATTTTGTGTGCAAGTACTGCTAACGAGGTGTTGCGTGATTCCCCTACTTGATTAATAACCTTGGTTCTTAACTGAGGGAAATACGTATATCTACTGTATTGCATCATCCCCTCCTCTTCGGGGAAATCCCAACGCAGCTCACAAGTAGTAGGAAGAATTTATGGCGCCGTTATCGGGGAGACATCATCAACTTATATCAAGTACCTATGCATAAACTTCCATCTGCTTGCATTTACATTATTTGATATTTTCTGATGTCTACTACGCAACCTTTTCCTCGTAGATGTTGTTGGGCCTCCAAGTGCAGAGGTTTGTAGGACAGTAGCAAATTTCCCTCAAGTGGATGACCTAAGGTTTATCAATCTGTGGGAGGCGTAGGATGAAGATGGTCTCTCTCTAACAACCCTGCAACCAAATAACAAAGAGTCTCTTGTGTCCTCAACCCACCCAATACAATGGTAAATTTTATAGGTGCACTAGTTCGGCGAAGAGATGGTGATACAAGTGCAATATGGATGGTAGATATAGGTTTTTGTAATCTGAAAATATAAAAACAGCAAGGTAACTAATGATAAAAGTGAGCATAAATGGTGTTGTAATGCTTTGAAACAAGGCCTAGGGTTCATACTTTCACTAGTGCAAGTTCTCTCAACAATAATAACATAACTCGATCATATAACTATCCCTCAACATGTAACAAAGAGTCACTCCAAAGTCACTAATAGCGGAGAACAAACGAAGAGATTATTGTAGGGTATGAAACCACCTCAAAGTTATTCTTTCTGATCGATCTATTCAAGAGTCCGTAGTAAAATAGCACGAAGCTATTCTTTCCGTTCGATCTATCTTAGAGTTCGTACTAGAATAACACCTTAAGACACAAATCAACCAAAACCCTAATGTCACGTAGATACTCCATTGTCACCTCAAGTATCTGTGGGTACGATTGTACGATATGCATCACACAATCTCAGATTAATCTATTCAACCAACACAAAGAACTTCAAAGAGTGCCCCAAAGTTTCTACCGAAGAGTCAAGACGAAAATGTGTGCCAACCCCTTTGCATAGATTCCCAAGGTCTCGGAACCCGCAAGTTGATCACCAAAACATACATCAAGTGAATCAATATAATACCCCATTGTCACCACGGGTATCCCATGCAAGACAGATATCAAGTGTTCTCAAATCCAGACTCAATCCTATAAGATAACTCCAAAGAGAAAACTCAATTCATTACAAGAAGATAGAGGGGGAGAAGCATCATAAGATCCAACTAGAATAGCAAAGCTCGTGATACATCAAGATCGTGCCATCTCAAGAACACGAGAGAGAGAGAGAGAGATCAAACACATAGCTACTGGTACATACCCTCAGCCCCGAGGGTGAGCTACCCCTCCTCGTCATGTAGAGCGCCGGGATGATGAAGATGGCCACCGCAGAGGGATCCCCCCCCCCCTACGGCAGGGTGCTGGAACGGGTCTAGATTGGTTTTTGGTGGCAACATAAGCTTTCGGAAGCGAAACTCCTGGTCTAGGTTATTTTCTGGAGATTTTGTATATATAAGAGGTGTTGGAGTCGGGAACAAGTAAGGGGGGTCCCCGAGGCGGCCACGAGATAGGGGTGCGCGCCCAGGGGGGTGGGCGCGCCCCCCCACCCTCGTGGGCAACCCGGGACTCCCCTATTCCATCTTCGGTACTCCTTGGGCTTGTTCTAGTCCAAAAACATCCTCCGTTGGGTTTCAGGTCAATTGGCCTCCGTTTGGTATTCCTTTTCTGCGATACTCAAAAGCAAGGAAAAAACAGAAACTGGCACTGGGCTCTGGGTTAATAGGTTAGTCCCAAAAATCATATAAAATAGCATATAAATGCATATAAAACATCCTAGATGGATAATATAATAGCATGCAACAATAAAAAAATATAGATACGTTGGAGACGTATCAAGCATCCCCAAGCTTAATTCTTGCTCGTCCTCGAGCAGGTAAATGATAAAAACATAATTTTTGATGTGGAATGCTACCTAACATATTTATCAATGTAATTTCTTTATTATGGCATGAATGTTCAGATCCGAAAGATTCAAGACAAAAGTTTTTGTCCTTTTGTTCGCAGAAGGGAGATCCTGTGCGCTAGCTATATCTGTTATGGATGGAGCCCTCACTCAACCGACCTGCTACCTGGAGACATAAGAATAATAATACTTCAAACCTACTAACAAAGCAATTATGTCTTCTCAAAATAACATGGCCAAAGAAAGTTCATCCCTACAAAATCATATAGTTTGGCTATGCTCCATCTTCGTCACACAAAATACTCAAATCATGCACAACCCCGATTTCAGCCAAGCAATTGTTTCATGCTTAAATTTTTCCAAACTTTTTCAACTTTCACGCAATACATGAGCGTGAGCCATGGATATAGCACTATAGGTGGAATAGAGTGGTGGTTGTGGAGAAGACAAAAGGAGGAAGATGGTCTCACATTAACTAGGCGTATCAATGGGCTATGGAGATGCCCATCGATAGATATCGATGTGAGTGAGTAGGGATTGCCAGGCAATGGATGCACTAGAGCTATAAATGTATGAAAGCTCAACAAAAGAAACTAAGTGGGTGTGCATCCAACTTGCTTGCTCACGAAGACCTAGGGCATTTGAGGTAGCCCATCGTTGGAATATACTAGCCAAGTTCTATAACGAAAATTCTCACTAGTATATGAAAGTGACAAAACAAGAGACTCTCTATCATGAAGATCATGGTGCTACTTTGAAGCACAAGTGTTGAAAACGATAGTAGCATTGTCCCTTTTTTCTTTCTTCTTCTTTTTTGGGCCTTTCTTTTTCTTTGGCCTTTCCTTCTTCTTTTTTTTATTTGGGACGATGCTCTAATAATGATGATCATCACACTTATATTTATTTACAACTCAAAGATTACAACTCGATACTAGAACAAAGTATGACTCCATATGGATGCCTCCGGCGGTGTACCGGGATGTGCAATGAATCAAGAGTGACATGTATGAAAAATTATGCATGGTGGCCTTGCCACAAATATGATATCAACTACATGATAATGCATGGCAATATGACAATGATGAAGCGTGTCATAATAATTGGAACGGTGGAAAGTTGCATGGCAATATATCTCGGAATGGCTATGGAAATGCCATAATAGGTAGGTATGGTGGATGTTTTGAGGAAGGTATATGGTTGGTGTATGGTACCGGTGAAAGTTGCGCGGTACAAGAGAGGCTAGCAATGGTGGAAGGGTGAGAGTGCGTATAATCCATGGACTCAACATTAGTCATAAAGAACTCACATACTTATTGCAAAAATCTACAAGTCATCAAAACAAAGTACTACACGCATGCTCCTAGGGGAAGGGTTGGTAGGAGTTAACCATCACGCATTCCCGACCTCCACACAAAGGATGACACTCAATGAAATACCTCATGCTTCAAATTTGTCACACAACGGTTACCATACGTGTATGCTACGGGACTTGCAAACATCAACACAAGTATTTCTCAAAATCACAACTACTCTACTAGCATGACTCTAACATCACCATCCTCGTATCTCAAAACAATCATCAAGTATCAAACTTCTCATAATATTCAATGCACTTGATATGAAAGTTTTTATTATACCCATCTTGGATGCCTATCATATTAGGACTAATTTCATAACCAAAGCAAATTACCATGCTGATCTACAAGACTCTCAAAATAATATAAGTGAAGCATGAGAGTTCATCTATTTCTTCAAAATAAAACCACCGTCATGCTCTAAAAAGATGTAGGTGAAGCACTAGAGCAAATGGCAAACTACTCCGAAAGATATAAGTGAAGATCAATGAGTAGTTGAATAATTATGTAACTATGTGAAGACTCTGACATTTAAGAATTTCAGATCTTGGAATGTTATTCAAACAGCAAGCAAAACAAAATAAAATAAATTGACGCTCCAAGCAAAACACATATCATGTGGTGAATAAAAATATAGCCTCAAGTAAAGTTATCGATAGACGAAGACAAAAGAGGGGATGCCTTCCGGGGCATCCCCAAGATTAGGCTTTTGGTTGTCCTTGAATATTACCTTGGGGTGCCTTGGGCATCCCCAAGCTTAGGCTCTTGCCACTCCTTATTCCATAGTCCATCGAATCTTTACCCAAAACTTGAAAACTTCACAACACAAAACTCAACAGAAAACTCGTAAGCTTCGTTAGTATAAGAAAATAAAACCACCACTTAGGTACGGTTGTGAACTCATTATAAATTCATATTGGTGTAATATGTACTGTATTCCAACTTCTCTATGGTTCATACCCTCCGATACTACTCATAGATTCATCAAAATAAGCAAACAACACATAGAAAATAGAATCTGTCAAAAACAGAACAGTGTGTAGCAATCTGTAACTTTCGAATACTTCTGTAAGTCAAACAATTCTTAAATAAATTGGTGGACGTGAGGAATTTTTCTATGAATCTTCTACAAAAAGAATCAACTCAAAAGCATACTTCTGTAAAAAAAATGGCAGCTAATCTCGTGATCGCAAAAGTTTCTGTTTTTTACAGCAAGATCACATTAACTTTCACCCACGTCTTCCCAAAGGTTCTACTTGGCACTTTATTGAAACAAAAGCTATAAAACATGATTACTACAGTATCTTAATCATGTGGACACACAAAAACAGTAAGTGTAAATATTGGGTTGTCTCCCAACAAGCGCTTTTCTTTAATGCCTTTTAGCTAGGCATGATGATTTCAATGATGCTCGCATAAAAGATAATAATTGAAACATAAAGAGAGCATCATGAAGAATATGACTAGCACATTTAAGTCTAACCCACTTCATATGCATAGGTATTTTGTGAGCAAACAACTTATGGGAACGATAATCAACTAGAATAGGAAAGCAAAACAAGCATAGCTTCAAGATTTTCAACACATAGAGAGGAAACTTGGTATTATTGCAATTCCTACAAGCATATATTCCTCCCTCATAATAATTTTTAGTAGCATCATGAATGAATTCAAAAATATAACCATCACATAAAGCATTCTTTTCATGATCCCCAAGCATATAAATTTTATTACTCTCCGCATAAGCGAATTTCTTCTCATGAATAATAGTGGGAGCAAACTCAACAAAATAACTATCACGTGAAACATAATCCAATTGAAAATTAAAATCATGATGAAAAGTTTCATGGTTATCATTATTCTTTATAGCATACGTGTCATCACGATAATCATCATAAATAGGAGGCATGCTTCATCATAATAAATTTTCTCATCCAAACTTGGGGGCCTAAACATATCATCTTCATCAAACATAGCATCCCCAAGCTTGTGGCTTTGCATATCATTAGCATCATGGGTATTCAAAGAATATATACTAACAACATTGCAATTATGCTCATCATGCACATATTTTATGACAAACATTCTATGTAATTCCTCTTCTAGTACTTGAGCACAATTTTCCTTCCCATCATTTTCACGAAAGATATTAAAAAGATGAAGCATATGAGGCATCCTCAATTCCATTTTTTGTAGTTTTCTTTTATAAACTAAACTAGCTATAAAACAAGAAACTAAAAGATACGATTGCAAGATCTAAAGATATACCTTTAAGCACTCACCTCCCTGGCAATGGCGCCAGAAAATAGCTTGATGTCTACTATGCAACCTTCTTCTTGTAGACGTTGTTGGGCCTCCAAGGGCAGCCCCCTAGCACCGAAGGGGAAACTGGTACACTGCGCCCCGTTGGCGCCAGCCTGGCCTTGGACGTCATGGCTCACGTCACGCGAACCTCGTGGGGTGCGTCTTGCATAGATATCTCCGCTCCTCGAGAGCCAGCCTAGGGAGGCTGCCCCCAGGGAGGTCTTGCTGTCGTCCGCCTCGCGAGGCTTGGCCCCTCGCGAGGGTCTTGAGTCACGGTTGCTGAAGCTAGGCCGTACTAGGCCGCCGATGGAACCACGTAACGGGCCGCATGCAGGTCTGGGTACCCCCATTCCCAGAACACTGACAGTCGTCGCCTCGACTTCCACGCATCGGGCGAATGCGAACAGTCCATGTACTTTCTAAAAATAAACCCCTGACTATGCAAGGACGGCGTCTATTTAAGGGGATAAGATCTTAGATGCATTTCCACATCGCGCAAAGATCATCAGAACAAACCACGAAAAGCCTCAAAACATGGCAAACGCCCCCAGCTCTTCCTCGTGCCCCCATGGCCCTCAAGCAAGTGATTGGGGAAGCTGCTCGGTATCTCTCCTCCAGCTGAATAGACTTCAAACAGAGGGATATCTCCCTCCTGCGGATCCAGTCTCCGTGCGGGCTGGATTAGCTTCAATTGGCGATGAGGCGCTAGCAGAAAGTTTCCCCAACCCTAGTAAGGAGGAGCGGGTGTGCTTCATTTCTTTCTTCTGAGGGGTTTAGGCTTTCCAATCTATCCCATTCTTAGGGGCCTATTGGAATTTTACGGGCTCCAACTGCATAACCTCACGCCAGGTTCTATCCTGCATATCGCAGGTTTTGTTGCTCTCTGTGAGCTATTCTTAGGCTGTGAAGCTCATTTCAAACTGTGGAGAAAGTTCTTTTGCCTCGTCCCTCATTCCCAAAAGGGTTCTACATTTGAAGTGGGCAGCGCCGAAGTATGGTGCATAGCCAGAATAGGTTACCTGGCCGACACTCCCAAGAAGGAACCTGAAGAGTGGACTTCAGAATGGTTCTATATTGAAGACGCTCCTCTTCCGGACCCAGTTCGGCGCGGACTTCCCGAATTCTCCAACGCTCCTTTGAAGAAATGCTTCAATTGGCGCCCCCGGAGCCCCCAAAAAAAAGAATAGAGAGGGAGTTAAGAGGCTAGTCAACAAGGTCGGGGTACTTGACAATTCTAAACTTTCTATAATTGAAGTCATGGCCATTGCGATAAAGCGATGCGTCCAGCCACTTCAATCCAGGGGGTTCCCTATGTGGCATTACAACAGGACGGATGATGCGTCTCGTTACAAGCACGAGGGTTCGGATACCCTGACCGCCCTGGACGCCATTTTGGTAGATCTTTATAAGGGGGAGAAAGAAGAGTTTGCTCGTTTAAATTGTTAGGAAGGTTTTTTCATGTATAACCCCATCGACTGGGTAAGCTTTTCGATAATCAGCATTATCCAACCTCTTTATTGAGACGTGCTAATCGAATTATTCCGGTTGTTTTAAAACAGACATGGAGGAAGGTGGTCGAAGGGATTCATTGCCCCGCCCCACAGCCAGAGGACCACGCTCGCGATGAAGATCCCGGATTCAATGAGGATCTGTATATATTTATAGAGCTTTTTGATGGAGTCTTTCATCAAGCAAGCCTCGATGGCTCGGAGGTGGCTATTATGGCCGATTATCCCGGTCTTCTCCCTTCCTCCAATGTAAGTAGCCAGAAGACATCCTCACAAAAGGAGCCCTCCCCTTGCGCCTCACCCACTGCACTGACTCTTGTTCAAAAGGGTCGGCGCTCCGCATGCCGCACTGCATCGATGGCGGCTTCTAAGAAAACAATGCCTACGCAAGGCGAGCCTTCAAAGAGAAAAGAAACGGGGAGCGCGGTTGAGCCCCCTCCTTCATCGAAGAGGTATAATCACTGATATGTGCTTAGGTACAAGACCAGATTGTTACGCCTCACCTCCTGTCTTATTTCAGAAGGAGCGTACGTCGAACCGTGTCCGAGGACCCAGTCGGCCGATCACCATCTAATCCGGCCCCGGACTCATCAACAAGAATGAGAACCAATACGGCGTCATCGAATTTTCCACCACATGAGGATTCGGATGACGTATCTGTCACAAATTCCAAAATGGAGAGCACGATGAGTCATACGCGGCGAAAAGAGGCCATGCATGCTCCAGCTTTTACTGAGCAGGAGTTCAATGCCCTCAGCTCCGTGGATGCATATATCTGAGCTGCCCGAGATGGACTTGCGGGGGTCACTCACCTATTCTCAAAGGATATGCAGGTAAAAGTTTGTGTAAATTTAATAAGTATATGCCAGTAGCCCCCGAGACTTGAAGCGGTTAATCCAACCGATTTAAGGATCGTTATGTCCACAGGTTCTCAAAGAGAAGAACAACATGCTGTCGCAGGAGCTTGAAACGAGCTAGACGAAGCTAAATGCCGCCACCACTGAGCTAGAGGAAATGAGGAAATCCACGAGGGGATCTCATGGTGAGGAGAAATAATATCCAAAAAATATGTTCTGTCGCAATGATATTTTAAGCTAACATTGCTGTATTTTAGCAGTGGATTCTATAGATCGACTGGAAGAAAGCTTGACGGCTGCCAAGAAGGCCCAGAAACATGCTGAGAAGCAAGAAGAAGCCGGTCGCTAAGTACTATCATGAGACATTGACGAAAAGAACAAGCTAGAAGAAGAAAAGGATAAGCAAGCCGAAGAGATAGAGAGCTTAAAGGCTCAATTATCAGAGGCACTGAAGGAGAATAAGAAGTTGAAAGGTGGCATATTCGGTATGACCTTGAAACCCTCCGGAGAAATCATATTGTCCGGTAGTTCGGGGTATTATAACATTGTTCTTGCAGGTCTGTTAACCGGGCATCCTCAAGAAGAGGTATCCGGATTCTGAGGTGACGTGCTAAAAGAGTTGTCCATAGTGCATGAGCAGGCCCGGAAAGCCATGAGGAGTATGTTCAAAGCCTTATGGCCATCCGATGCTCCTCCAGAAAGTATGGAGGATTTAGCCAACCTGTTCAAAGGTGTCCGGCGCCACTTTGAGCTATGGACGGCGTCAGCATGCCGGGAAGGTGCGCGAGAGGCATGGGCCATGGTGAAAACACGCTATACCGGGCTTGAGCCAAATCGTATGGCCCGAGTGGGACCTCGGGGATCAGATGGGCGAGAAATTCCCGTGAGCTGGGTATATGCCCAAGTGATGGTAGCTACGAAATACTCGCAAGAAGATTGTAGCTTAGATTGTCTTATGGATGGCATAGATAAAGAGTAGGTGTTCGATTCGTTGTATCAATGTACTTTATCATCAAACTTATCTCCGATCGAACTTGGCAAAAATTTGTCATGGTAGGCCTTTGGCTTCAACATCCGAACCAAAAGGTCGGAGTGTTTCCAGATACCATGTTTGAATGTAATAAACACTCATTATGTTTGGAAACCAGGCAATCTGGTCATATTGCTTGAGCAGACAAAATTTGTTCGGGGAGTTATGTTATATTACTATTCATACTAAGCCCTCCTCGCGCTTCACCGCCGCGCGACAACGGGATGACCCATCGCTGTCCTCGAAGCGAGCCCGGCGGCGAGGTGGCTGGTCGGGTTTAAGCCCGATCCGATCACTGGCTGTTGAAAGTTCCAGGGTGGTCATGTGATCTAGCAGCTCATTTAAGGACAAGGTGTCCTCCAGATCCGTCTTTTCGGAGTATTCGAGACCGATGTCGGGGTAATGCTTGGCGATCGTGGGGGACGCAGTCGGCTTAATGGACATGCGGGCGAATATGGTGAATCCACTGAGCTGGAGGACCTGACAAAAAATTAGGCTCTTCCCAGAAGTGATATCGTCGTTCATGACAAGGTGAGCTACAGATTGCTTTTCGTGACTACAGAGCGAAGCTCTCAGTCAAAGCACAATTGTTGGTGTCAAAACCGGTAGATC
>LR738716.1:45125069-45140971 GCA_902687465.1 Secale cereale
GTAGTCATTTGACTATGCCCTATATAATTGGGGGGGGGGGATTTTAATATCCTTAGACATTGTGGAGAGAAAAATAAAAAGATGGTGGCCTCACAATATAGTGACAGGTTTAATGCCATCATTAATGCTATGTGTTTGAGGGAGATTTATGTGGAGGGAGGAAAATTCACCTGGTCCAACAACCAAAAACATCATACTCAAGAAGAACTGGATAGGATTCTTATAAATAGTGAATGGGAAGATTTATTTCCTTTAGTCACTGCCAGAAAACTGGTTAGGGACGTTTCAGATCATAATCCCCTTCTTTTGTCTACTCAAAGTGCATGTCCCCAACCACCTAAACCTAGAGAGTTTCGGTTTGAGATGAATTGGATGACTAATGAAGAATTTCTTCCTTTGGTCAAAAAAATATGGCAAAAACCTGTTGGAGCTTCTAATCCTATAGATATTCTTAATATCAAGTTGGAACGTTTTAAGAACTTTTTCAAAGGGTGGAGTTCGGATAAATTTGGCCATGAGAAAAAAAGAAAGAAAACTATTAAAGAGGAACTTGCTGATATAGAACTTATGGAAGAACGCGGACCTCTTGATGCTGATAGTCTAGATAGACGTGCTACCCTGAGTGGTGAGCTACAGCAACTCATGGCCAATGAGGAATTGTTCTGGCTCCAACAATCCCATGAGACATGGTTATTGAAAGGAGACCATAACACTGCATTTTTCCATAGGATTGCCAATGGAAATAAAAGAAAGAATACCATTCATTCTTTTTCGTGCGATGATACAGTCACCGAGGGGACAGAGAACTTGATTAGACATGCTACTGGGTACTACAAAGATCTATTTGGTCCAGCCCCGGGGAACATTTTTCATTTAGAACCTGATACTTGGGGGGAAGATGAAAAATTAACAACTGATGAAAATGAATTTCTGACCAGACCTTTCAGCGAGGAAGAAGTTAAGAAAGCTTTATTTTCCATGAAAAGCAATAGAGCACCTGGCCCAGATAATATCCCAGCGGAATTCTATCGATTTTGCTGGGATATTATTAAACATGAGATTATGAACCTGTTCGTAGCTTTTCATGAAGGTTCCCTGGATGCTGAGAGACTGAATTATGGGCTAATCACCCTTATTCCTAAAGTCAGCGGAGCAAAAAAAATACAGGAGTTCCGTCCCATCTGCCTGTTGCGGTGCCCTTACAAACTCATTACCAAAGTGTTGGATAATCGAGTAGCAATGTTAGCTGATAAGCTCATTAGTAGGCACCAGAATGCTTTTATCAAAAAGCGCAACATTATGGATGGGATTTTAACTTTGCATGAAGTTTTGCATCATACTAAAGTTAAGAAAAAAGTTGGTATTATCTTAAAGCTTTACTTTGAGAAGGCATACGACAAAGTGAATTGGGATTTTCTTTTGGAGTGTCATAAAATGAGAGGCTTCGATAAGAAGTGGTGTGACTGGATCAACCAAACATTGCAGAATGGTACTATCAGTGTCAAGATCAATATACAGTGGGGCCCTACTTTCAAAATAGGAAAGGAGAGCGGCAGGGAGACTCCATTCCCCCCTTTCTCTTTAATCTAGCGGCCGAGTGCCTTACTAAAATGATTCTTAATGCCCGGAAAAATGGTCTGTTTAAGGGATTGGCAGCTGATCTCATCCCGAATGGTGTTGCGGTGTTGCAATACGCAGATGACACAGTTCTCTGCATAGAAGATGATATAGATAAAGCAAACAACCTTAAACTCCTGTTGTATTTGTTTGAACTTATGTCTGGTCTGAAAATTAATCTTACATTCTTAAGAAGTTGATCCCCACTACTACTAATTCTCTCAACATGCACATCGTCCACATCATCATAATGCCACGTCAGCTTTCATTTCCAAACACCAACCAATCGGCTCATTTGCAAGTGGAACTAATCTCAAGCCACCCACTTTTGATGATTGCTCTTCTTCCATATCTGAGTTCAATTGCCCTTCATTTCTCACCGTTCAGGCTCACGCAACGCAATGTTGTGATGCTTCGGTTACCACAGACCCACCAAAGGTTGCCCGTCGTATAGAAACAATATAAAATGGCCATCTCTCTCCCTCGATTCAGCCGAGCCCATCGACTCCCTTTCCCCTATGTACAGTCCGTTGTGGCTGCCGAGATCATCTCACTCCCCTATGGTAGGACCTCCGGCTTGGCTGGGATCGCCCGAGCTTTGTTCACCTTCTCGGTACGGTGCTTGTGTCCGTGGTTTGAAGATCCTCCTGAGCCGTCGGTCTGAATTCATGGGCCTGCTCGCGTGCTTCAGACCGGGTGGCCGCGGATTGAACGAGAAAAGGGAGCAGGAGGTGCGTCCTAGGCCGGGCCGGTTCGGCGGTGGCCCGCGGTGATAACCTGTGGTTGCTCTCCTTGGAGGACCTTTCACGGACGCCAGTGATGACAAGGCTGCAACCTGCAAGCCGTCACCCTGTACGAGCTGTAAGTCCATCGCAAATCCACCTCACTAACACTGAGGTCGGCTTTGACCCCGTCTACAGGGACACCGTCGACGGCGGCCTCCGCCCGGGCCTCACTGTGTAGCAGGTCGCCATCAAGTACCTCCGCCTCGACAACAACGGTATCCAACAGTACCACAAGTTGTTGGTAGATCGCCGTTATTCGGTGCCACAGAGAGTCCAGTCATCAACCACAAATCGTTGGATGGCTAATTGATTTTGTTTGTTTGTTTAGTCAACAGCAGGAGGTGATGTATCTACGAATGTTGAGCCACATGCACCTGTCGTAACAGTAGCCATTCTCTTGGCAAGCTGAGCGCCTGCATATTAGTAGGAAGTCCTGCTCCTGTGTGTCCGTCATGGGTTTGCGGAATTATGGTAAGGGTAGCGACCTTCCTCAGTACGTCAACAGGTTCTGTACTCTGTTCTTCGGGATGTTTGTTGTCTTCAGTAATTGTTTGTCATGTCCAACCGATCGAACCAACCCTCGCATGCCTTCGGTTGCAGCCGTAACCCATTGACTGATCGAGCCAAAATACTCCTATGTCCTACACCAGTTTTTCACCCCCCTCACTTAACTTCTCATTATGGCTTTTAATAAACACAAATTCATGTAAGTGTCAGAGTAAGTAGCAACGACAATTATTAACAGGTTACGGATCTTTTCCCTTCGCCTCCCTCCTACCTTGATCGGAAATAGTTCTCTAGCTCTATTAAAACTCTCTACTGAAACTGCTCAACAGGTTTCAGCTTCAGGTTCATTCATCTCTTTAAATTTAAGTATGAGAAGGAGGAGCCACCAAGGCTGGGGATGCGCCTAAACTGCCATAGCCACTGGAGGAAGCGATCAGTTTTTCACACCTAATTGTCTACAGTTTTGAATTGATTTTTGATTTTGCAAGAATTTGAAACTGCAGAACGCATGTTCATTTCCCCCTAACATGCACGTTGAATGATGATACATGAGCCAGTACCATTTGGATAATTGTACTTCTGTCGAATTGTACTTCTCTTTATGTTATTTGCAAGATAGCCATTGTTACAGATAACAAATCCGGGCAAGATAACTACACTTTCAAGGACCTGTACTACATGTTGTTTCAGGCAAGACAGTGTTACGGATCCATCAAAATTTAAATTACCCTTTTTTCAACACATGTTCCCTATGTAATGGCTTTAGGTTGTGCGTGACTTAGGAATTTTTTTGATTTCCTAATTGTTTGATCATATGAATGCTCATGGCACATGTAGTTCTTTGTACACAAGCATAAGCTGCAAATATGGTTTATGGTAGTATGATGTATGTTCAGTGCATTCTCAAAGATACATACTCCGAGCGATGTCTTTTTCAAATTGGAGTTCTATGGGCATCTACATAGAACTTTCAATGCCAACAAAGAGACCCCGCAGCAACGCGCGGGGCATCATCTAGTTTTCTCAAAAGTGAAGTGTTGTGTGTGTGTGTGGGGGGGGGGGTGCCTCCGTTCTTCAGAAATATGTTGATGTTTTTGGATGCTAGATAGGGCACTTCCCAATGAAATACTTGGGGGTGCCAGTTAGTTATTCTACTCTGAGAAACTCGGATTGGGAATATATTGCAGTCAGATATCTTAAGACTTGTGATTCTTGGATTGGCAACGCTGCATCTTCTGGTGGGAGGTTAACTCTGCTAAATTCATCCCTCTCGAGCATTGCATATTATTATATGTCGATGTTCCTACTCTCCAAGTCATTTGTTGAGAGACTCGATAAATATCACCGTAAGTTTTTTTGGTGCGGTGGGATGGATAAGAAACGCTATTACCTGGTGAAATGGACCAGGGTGTGTCGATCTAAGAACAAAGGAGGACTGGGTGTGAAAGATCTTCACAAACAGAATATCTCTCTGTTAGCAAAGTGGTGGTGGAAACTGAAAACGGGGGAGGGACTATGGCAAGATGTGGTGAGAGCAAAATATCTTAAGAACAATTGAGTATCCAATGTAAAAACCAGATTTCATGATTCCCCCGTTTGGAAAACTTTACTCAAAGTGAAAAATGTGTATATGGTCGGGAGGAAAGTGGTTGTCAATAATGGTAACATTGCCAGGGTATGGCAAGATCCGATTGGTACTCATCCTCCTTTGGGTGATACATATCCAGAGCTGTTTAGTATTGCTTATCACCAAGATGATACTGTTGCTCAATTTAGAGACCGTGCCTATGAAGATGTGTTCAGGCGTAGACTGAATGCAGACCTTAGTACTCAATTTGACGATGTCAAGATAGTGGTGGCCAGTGTTGACACTTCTGCTGGTCCAGATGAAATCATGTGGGCTGATGGACCCAAAGGCAAATATACTACTAAATCTATGTATGTTCATCTGGAGAAAAAATTGGCTGGTTGTGACTGGATTTGGAAGGCCAAATTACCTGTTAAAATACAGATCTTCCTATGGCAATTGTTTCAGGATGCCATCCTGACTAGAGACGTTATGAAACGGCAAAACTGGGCTGGCAATCCCCGTTGCTCTTTTTGTGATTGTAGAGAAACGTATCAACACCTGTTCTTTCTTTGCCCCGTGGCGAGAGTAATTTAGCGTATAGTTGTAGGATCGAAAGTATGTCTAGAGGGGGGGTGATTAGACTACTTGTAATTATAAAAATTCTGCCTTTTGATCATGAACAGTTTTTGGCAGATTCACAATTATGATCAAGACAAGCATCACCCTACACATGCAATTCTAGAGTATAAGCAGCGGAAAGTAAATTGCACATGTAGTAAATAGAGGTGGAGAAGAGCAAACGCAATTTGGAGACGCGGTGATTTTTCCCGTGGTTCCGATAGGTGGTGCTATCGTACATCCACGTTGATGGAGACTTCAACCCACGGAGGGTAACGGCTGCGCGAGTCCACGGAGGGCTCCACCCACGAAGGGTCCACGAAGAAGCAACCTTGTCTATTCCATCATGGCCTACGCCCACGGAGGGCTAGCCTTACTCGGGGTAGATCTTCACGGAGTAGGCGATCTCCTTGCCCTTACAAACTTCTTGGTTCAACTCCACATCTCGATGACGGAGGCTCCCAAGCGACACCTAACCAATCTAGGAGGCACCACCCTCCAAAAGGTAATAGATGTTGTAGATGATGATGAACTCCTTGCTCTTGTGCTTCAAATGATAATCTCCCCAACACTCAACTCTCCTCACTGATTTGGCTGTGGTGGAAGAAAGGATTGAGTGGAAAGCAACTTGGGAAGGTTAGAAATCAAGTTTCATATGGTGGGAGTGGAGCAACTTGATCTCAACACAAGGGTAGGTAGTTCTCTTCTCAGAAAGTGTAAGGTAGGAGTGGTAGTTCTTTCTGATGGCTCTCTTCACGAATGAAGAGGGGGTGGAGGGGTATATATAGCCTCCACACAAAAATCCAACCGTTACACACATAATTGAGCAATCTCGGTGAGACCGAAGTGGAAACTCGGTCAGACCGAAAGT
This sequence comes from Secale cereale, assembly GCA_902687465.1. Taxonomy (NCBI): domain Eukaryota; kingdom Viridiplantae; phylum Streptophyta; class Magnoliopsida; order Poales; family Poaceae; genus Secale; species Secale cereale. The sequence goes on from LR738716.1 coordinate 45,131,038, forward strand.
TCCAATATAGTGAACGTTGGGGTTTTCGGTGGGACCGAAAATACCATCTCGGTTGGTCCGATTTGAGCAAAGACAGGAACTTGCCAGTTTCGGTGAGACCGAAATCATCAACTCGGTTATTCCGATTTGAGGACAAACGGTTACAGAAGCTTGGCAGCCCGTGTTTCGGTGAGACCGATCTCAAACTCGGAATGATCGATTTTTCTAGGGTTTGGCTTATGGCTGAGGTGGTTCATCTCGGTGGGACTGAGTTTGAAAAATCGGTTGGTCCGAGATTACTTATGAGTGTGTATTGTAGTGAAAGTTGCTGATAGTTAAAGGAGATATATCACTAAGCACTTGAGCAACCAGATCATCAACACAACCTCATCCCCTTTTAATAGTATTGGCTTTTCCTATGGACTCAATGTGATCTTGGATCACTAAACCAAAAATGGAGTCTTGAGCTTTTGCCAATGCTTGCCTTAGCATTTTGAGGGGTCCACTTCTTCAGTCATTGCCATACCCATATCACTGAACTTCTCTGAAATGATTCTCAAGTAGCTATTAGTTCAATGATATATATGTTGTTATTAATGCCAAAACCACCCGGGGATTAGTTGCACTTTCAATCTCCCCCTTTTTGGTAATTGATGACAACATATAGATCAAAGCTTCGACAAAAGATATAATCAATGAATAATATCGTCGCTTTGAGAAGTATGTGATAAGCAAGAGCTCCCCCTAAATTTGTGCATTATTTAAAATTTGCGTTTGAATGCAAATGCACAATCAATTAGGATCATGGGTTACTCTTCCATGTCACATACATCTTGGTGGAGCGCACAAAATGATAAGAATGAATAACATGCACCCAATCACCAAGACATGAGTAAATAGTCATACAAGATAGGAATAGCATAAGATAAGCATTAATCACACATTAAAGCATAGTATGACTAAGCACTCATTAAGGTAGCATCAAACGTAGTATCAAGCACACTGAAAGTTTCAAGAACCAAAAGTACCAAAAGAAACTCAAAGAAACCGCAAAAGAACGAAAGAGCACTCTCTCTCTCGAAGCCCTATGATCTATACAATTTCTCCCCCTTTGGCAACAAGTTACCAAAAAGTTTGAAAAAGCATAGAGCTAAACGTCACTGTGGGCTCTGCTGGCGGCTCCCGTCTGGGTAGATGTCGGAGTAGATATGACGGCATTGGCGAAGACTTCAGCTGATGTCTGCGCTGGAGGAGTGGATACTAGAGCTGTAGGAGGTGCTGAAGTGGTAGCCCTGGTGTCAGTCACTGGAATAGCAGCTGATCGGGATCCTCTGGGAATCGGAGCAGTCTGGCGCTGAGAATCCTGGACTAAGTCACCCTGCATGAGCTCTGCCCTGTCCTGCCTTGCTTCCTCCATGTCTGCCTCAAGCTTGTTGACGGTCACCTGAAGTTCAGTCAGCTTCACGTCCAGAGCGTGGACCTTCTCGTCAACAATCCTCTCTAGGCTCTCATGAGATTGTTCAATGCTGGCCAGGCGTTGTTCAATCCTTTGGGTAGCTTCAAGAATCTGCTCTCCGAAGCTCTTTGGTTTAGCTGCTGCTGCTGCTGCTGCCTCTTTATCAGCTTTGGCTTTCTTAGCAGCTTCGATCTTGGCTTGACCTTCAACCGAAGTTGGATCCTCCTCATCCATCACAACAACATTGTCTTCATGCTCTGGCTGCAGGGGTAAGTGCTTCCTATCCAACATGAATTTGCCCGTGCCAAACTTGGCATTGATAAGCATCTGAATCTGTGGGGCAAATCCACATGACCTCTTCTGGTCAGCTGCAGTCCTCTTAATGGTCTCTACCATTAAGTCCATCACCTTGAAAGGTGCCTTCTCATCAAGTATGTGCAGCATGTTGATAGAATACCCTCTGATCATGCGATGGTCTCCAGACTTGGGCATCAAGGTATGCCTCAGAATAGTGTTAGTGGTAGGTAGACCTGCCTGGAGATAATAAACTGAGCCGAGCTTCCACACTTCCAAATCTGCTGCGGGGATCTCCTTGTACATGTTCTTCATGGAATCATGGTTCTTCTTTGGAATCCCTTAGACATCAATGTCGTCCTCTCTTTGCACTGGAGCATTCAGAAATTCTGCCCATTCTTCAACAGACGAAGAAAACCTTTGACCTTCAGTCATCCAGGTGATCTTCCCATCAGGATAGAAATGAGCTGTGGCATAGAACTGCATAATCATCTCATCGTTCCAATCTGTCAGTTTCTGACCCACAAACTCAGCAACTCCACATGCAGTAAAGCTCTCATGCACATGGGGAAAGAAGTCTCTGTGCTCTTCACTGTCAATGTATTTCCAGTCAACGTATCTGGTATCTGCAACTATAGGCTTCTTGTCCATCAGCACAGTCTCATAGAAGTCCTGCTGCTCTCTAGTGTGGAATCTGGGGTCTACAGCAGTTCTTCTCCTCACGGCATATGGATCAGATTGTCTCCATAGCCTGAGACCTCTATCTTTCCTTGCCTTCATATCCTCGGCTTGAGGATGAGCATCGTTGTGAAGTGGCAGTTTTGGACGGAGTTTTAGCAACACATGTTCTTCTTCATCAGACTCAGCTGGTGGCACATCACCCTTGTTCTTCTCAGATGCTGGAATGTTCCTGGTAGTCCTCTTGGGCTTGGCAGTAGGCTTTGCTGGAGCTGCCTTAGCTTGAGCAGGCTTCTTGGGCTTAGAAGTGGCTCCAGCCCTAATAGCATCACCCATGAGCTTAGCCTTCTGAGGAGGAGGCTGGGGTGCATCTTCTTCTTCTTCATCATCGGCTGCTGCATCTGCATGAGGATCAGCATACACTACCCTCTTCCTCTTGGAAGTTTTCTTCACTTTGCTTGGGGCTGGCTCTCCCAAGTTCAGCTTCTTGGCAACAGCTGACTGCTTGACCTTGCTGGTGCCTTTCTTTGACTGCTGCCCTTGTTGCTCTTTGGCAACAACCTTTCTCTTAGGCTTGGAGGACACTTCTTCTTCTGCAACAAAATCAGAATCCTCATCATCCGAGTTCCTCTCCTTTCTGGCTCTGGTGGCTGCAGGAGGCAAGCCACTAGGTGTACTCCTCTCACCATCATCAACTGGACTACTAGCCTCAGGACTAGTGTCTGCTTCCGGAATGTCCGCAAAAGGTGACTCTGACCTGTTCTGGCTGTCACTGGCATCTGACATGGCTGACAACCTGTGAATAGATAAGGTGTAGGCAGAGTAGAAGAGTTATCACAAACTGCAGAGGTTTTTGCAAACAAAATGAGTTCAAATCTTAGTTTTAAGTTTTCACAGAATGCATTTCGGTCAAACCGATTTTCAGTTTCGGTGAATCCGAAGTGTATAACAGAAACTTTACACACCACTTTCGGTTGGACCGAAATGGGTTTCGGTCCTGCCGGTACACTAGGGTTTCACTAAAACTATACTTCGGTCACACCGATTTGCACAACTCGGTTGGACCGAAAGTGCAGTGCAATGGCCAGAGGCCGAATCGGTCACACCGAAAATTTAAAACCGGTTTCACCGAGATGTGTTCCGTGGAAACCTAACCCTAAGAATTTTACTCGAAACTAGAACCGATCTGGTGGAGAAGAAGTTTTCAATCGTGGCCAGATATAGAGCAAACCAGACGTGCAATGAATCAGATGAGAGCACGAGAGGGATCGAGACTCACCCTAACTTGGTGGAGTCCCTCTACGGCGGCAACGGCGCGGAGGAGAAATCCGTTGACGGCGGCGGAGACCTGCGGCGAGGGCGCACAGGCGACGACGGCGACGATCCGGAGATCAGGGCGACGGCAGCAGGGGACGTGGGAGCGAAAACGTTTGAAGGAATAATCAACGCGCGCTGCCCTCAGTATTTATATCCCCTTGCTGTCGGTGGGTCCGAGTTGAAAAACTCGGTGACACCGAGATGGATAACTGCTATGCAGTTACGCATATCGGTCACGCCGAGATTTAGAACTCGGTTTCACCGAGATGAAACCTAGATCAGTCTAAGTGCTTTCGGTTTGACCGAGTGGGAGAAAGTTGGTCTGACCGAAATTTACTTAGAAGGTTTTGGAAGTCAGCCTTAGACGGATCGGTGGCTCCGAGTGCTCCTCACTCGGAGGGTCCGAAAATGACTTGTTCAAAGTTTGTGATATAAGCATGAATAGAATTTGAGACAAGAAAGCATAGATAGCTAGGGGAGGTACTTAGGCATTCTTGTCCATCCATTTGGCCAGAAAAATCAAAACAACCAAAACAACAAATGGATGTCCTCGAATGGATAAAATCATGCATTCAACATGCTCACACAATAAGATAGCAAATGAAATATGTGTCAAACATGCACAACCAAAACTCTAGCTACTAGCACACAATTTGTCGATGACTAGGTCATCTTTATATGAGTATATTGACTTAGGAGCCAAATGAGAACATTTGATCATAGGTCATACTCATCGTTTAAGCACAAGTGGGGTTACCACTTTTACATAAAGCATTGATGTGTTCACATCATTTGGAGATGCTTTTGCTCAATTTTTAGAGCAAAGCTCCCCCTAGATGTGAGAACCCCTTTTAAAGGGTCAAACTAACCTTGGGTTGTCGTAGAAGACTTCATGTAGATGTTGAAGATGTGGATGCTCAATGTTGATGTAGATCATCAAGAGTTGGGAGCTATCCTTTGGATTAGGGCACTTTCAATACCTACATGGGTTAGTCCCACAAGGAACAAACAAGGATATCCATAGACATAGATTGAAGTTCACAATAGATGATGTCCATGGAAGCAATGATTACCTTGTCCCTTGACTTACCAACAAGAGGGTTTGTGACTCCATGAACTAGTGCATGATGTGGAAGTTGATTGCACAAGTTGCCAAAATGAATATGAGTGAAGTATGTTGGCGGAGTCACCCTCAAGAACCTTCTAGTTCTTCTTCTTCGGGATCCACATCATCTTGATGGGAATCCTTGGGGTTGTAGTTGAGCTTGACGAAGTAGAACTTGACGTGTCCTTGGGAACCCACTTGACCATGGCTTGAGGTGCTTCAATGAATGCATCAATCTCCTCTTGAAGCTTGTCCTTGGCTTTTAGCTTGTGGTCTTGTGGTGGAAGGTCATCTTGAGCTTGTTCCACATTGGAAGAAGTAGGATCATACTTCTCCTTTTGAGAAACAAACTGTGGAGTAGGGTATTGACCTTCTTCCCACTCAACACCTTTGGCGTTGAACTTTCGCTCAAAACCAATCCCTTGATTCTTCCGGTGCCTTCCTTGTTTGCGAACAATTTCCTCAAAGTTCTTGCTTCCGGCAAGACTCTTGTAGACACCTTTCTCTATGATTTCCTTCAATAAGCTATTTTCTTGCTCAAGTGCAACTTGGCTTGAAACATTGTTAGTGGAATCCAGAGAACTACTAGAAGTAACAACATTAGATTTAACATGGTTATTGTTACTACTAGAGGAAGAATTTTTCTTATGCTTGTCATGCTTAGTCTTAATAGGTGGCAAGAAATTAGACAAGAGAAGTCGTTTGGCAAGATATGAAGAACTCTTCTTTCGAAGATCGTCATTGATCGCTTTTAGAAACTCATGTTCTTGCTCTAGAATGAGCTTCTCGAAGCGTAGCTTCTCATGAGATCTTAGGAGCTCTCTATGATCTTCTTGAGTTGTTTCATGAGCTAACTTAAGAGTGTTTAGTTCTTTAGTTAGACGCTCAATCTCCTTCATAGCATTGTCATTCGACTCTTCTCGACTATAAAGACTACTAGCATTTTCATCGTTACTAAGCTCACTAGATTTATCATGCAAGAGCTCATCTTCACCAAGCAAGTCATCCTCATCACTATCAAAGTCAATGAATTCAGGGTGTGATACCTTGGGGCCTTTAGCCATGAAGCATCTTCCAATTCCCTCATTTGGTGAATCAAATAAGTCGTAGGAGTTGGAGTTGGAGGATACGAGTGCAAGACCGGCAACACCTTCATCTTGACTGTAGTCGGAGTCGGAATGATAGCTTCCATCGGATTGATTTTCGGAGTCGGAGCCGGAGACCCATTCACCTACATGAGCTTGATGTCTTCTTCTTGTGTAGCTCCTTGATGACTTGTCTCTCCTCTCCGAATCCTTGCTTCTCCGAGAGGGTCTTCGTTCATAACGATCATCTCTACTCCTTCTCTCTTTCCGAGGTGACTCATCTCTTGATCTTCTTCTTGGAGATTCTTCTCTTCTTTTGTGGGGAGCCGTACACTCATTTGAGTAGTGTCCGGGTCTTCCACAATTGTAGCAGTTTCGATCACGGCTAGAAGATCTCTTTTCATCATATGATCTAGACTTTGAGCTTCTCTCTTTGCCTCTATTCTTGTAGAATTTGTTGAAGTTCTTAACCATTAGGCTTATCTCTTCATTGGAAATTAACTTGTCACTTGAGGTTGTGGGAGCATCACTTGTAGCTTTGTAAGCACCGCTTGACTTGTTGTGAAGCTCTTCCTTATCCTTAAGTGTCATCTCATGAGCAACAATTCTTCCAATGACTTCAGTTGGCTTGAGAGTCTTGTAGTTTGGCATCATTTGGATCAAAGTGCACACGGTGTCATACTTTCCATCCAAAGCTCTGAGAATCTTCTTAATGATGAATCGGTCGGTCATTTCTTTGCTTACTAAGCCGGCAATCTCATTTGTGATGAGAGCAAGCCTAGAGTACATTTCAGCGACTCCTTCACCATCCTTCATCTTGAACTTGTCAAGTTGACCTTGAAGAATATCTAGCTTTGATTCCTTCACAGACTCGGTACCTTCGTGCATTTCAACCAAAGTATCCCAAATCTCTTTAGCATTCTCAAGACGGCTGATTTTGTTGAACTCTTCGGGACACAAAGCATTGAAGAGGATGTCACAAGCTTGAGCATTGTTTTGCAACATCCACAACTCTTCCGGTGTAGCTTCGCGATCCGGAACTTTTCCTTATTCAAAGAAATCACCTTGCATACCAACACAAATAATGCCCCATGCGGCTGGGTTATGACCAAGAATATGCATTTTCATTTTATGCTTCCAACTAGCAAAATTTGTACCATCAAAGTAAGGACCTCTACGATAATTACCCTCACTAGACGCCATACTCTCCTAGGTTGTGAAACCAAGCTTATGGAGTCCAATGCAATGGAAACCAAACAATGGAGACCAAAGCTCTGATACCACTTGTAGGATCGAAAGTATGTCTAGAGGGGGGGGTGATTAGACTACTTGTAATTATAAAAATTCTGCCTTTTGATCATGAACAGTTTTTGGCAGATTCACAATTATGATCAAGACAAGCATCACCCTACACATGCAATTCTAGAGTATAAGCAGCGGAAAGTAAATTGCACATGTAGTAAATAGAGGTGGAGAAGAGCAAACGCAATTTGGAGACGTGGTGATTTTTCCCGTGGTTCCGATAGGTGGTGCTATCGTACATCCGCGTTGATGGAGACTTCAACCCACGGAGGGTAACGGCTGCGCGAGTCCACGGAGGGCTCCACCCACGAAGGGTCCACGAAGAAGCAACCTTGTCTATTCCATCATGGCCTACGCCCACGGAGGGCTAGCCTTACTCGGGGTAGATCTTCACGGAGTAGGCGATCTCCTTGCCCTTACAAACTTCTTGGTTCAACTCCACATCTCGATGACGGAGGCTCCCAAGCGACACCTAACCAATCTAGGAGGCACCACCCTCCAAAAGGTAATAGATGTTGTAGATGATGATGAACTCCTTGCTCTTGTGCTTCAAATGATAATCTCCCCAACACTCAACTCTCCTCACTGATTTGGCTATGGTGGAAGAAAGGATTGAGTGGAAAGCAACTTTGGAAGGTTAGAAACCAAGTTTCATATGGTGGGAGTGGAGCAACTTGATCTCAACACAAGGGTAGGTAGTTCTCTTCTCAGAAAGTGTAAGGTAGGAGTGGTAGTTCTTTCTGATGGCTCTCTCCACGAATGAAGAGGGGGTGGAGGGGTATATATAGCCTCCACACAAAAATCCAACCGTTACACACATAATTGAGCAATCTCGGTGAGACCGAAGTGGAAACTCGGTCAGACCGAAAGTTCAAATATAGTGAACGTTGGGGTTTTCGGTGGGACCGAAAATACCATCTCGGTTGGTCCGATTTGAGCAAAGACAGGAACTTGCCAGTTTCGGTGAGACCGAAATCATCAACTCGGTTATTCCGATTTGTGGACAAACGGTTACAGAAGCTTGGCAGCCCGTGTTTCGGTGAGACCGATCTCAAACTCGGAATGATCGATTTTTCTAGGGTTTGGCTTATGGCTGAGGTGGTTCATCTCGGTGGGACTGAGTTTGAAAAATCGGTTGGTCCGAGATTACTTATGAGTGTGTATTGTAGTGAAAGTTGCTGATAGTTAAAGGAGATATATCACTAAGCACTTGAGCAACCAGATCATCAACACAACCTCATCCCCTTTTAATAGTATTGGCTTTTCCTATGGACTCAATGTGATCTTGGATCACTAAACCAAAAATGGAGTCTTGAGCTTTTGCCAATGCTTGCCTTAGCATTTTGAGGGGTCCACTTCTTCAGTCATTGCCATACCCATATCACTGAACTTCTCTGAAATGATTCTCAAGTAGCTATTAGTTCAATGATATATATGTTGTTATTAATTGCCAAAACCACCCGGGGATTAGTTGCACTTTCAATAGTGGGGGTCAATGCTTGGCACTGACTTATGTCCCAACAATCTTTATCAGTTTTACTCTTGGTGCTATGTCTTTCTTCCTCAAGGGGAAAAACACTTTACTGTGGGGCCGGCGGCTATCTGTTGGGCTATTTGGAACCGTAGAAACCAGGCTACTTTTGAATTCAAGAAACTGTCATCTCCTTTTGAGATTGTTTTCACCGCTTGTATGTATCTATCATATTGGGCAGGACTCCTGAAGGACGAAAAAAGATCGGAGCTGGAGCATGGTGCGAGGATTCTGAAGGAGAATGCTAAAGAGATGATGAGACTCTGCGCGACTGCACATGTTGGCGACGTCGTAGAGTGATCTGCTGGGATGTCAGAATAGCTGGGTAGCTTTTGTGGAGTCTTACTCGATGTTGGGAAGCGTTTGTGGAGTCTTATTCGATGTTCTGTTTTTTGTGGCGCCCTTTGTTTGGGTTGTAATGCGATATAAACTTTGTTTGGTTCGATGCGTGTTGATGGTGCTCCAGAGTTTTTGCCACAACGGGTTTCCTTGGAGTGCTTGAACTCGCCTTTTCCCTTTCCCTTTGTTGTGAGAACCTGGACTCAGATGTATTTCCGTTATCTTTAATGGAAAGGGGATTAGCCCGGTTCAAAAAATTCAGTTCCCCGGAAAATTTTCAGTCATCTCTTTTAAGCCTCCGGGTCTCCATCTTTTTTTTTGCAGGTGGGGTCTCCGTCTGACGGAGCTAGTTGTTTGGTTCAATTATTTTTTCAGGGCTCCTATTTCCCGCTCGCTGCAGCAAATTGTCAAACTTTCGCACAGGGGCGTCACCTAGTGTGCCGGCACATCAGTGATTTACTATGGCGAGCCACAGCTGTATCTACGGTACTGTTCCTTTGTTTATTGTTTTCTTTAGTCTGTTTTTATTTATCTGAAAACACAGACGTTTTTTTATTTTTTTTATTAAAAAGCAAAAGTCCCGTGCGTTTCAATGGGAGATTTTTTTTCATAATCTCCAAAGATCAAAAAATATTTTGCTGCATGACCGATAATATTTTGGCGAACATTTTGTTCATTTTGATTAAAATTTCTTAATACACCAACTTTTTTAAAAGATCATGAATGTTTTTTGATTTCCCAAAAATTTGTTTTTCAAAATTCTGAATTTTTAATATTCCATTTTTTTAAAGTTGCGAACATTTTTTGAATACACAAACATTTAATGATTTATTAAACATTATATATAT
>LR738716.1:45182323-45201394 GCA_902687465.1 Secale cereale
AATAGCATGGAACAATAAAAAATTACAGATACGTTGGAGACGTATCAGTTGGCAGCACCGGGCATGCATAGAGGGGGACCTGCACAAGCTGTACGCCATGTCGGAGGACTCGGATGGGGCAGCAGAGAAGGACTCGACGACGGTTGCGGCACCAATCGGCGCGGGGCCGATGTCGCCAACGGTGGTCGGAGTAGACGAAGTGGTCGGGGAAGATGACGACAACGCTAGCGATGAGCTAGTGCTGGACGAAGACGAAGGGGGGTGGACATGCGGCGTGGCTCGGGTGAGCGAGCGACAGTGGCGCCGAAGAAGAGCGATGGCAACAACATGACAGCGACAGCGGCGATTTGGTTAGGAGTGTGGCGGCGATGCTTGAAGTAAGCGGGGAAGAACTAGATAGCGTGATGAAGATCAGCGCGGACGGTGGCGTCCCCGCGCTGAGGGATGCGGTGCAACACATATGACGAGAAGTCGACGCGTAGGGATGGCGGAGTGGACTGCGGGCCGCAGCGCTATAGTCCGAAGGGCGACAAAGTGGTAGCAAGCATGCCAGGGCGACGGTGGGAAGACCTCGGGCAGCGGTGTAGACCGCGTGCCACGATGTTATGGCCTGAAGGGGCGGCGCAGTGGCGGTACATGGGTCGGTGCAGCCACGGGAACAGCCTAGGGCGAAAGCGAGGACCGCGTGCCGTGGCGTTACAGCTGAAAGACGACACAGCCGCGATGCGTGAGCCGGTGCAGCCGTGGGGAGAACCACGGGGCGACGGGGTGACGCAGCTGCGTCGCATGAGCCAGTGCAGTCGCGATGAGAACCAATGGGCGATGACGTTGCGGCCCGACAGGGCGACGCTGCGACAACTCATTGCTCGATTGGTGGAAGGGCGCGTATACTTGGTGACAATCTTCGTGGAAACCTTGTGAGACGCGCGCAAACAACTGGTCAGGTCGGTCGCGCAACGCGGATGAAACGGATTACGTCCGGTCAGGCGATCAACCCGATCACCCATGAGGGCGGATAGGTACTTGGTAGAGTGCTCGGTGATGAAGTGGTCGCCTGACGTAGCAGGAGCCTGCGACTGAACCAGGGACACGCATTATGCACGGATGACGATCCTTCGGGTAGTTCTATGAGCCCAAGCGCCAAACCAACAGAACACTCAGGGCATGTTTAGTTGCCGTAGTCTACAGTAGATGCATTGCATAGCCTTCTCAACTCAGCCTGGCTATGCTTGCAGCCTCAAATGCACCATCTGGAAGTTGTTTGGTTGCCTGCATGCCCTGTTGCCTGCATGGGTTGAACCAGACTGCCTGGTGTTTGGTTGCCTTCATGTTAGTGGACAAACCCAAGGCATGGTGTTTGGTTGTATGCAACACCTGGTGTGTGGTAACCTCTTTGGCTAGTTGGTGAGGTTACCAACACACTTCGACACAACCATGTTGCACACATCATAAGCAAAGCAAAGTATAAATAGAGCATCAACTACTTAATAGCATAATTCAGATAAACAGTACCACACTTCATAATAGTTCAACGCATAAACCATAAACAGTTCAAGGCAGGCTTGATAATACTTAGGAAGGAGGTGCCCCGACCCTGGTCCTTGGCGGCGAAGACTTTGTCGTGCTTCCCGCACTTGTTGACGGCCTCAATGCCATCGTCGTCGAAGATGATGACCTTGAGGGTGTCGGGAGTGAGGAGCTTGAACGTTACCATGTAGCTGATCTTGATCTGATGAACGACTGCATACGTGGCCCAAACCTGATCCAGGGTTACCATGCCGTTCATCAGCTTCACCATCACCTTCCAGGAGCAGCCGATATTGTTCCTGAGCTTGAACTCCATCGGCACTGCGAAGAAGTGCTTGGTGAAGTCCAGGGGCATGAGGATGCACTCAAGCTTCGGTGCAAGGATGACCTTGCAGAAGTGAGTTGGGCCATCCTCCTCATGGTAGTAGTCGTAGTTGCGGCGCTTGTTGGTGAGGGGGGCTCCCCCATGCGCTCATCGTCGCCAGCCTCGGGTGTCTTCGGTTCCTCCTCGGCGGTGGGCGGCACCACAACCTCGGGCATTGGATGAACGGGCATCTTGCCCTTGTTTTCAACGGCAGGGAGCACCTCCGTGCCCATCTCATTGCTATCCTCGATCTGCACACAATTCATGGAGTCGGGCACAACACAGAGTTCATGGCTTATTGAAGAGCATGTAGTTAAAACGGCATGACTGTCACTCTTCCTCCTCTCAGTCGCGCCTATATTTACTCACCCTACCCACCACTACTTACCCACCCCTCTCTTATCTCAGTATCAACCTTCCTCCTCTCCATCGCCATGGGCTCTAGCTCCAGCTCCAACGCCAACCCCTTCCCTTAGGGTATTGGATGGAGGGCCTTCTTCCTCGAGTGGTTGACTGGTGACTGCACCAAGTTCGAGAACACAATGGAGGTGTGCTCGAACTTCGGCTCCATGCCTGACATGCAGAAGGAATCTAAGGCAGTGCTCATTAGGGCCACTACACAAGAGCTGAAGACGCTGATTCCTGACCCAGCGAAGGGCGCGATGGCAGTAGACATCATTTTCTAGGCCATGAATCATGCCATCTCCATTGACGCTAAACAGAAGAAGAAGTGGTCCAAGTACAAGAACTACTGGGCTCCTAATGATCCTCGTGTCGCAGTGTACTAGGAGACGGGAATCGTGCTGCCGGCGATCATCGGTGGGGAGCCTAAGGAGGAGGAAGACCGGTGCAGATGCCAGTGAGGGCGCCGGAGCAAGGCCGTTGAACTATGTAGACATGACCGAGACATCTCTACGGTCAATAACCAATAGCGGAATCTGGATGCCCATATTGGCTCCTACATATTCTATGAAGATATTTATCGGTCGAACCGCATAACAACATACGTTGTTCCCGTTGTCTCAGTATGTTACTTGCCCGAGATTCGATCGTCTGTATCATCATACCTGGTTCAATCTCGTTACTGGCAAGTCTCTTTACTCGTTCTGTAATGCATCATCCCTTAACTAACTCATTAGTCACAGTGCTTTCAAGGCATATAGTGATGTGCATTACCGAGAGGGCCCAAAGTTACCTCTCCGATACACGGAGTGACAAATCCTAATCTCGATCTATGTCAACTCAACAAACACCTTCGGAGACACCCGTAGAGCATCTTTATAATCACCCAGTTACGTTATGATGTTTGATAGCACACAAAGTGTTCCTTTGATATTCGGGAGTTGCATAATCTCATAGTCAGAGGAATATGTATAAGTCATGAAGAAAGCAATAGCAACAAAACTAAACAATCATTATCCTAAGCTAATGGATGGGTCTTGTCCATCACATCATTCTACTAATGATGTGATCATGTTCATCAAATGACAACACATGTCTATGGTTAGGAAACTCAACCGTCTTTGATTAACGAGCTAGTCTAGTAGAGGCATACTAGGGACACTCTATTTTGTTTGTTTATTCACACATGTATCAAGTTTTCAGTTAATACAATTCTAGCATGAATAAAAGACATTTATCGTGATATATAAGGAAATATAAATAATAACTTTATTATTGTCTCTAGGGCATATTTCCTTTAGTCGATGCATCCAACGCGTGCGTGGATTAAGGCTAGGGATGTGCATGGAGCGGCCACCGATGCGCCCTGCATGATGTTGCCATGCGCTGCACCGGTGCACAGACTCGTCGTCCTGTAGGCAAGAGCGTGCCGCAACCAAGCTTGTCGAAGGCGAGGTTGATGGAGGATTCTCGATTGGATAAGGCGATGGCGGCCGGCGGAGAACGACGTGCGACACCGCCCCTTGTCGTGTCGGGTCGTAGTGTCGATGAAATGGCCGGTGTAGTCGACATCGATGTCGGACTAGAGACACGTGATAGAAGGCAAACGGCGGCGGGCGGCGCAAAATCAATCATAGATATCAGAAAACAAAAAAAATCGATCAAGATGACTAGAGAGAGAGAAAACCCAGATCAAAGGATCGGGAAGGTAAGGGCGGTGCGGCCCCCGGTGGCTGTCATGGAGGCTGACCGCCCCGGGGACGACGCGGAAACGACGTGCGGCGGCTAGGGTTGGATCGGTTAGGCTGATACCATGTTAGAAGGGAATATGGAGAAAATTTGGCAGAATAAGATGGATGTTGTCCTCGGCCTCACGCGTGAATATATATAGGAGTAAAGAGGGCAAGAAGTCTCTCCTAGAGATAAGGTAGGATACGGATTACAAATCCTATACCCCCTAAATACATCACCGGACATAGTTTCTTCATACCCCTTCATAATAAAGCATATAATGGTCTTTTTCAGAAATACCTCGCCCGCGCCCAGCAAGAGCTTTTGCTCTTTCTTTTTGAGCTCTCGCTTGAGGCATCAACAGTAATGGGCCAGCCCAATAGCTAACACTTAAAATAATTAGTGAAGAATAAGGGAGAAGCCAGGAATCGAACCCAGGTCTCTACGCTATAGGATCAAGCCACAAACCACTAGCTCATTGTAGGAATTCTAATAAAACACTAGGGCACGACCAATTAAAGGAAAAGTGCCGGTTTTTCCATTGATTTTTCGGGTTTTTCCAAAGTAATGTCACCAGTTTTCTTTGTATTTACTGTGTTTTTACTTTATTTCTCTTTGTTTCATCGGCCTTTTTTCTTTACTTTTTCGGTTTTGGTTGGTCCTTTCTCGTTTTTATCGGGTTTTATGTTTTTTCTCAGTTTTTACTGTTTTTTCATACATATTTTGCTATATATCTAATGCATTTTTCGAACACGCATGTGATAATTTTTTAAAATACAAAAATAATTTTTTTTAATATATAGTCAACATTTTTATGTACACATTTAATACTTTCAAATGCTTGATTAACATTTTCTGAATACAAGTTTTTTTAAAATATATCATCACCGTTATTTCTTGTGTGTGGCACCGTCTATTGGGGAGCTCCTAATCGGTGCTTTAAGCAACGTTTAGAAAGCCAGCGCTCATGCTCATGCCAGTGGGCCGCGGCTAAATATTGCGCCTGCTCGCAAGTTTCGCACGCTCGCTTGCTTCACATGTTTTTTTTACTATGTACTGCAAGGCAACAACCTCACAGTTCCTTATTAAAATTCAAGACAAAACAAAGTACAATATACAAGCGGCTTGGTTCACATGTTAGTTCATGAATTCATAAAAAGTTCACAAGTTTAAAAATAAGTTCACAAAACAAAAATTGTTCACTAGTTAAATTTTGAAAAAATTAATAAATTTGGAAAAAGTTTGTGACTTTGAAAATTATTGCGACTTCAAATTTTAAAAAGGTCATGAATTTGAAAAAAATATGTATCTGAAAAAGTTGAAAAGTTTTAAAAAAGGTTACGAATTAAAAAAATTCTCATGAGTTAAATTTTTTAAAAATCATGATCTTGAATAAAGTTAACAATAATGTCAGAAATTTCTAAAAAATTTGTTTCACGAATTTTGGAAAAGTTCACCAGTACAAAAGAGAGTTCATGCAAATTAAAAAGTACAAATAAACCAAAAAGGAAAAGGAAAGAGAAAAACCGAGTGAAAACTACGCATGAAAAAACCAAAAGAAAAATCGCCCAGAAAACCTTCCAGAACCAGAACCGGAAATTTACATAACAATTAGTGGAAGAAGTGGAACCATGCACAGCAGGAAAGCTGTGTGCTGTGGTAGCTGCAGCTGGAATTTAACTTGTTGGTTTAGAGTTCGAATCCTTACTTTCGCATTACTCTCTTTAAAAAAGAAAAAGAAAAAGAAAAATGGGCCGAGCCCAAGATAGAGCCTAGGCGTACCTACTCCAAAGAGAGAGACGGCAGACTGTTGTCGGCAAGGTGGTGGAAGATGATCGTTGATGGATACGGCGGTGCCGAGAAGTCGTCAAGATCGTCATCCGGGAGTTAGAGTCAAGAGTCGTGCATATTTGCACGATCAGTCGGTCGGTCGATCGGTCGACGTCGTGTCAGCGTCATCATGTCCAAGTGCTTGGACCTGTCTCTACATGAGGCTATGGCTGTGTAACACCCCGGGAATCATGCTACAGTAACCTCACCCTAATGTGCCATGTCAGTATATTTTATTAAGCCAATTTGCCACCTAATAAAAATCAAATAATAATTCAAATTTGAATTGCAAGTCAACTTATTATTTCTTCAAACGATAAAACTAAGATGTTCGCACTATTCTATAAATTCGCCTAATCAGTTTTCCTGATTGAAACCACATCATTTGACTAAATAAATAATCCCTAGTAAATTATGAAGTGGGCCAACAACATCATAATGGACCATTTAAATACAAACATGTTTTTTTTCAAACATTACAAAATGGACTCAAGATATATGTGCTATTCTAAAATAATGTGCTTGATTTATGTGCCAAGTTTTAACTATAGCAAAAATCATTTGCTGCATAAACTAAAGGAAAAATAGTGATAAAACAAATAATAAGACAGAACAGGATAAAACAAAAGGGCACTTATGTGCAATTGTAGCCTACTACTACAGTGGTTGGCCCAGCCCACCATGGGCCTTTCCCCTTCTCCTGTACAGCAAAGGAGGCAGAGGCCATGGCGTGGCAACCATCCGACGGCTCCATGGCCGGATGGCCACCACATCGCCTCCCCGGCCTAAAAAGGCGTCCACCGAAACCCTAGCCCTCGTCTCAAACATTCCCCCCTCGATCCCCATCGACCCCCTTCCCCTCTGGACCGAATCGAGCTCGTGAGATCCTGCGGTGACCGCCGCCCCGTCGTCGTTGTCATGGCCACCGACGTCTTCGGCGTGCGGGACGACGTCCAGGAGCTCTACCGTGCTCGACTTCATCGATCCCGGGCGCCGCATCAAGCCGGGGCACTGCGTTGCCGCGCCATCATCATCTTCTTCGTCCAGCCATCTCTATGTTGCCGTCATCGTCGTCCCTCCGGTCCACCCCGACCCTCCCCGAGCGCGCCAATGGACTCACGGTGAGAACCTCCTCCGGATCCCACTTCCTCCGCCTCGATCCATCGCCATTTAGCCTACCTGATGCTCAACCGCCATGGCAAGGAGCTCGATTCTCCTGGGCGCACACTGCGCGGCCTCGCGTGGACGGACCTTGCCACGACCCATGCCATCCGCGTGCATCCCGCCGCTGGCTGATGTTCCCCGGCGCCGATCCACGCGTGCGCCACGCCCGTTTGTCCACACGCGAGTGCTGCTGCTGCCGCTGCTATCGATGTTGTGCTGCTCCTTCGCGCTGGCAGTTGCTCTTGCCTGCTGCTGCTATTGCCTTGCTGCCGCTGCTTACGCTGTTGGCCGCTGATACTGCCACTGCTCCTAAGTTACTACTGCTCTTGGCCTCCACCCGTGTGAGCCTCTTGGCCATGGGTGGACACCGGGACTGAGACTGCTGACGGGGCCACTGTGATCGACTGCGTCGACGACGACCACTCCTTCTTACCAGAGCAACCAGGCAAGCCCCCCTGATCACCAGATTTCGCCCATTCTTCTCTCTCTTATTGTTGCATTAGGTTTGCTATTGTTGTTGATTCGATAGCTCCTATTCTATTGCATAGCGTGTCATTGTTGCTACAACTGTTGATACCTTTACCTGCTATTCTAATACTTAGTATAGGATGCTAGTATTCCATCAGTGGCCCTACATTCTTGTCCGTCTGCCATGCTATACTATCAGGCTGTGATCACTCGGGTGGTGATCACGGGTATATACTATATTATTACATACTCATGTTGATGATTCAGATATGGTGGCTGAACGGGCAGGTGGTTCCACACAGGAAGTGGTGGGCCTGGGTTCCCGACAACCCCTTGATGGTTACTTTGTGGCGGAGCGACAGGGCGGGTTGCGACCACCTAGGAGACAGGTGGGCATGGCCCTGGTCGTTGTCCGCGGTTATTTCGTAATAACACGCTAAACGAGATCTTGGTATTTGATCTGAGTCTGGCCATTAGCCTATACGCACTAGGCAGCTACGTGGGAGTAGTTATGGGCACTCGACGTCGTGGTATCAGCCGAAGCCTTCTTGACATCAGCGGCTTAGCGGCGCACGCCGGATTGGACTGGAACGCCTACTCTGGTATTAGGAGAGGCTAGGTCTGCTTACCGGCCGCGTACGCAACGTGCAGGTGTGCGTTGGGCGATGGGCCTGGACCCCTGCGCGCTTAGGACTTAGACCGGCGTGCTGACCTCGCTGTTGTGCTTAGGTAGGGCTGCGACGTGTTGATCTTCCGAGGCCGGGCATGACCCAGGAAAGTGTGTCCGGCCAAATGGGATCGAGCGTGCTGGGTTATGTGGTGCACCCCTGTAGGGAAGTTAATCTATTCGACTAGTCGTGTCCCTCGGTAAAAGGACGACCTGGAGTTGTACTCTGACCTCATGACAATTAGAACTGGATACTTAATAAAACACACCCGGACAAGTTCCAAATACAACCCGGTGATCGCTTTCCCACAGGGCGACGAGGGGAGGATCGTCGGGTAGGTTTATGCTATGCGATGTTACTTGGTGAACTTTCCAGCTACTCAAGACGGAGGCTGCCAGAAGCTTTGATACTTGTTACTATTCCATCTACTCTCTTCTACTGCTGCAAGATGTAGGCTGCCAGAAGCGTAGTCTTCGATTGGATTAGCTATCCCCCTCTTATTTTGGCATTCCGCAGTTCAGTCCACAAATACTACCCCTTTATACACATACCATTGCATATGTAGTGTAGATCTTTGCTTGCGAGTACTTTGGATGAGTCCTCATGGTTGCTTTGTTCCCCCTTTTTCCCTTTCTTCTTTCTTCTCGGTTGATGCAACCAGATTGATGGAGTCCATGAGCCAGAAGATTCCGAGGATGTTTCTACGTGGAGTTCGGATTCGAGGAGTAGTTAGGAGGTCCCAGGCAGGAGGCCTTGCCTTTTCGATCGTTGTTACTTTTGTGCTAGCCTTCTTAAGGAAAACTTGTTTAACTCATGTCTGTACTCGGATATTATTGCTTCCGCTGACTCTTGTGTTTTCGAGCTTATGTATTCGAGCCCTCGAGGCCCCTGACTTGTAATATAAAGCTTGTATTATTTTAATTTGTGTCTAGAGTTGTGTTGTGATATCTTCCAGTGAGTCCCTGATCTTGGTCGTACACATTTGCGTGCATGATTAGTGTACGGTCAAATCGGGGGCGTCACAAGTTGGTATCAGAGCCAACTGCTTGTAGGAATCCCCCTTCCAACTCCTTGGCCGAAGTTGAGTCTAGTCTTTGAAAAACAAATTTACTAACTTGTTGTGTGGCTTACGGGCCCACAACACCAATGGGTGGCGTTAGGATCTTTTATTCATCTTCTATGCTCTGGGACTCTGATCTCTCTTCTATTCGAGTTAAAAGATTTTACTATCTCTGACTCTAGGTTCTTGTAACTATTTGTCCCGGAGAGCCCTTATTCGAGAAGATCACCTGCTTCGTTAGAAGATTCTAAGGATATACATCGATATTTTCTCGAGACCCTTGTGCTCATCGCCTTTGCAAATCACTACCACCGATATATCCCTATGGCTATCTGCATGCACTTGTCATTCTCATGATCATTCCTCGTCGCTCTTGTTGTTACAAGATGCCTCGAAATATTCGCCGTTGTCCCGAGAATCCTTTGAGTTTAATGTCTTGCAGTTTTATTTCGCATGAATACCCTTACGGTTATTTCCTCACATTTATCGAGGATCCGTTCTTCTCAGTTGTTCATGTGTCTCACAAAATTCTTCGGAATACTTTCCGATCTTTCGAAAATCCTCTGCAGCCTATTACTCTTGAAGTTCTTGCCTGCTTGCATTAGGGTTAATTCCATATGACTAGTAGTCTTCGTTAGCATCCCTTGTCTTAGCCATTTTGAGCCTATTGATTCAATGTGTGCGTATGCACGCAGTCATCGGGTTATCCTTTTGAAAATTATCTTTCCGACTCAGACGTCATTCCGGACATGAGTTGGTTCTCGGTAATTCAAACCTTTATTGATTGGCCAACTAAGTGTTTTCAACTTATCCATCCTTGATCAGAGCATCTGCTTCTGATCCTTCATTTTGGAAATCATAATTTCTTTCTATTTAAGCATCAGGCTAATAAGGTGATTCTTAAATCTGATGCCTCTGCATTCTTTCTTCCTCTAAGTGAGTACCAATACTCACATTAGCTCCGATGTGGATAGCCCGATCCATTGTTGGATTGTTATCCTACAGTGTCCACATATTCAATCACCTTGTGAGTTCTTCCCCTGATACATATTGCCTTTGGTAAATTGTATCCTCTGCTTGGCCAACCATGCTCTGCTTTCGAGCTGGTGTATTTACTTTTGAAGCTTCTGGTATATGTTGCTAAGATGCCCGATGGGCTGAACCTATGCCTTCCCCTAATCCGTGAGAACCCGAAAGTTTTCACAAGTCATACTCTTCCGGTGTTATACCAGATAAAATTCCGACACTACAGTTTTATCAAAGCGAGAGGTGAATGTAATGATATGCATTAAAGAAGTGGGAGTCGACCTTGAACTTTGTGTTCACGCCCATGAAAATGATGTAGACCGTCTCGGAAGCTTTTTGCAAAATGATTATCCAGCTGTATGATTCTTTCGGTATTCTTGAATTGATTCCTTACAGTTATGGTTCCGACCATGCTGTCCTGATCTAATATATCTGATGGGAATTCATTCCAGTGCCTCGTCCATTTTTGGCAAGGTTGAAGTAACTGCTATCATAGGTCAATGACCCGGTTCTACCTCTATCATGTTCTACCTTCGAGTATTACCCCCTGGTATCTCGAATATGTCTTGCCATTGCACCACATCTTACTAACTTTGTTGAAGTAATGTCTTTCCTTGTCGTAATCATTTTACGGGTTCTGGGTTGTTGTCAACCGAGGACACCGACTAGTGAAATTATTCTACACTACAAATCAAATACCCCTAGTATTTTACTAGGAAATTCTGAACTCGATCTGGCCATTCCTAGACTATCGGCTGCATCCTGGTCTTGCTATCTTTGACTATGCTACCTCGTCCTTCTCTGGTGCATGAATTCTTCAGTGTGTGAGCATGACTTACGTTGAGCTTTCAACATCCTGTTGCTTGTCTTAAAAGGAACTTTGGTTCCGAGCTTGCATCTTAAATATTGATCCTATAAATTGCCACTTCGTCATTCCCTTGCTTGTTGCCGTTGTTATTTGATTGCATCCTCTTGAAACCTCCCGGCAAATGTGTCGGATCACCTTCAACACTGACTTTTTCCGAGATGTCAACTGTGTTCATGATGAGAAATACCTTCCTTCCCCTCGATGATTTTTATTATCATCGACAACACCCTTGACTTCCTTTCATCCCGAACTTGTCCACATTATGAATACAACTTGCTCTCCAGCTAGTGTTGTGTTCTGCCTTGAAGTATTACTGTCTTTTATGTCGAGAATGTTGTGGGGATTGCTCCACCTCTTAGAAATTTCCGGTATGATGATACTTCTCACCATCACCATTCTTCCTTGGTCTCCGTGTTGTTTTTAACAGGGATACCAATTGCTAACGATGCCGCTTGAGTTCTGTACTTCTAGCAACCCTATTGCTTTGAAGTTAACGATCGATAGTTCATTCTTCGACTGTTGGTTATCGAATCATCACTCTAACATTGATCTTGTTGCCTAAGGTCATATTTCGGGCACACCTTTCAACTAATGATTAATGGTGTATGTTTTCCTCGAGCATACAACATTATATCATTTGAATTGATCAGTGCCATCTTCTTGTTCACATTATTGTGGAAATCCATCCGTTTGGAATTCTCGATGAATTGTCGCTGAGCCCATCAGCCACCTCCTCATCCTATCCTTGTTTTAATGATGAACTATTGTTTCGGGAACCCGCTCCCATAGTTCATTTCCCGAGAATCTTGCAATGCCATTTTGTCGATTTGTGTGGCACCTTTTTTTCTCGAACATCCTGAGTCTGAGGTATCATGACACCAATCGGATCTGAATCTCGGTCAGATATGATGGTTGGGACAACTTTCCAGGAGTTACAATGTTGGTCCTTTGATGACCCGGTAATATGATGTCATGCCTAGCACCCCTGGCTGGAGGGCCTATCATTATAATTTCTTTTGCAAGGATAACCATTCTTCCAGGAGGAAATTGTAAGACTTATTTTATAAGTTGCTCCTCATGGATCATTTGTGTATCGAAAGTCTGACCCTTGTTTGAAACAACATATCATTGCTACCTCGAAGCATGACAATGATACCCCGCTCATCAACAAGAACATTGGATGTGCGATGATAAGTGTTTCTTGGTCAGTTATCCAAACACCGTTGTATGGGTAACATCTTGATTAAATCTTGCCTCTTTATCTGAATGGTTGGATACTTGCTCTCCTACCCTGTATGCCATGTTCTGCTTGACCATGGGAATGATATACTCCTAATAATTGTGTGTAATCACAGTTTTCCTTTGCATTGTTATGTTTAACCTTCTTGATCTATATGATCTAAGCAGTAATAATGCTCTGTTTATGTAAACATGTCGTTGCACAAATCTGTCAGCAAGACCTTGATTCTATTGTTGATAACATTCCGGTAACCACCGATGGACGAGAACTTTGCCTACAGGTCCGCCTCGTTTCAACGAGCAGGAAAATGGTTCTCTTTGTCCCTCGCCCTTGGTGCCGATGTTGTTGCCGACATAACTGACATGCTAATCTCTCACATTCCTTGCTTACATGATCGTGCAAGACGTCACCGCCCTTCCTACTTCTAACCCACATGGTGGGCCTATAACCCACAGTTCCACATGATCAAAACCTGACTCTCATGTACACCCATGTTGCCAAACCTATTCCTCGTGCTTGAATTCGTATGTAATTCACGGGCCACCTTCCTCATGATATATTCTGGTATCAGACGCTATACTTAACCTCGGTGCTCTGAAGCCCTTTCATGTGTTGTTTCAGACATCGAACGATTGCCTGCCCGTCTGAAACTTCTCATGGTACCTTCTTATTTTGCTCTCGGTGTTTTCTTAAGATCAATTCGAGAGTTACTTTCTCCCACATTTCCCAAGTTATCTACCAGTTAATCAACCTTGTAGAGGCCCGTTCTTCCAAAGTTACCTCTTATCCTTCTCGTAAGTACGATGGAGTCCCGAAGAAAGGATGGCAACTTCATCACGATGACGTGAAGCAGAGAAATGAGACATCAACGAAAGGGAATCAACTTCTTCGAGAAGAGCAACCAAGAATGGAAAGGTTCGTTAGAATTTAGTAACCAAAACTATTCCCCTTACTCCACCTCTTAAATCTCGGGACGAGATTTCTTGTAGTGGAGGAGATTTGTAACACCCCGGGAATCATGCTACAGTAACCTCACCCTAATGTGCCATGTCAGCATATTTTATTAAGCCAATTTGCCACCTAATAAAAATCAAATAATAATTCAAATTTGAATTGCAAGTCAACTTATTATTTCTTCAAACGATAAAACTAAAATGTTTGCACTATTCTATAAATTCTCCTGATCAGTTTTCCTGATTGAAACCACATCATTTGACTCAATAAATCCCTAGTAAATTATGAAGTGGGCCAACAACATCATAATGGACCATTTAAATACAAACATGTTTTTTTTTCAAACATTAGAAAATGGACTCAAGATATATGTACTATTCTAGAATAATGTGCTTGATTTATGTGCCAAGTTTCAACTATAGCAAAAATCATTTGCTGCATAAACTAAAGGAAAAATAGTGGTAAAACAAATAATAAGACAGAACAGGATAAAACAAAAGGGCACTTATGTGCAATTGTAGCCTACTACTATAGTGGTTGGCCCAGCCCGCCATGGGCCTTTCCCCTTCTCCTGTATAGCAAAGGAGGCAGAGGCCATGGCGTGACAACCATCCGATGGCGCCATGGCCGAATGGCCACCACGTCGCCTCCCCCGGCCTAAAAAGGCGTCCACCAAAACCCTAGCCCCCGTCTAAAACATTCCCCCCTCGATCCCCATCGACCCCCTTCCCCTCTGGACCGAATCGATCTCGTGAGATCCTGCGGTGACCGCTGCCCCGTCGTCGTTGTCATGGCCACCGACGTCTCCGGCGTGCGGGAGGACGTCCAGGAGCTCCACCACGCTCGACTTCATCGATCCCGGGCGCCGCATCAAGCCGGGGCACTGCGTTGCCGCGCCATCATTATCTTCTTCGTCCAGCCATCTATATGTCGCCATCACCGTCGTCCCTCCGGTCCACCCGACCCTCCCCGAGCGCGCCAATAGACTCACGGTGAGAACCTCCTCCGGATCCCCCTTCCTCCGCCTCGATCCATCGCCATTTAGCCTACCCGACGCTCAACCGCCATGGCAGGGAGCTCGATTCTCCTGGGCGCGCACTACGCGGCCTCGCCTGGACGGACCTTGTCACGACCCGTGCCATCCGCGTGCATCCCGCCGCTGGCTGATGTTTCCCGGCGCCTGTCCACGCGCGCGCCACGCCCGTTCGTCCACACGCGAGTGCTGCTGCTGCCGCTGCTGTCGATGCCGTGCTGCTCCTTCGTGCTGCCAGTTGCTCTTGCCTACTGCTGCTATTGCCTTGCTGCCGCTGCTTACGCTGCTGGCCGCTGATACTGCCACTGCTCCTAAATTGCAGCTGCTCTTGGCCTCCACCCGTGTGAGCCTCTTTGCCATGGCTGCCATGCGTCTTGCACATGTGTGCCAAGCCGTGAGGCACGGCTGTGCTAATGGACGGCCCGATTAATTAGAGTAGGGGCGATGACGGCGACGCGCCTTTGGCTCGCTTCAGTGCTGGCAGTTGTCGCTAGGTGGTCTACGGATCTGGATGTAATTTCTATTATTTCTCGTATTCGTTGTACTGCCATGATTGAAATGAATAGATCAGAAATTTTCTCACAAAAAAAAGAGTAGGGCCTAATTTAGTCTATGCCAAGTGGAGTCCCTATAATTATTTAGTTTACTTATTTGATTAGTTAGCCTATTGCTTATGACGTGTGGGACCCCTATGCAAAATACCCCCTTCAAATATAACATGTGCCACTAACTTGTGTGTCCCCATTGACCCTGTTGACCCGTCAACCATGACTGGTCAATTGTTGACCGAACTACCCTCGCCCCACCTGTAATAGACTCTGCCTAGAGTAACACTAGGTAACAAGAGGTTTTGTCGTTTTATTTTCGAATTAAACAAATTCCAGAAATGATTAAAACTTTGGAAAATCATATAAAATAAATCGTAACTCGGATGAAAATAATTTATATATGAATGTTGCTCAGAACGACGAGACGAATCCGAATACGCATGCCATTCGTCCGCCACACATCCCTAGCATAGTAAACACGCAACTTTCCCTCTCCGGTCTGTTTGTCCGAAAACGCGAAACACCGGGAATACTTTCCTCGATGTTTTTCGCCTTCGCCGGTATGACATATCCCCGCGTTAGGTCACACATAGCACCGTGTTTTGCAATGTTATGCTTTGTGGTGTGATGTTTGCTTTATATTTATTGTTACTCCCCCCTCTTCTCTCCGACAGACACCGGGACTGAGACTGATGACGGTGCCACTGTGATCGACTGCGTCGACGACGACCCCTCCTTCTTACCAGAGCAACCAGGCAATCCCACCCCCCTTGATCACCAGATATCGCCCATTCTCCTCTCTCTTATTCTCGCATTAGGTTTGCCACTGTTGTTGATTCGATAGCTCATATTCTGTTGCATAGCCTGTCATTGTTGCTACAACTGTTGACACCTTTACCTGCTATTCTAGTACTTATTATAGGATGCTAGTATTCCATCAGTGGCCCTACATTCTTGTCCGTCTGCCATGCTATACTATCGGGACGTGAGCACTCGGGTGGTGATCATGGGTATATACTAAATTATTACATACTCATGTTGATGATTCGGATATGGGGGCTGAAGGGGCAGGTGGTTCCACACACGAAGTGGTGGGCCTGGGTTCCCGACAACCCCTTCATGGTTACTTTGTGGCGGAGCGACAGGGCGGGTTGCGACCACCTAGGAGACAGGTGGGCCTGGCCCTGGTCGTTGTCCGCGGTTATTTCATAATAACACGCTTAACGAGATCTTAGTATTTGATCTGAGTCTGGCCGTTGGCCTATATGCACTAGCCAGCTACGTGTGAATAGTTATGAGCACTCGACGTCATGGTATCAGCCGAAGCCTTCTTGACGTCAGCGGCTTAGCTGCGCGCGCCGGATTGGACTGGAACGCCTACTCTGGTATTAGGAGAGGCTAGGTCTGCTTACCGGCCGCGTACGCAACGTGCAGGTATGCGTTGGGCGATGGGCCCGGACCCCTGCGCGCTTAGGACTTGGACCGGCGTGCTGACCTCTCTGCTGTGCTTAGGTAGGGCTGCGACGTGTTGATCTTTCGAGGCCGGGCATGACCCAGGAAAGTGTGTCCGGCCAAATGGGATCGAGCGTGCTGGGTTATGTGGTGCACCCCTGCAGGAAAGTTAATCTATTCGAATAGTCGTGTCCCTCGGTAAAAGGACGACATGGAGTTGTACTTTGACCTCATGACAATTAGAACTCGATACAAAATAAAACACACCCGGGCAAGTTCCAGATACAACCCGGTGATCGCTTTCCCACAGGGCGACGAGGTGAGGATCGTCGGGTAGGTTTATGCTATGCGATGTTACTTGGTGAACTTTTCAGCTACTCAAGACGGAGGCTGCCAGAAGCTTTGATACTTGTTACTATTCCATCTACTCTCTTCTACTGCTGCAAGATGGAGGCTGCCAGAAGCGTAGTCTTCGATTGGATTAGCTATTCCGATCTTATTCTGGCATTCTGCAGTTCAGTCCACAGATACTACCCCTTTATACACATACCATTGCATATGTAGTGTAGATCCTTGCTTGCGAGTACTTTGGATGAGTACTCATAGTTGCTTTGTTCCCCCTTTTTCCCCTTTCTCATTTCTTCTAGGTTGATGCAACCAGATTGAAGGAGTCCAGGAGCGAGAAGATCCCGAGGATGTTTCTACGTGGAGTTCGGCTTCGATGAGTAGTTAGGAGGTCCCAGGCAGGAGGCCTTGCCTTTTCGATCGTTATTACTTTTGTGCTAGCCTTCTTAAGGCAAACTTGTTTAACTAATGTCTGTACTCGGATATTATTGCTTCTGCTGACTCTTGTGTTTTCGAGCTTATGTATTCGAGCCCTCGAGGCCCTTGGCTTGTAATATAAAGCTTGTATTATTTTAATTTGTGTCTAGAGTTGTGTTGTGATATCTTCCAGTGAGTCCCTGATCTTGGTCGTACATATTTGCGTGCATGATTAGTGTACGGTCAAATCGGAGGCTTCACAAGTTGGTATCAGAGCCAACTGCCTGTAGGAATCCCCCTTCCAACTCCTTGGCCGAAGTTGAGTCTAGTCTTTGAAAAACAAATTTACTAACTTGTTGTGTGGCTTACGGGCCCACAACACCAATGAGTGGTGTTAGGATATTTTATTCCTCTTCTATACTCCGGGACTCTGATCTCTCTTCTATTCCGGTTAAAAGATTTTACTAACTCTGACTCTAGGTTCTCGTAACTATTTCATGTTAGTTCATGAATTCGTAAAAAGTTCACAAGTTTAAAAATAAGTTCACAAATATAAAAATTGTTCACTAGTTAAATTTTGAAAAAGTTTATGACTTTGAAAATTATTGCGACTTCAAATTTTAGAAAGGTCATGAATTTGAAAAAAAAATGTATCTGAAAAAGTTGAAAAGTTTTAAAAAAGGTTACGAATTAAAAAATTTCTCATGAGTTAAAATTTTAAAAAATCATGATCTTGAATAAAATTAACAATAATGTCAGAAATTTCTAAAAAAAATTCACGGATTTTGAAAAAGTTCTCCAGTACAAAAGAGAGTTCATGCAAATTAAAAAGTACAAATAAACCAAAAAAGGAAAAGGAAAGAGAAAAAACCGAGTGAAAACTACGCATGAAAAAACCAAAAGAAAAATCGCTCAGAAAACCTTCCAGAACCAGAACCGGAAATTTACATAACAAGTAGTGGAAGAAGTGGAACCATGCACAGCAGGAAAGTTGTGTGCTGTGGTAGCTGCGGCTGGAATTTAACTTGTTGGTTTAGAGTTCGAATCCCTACTTTCGCATTACTCTCTTTAAAAAAGAAAAAGAAAAAGGAAAATGGGCCGAGCCCAGGATAGAGCCTAGGCGTACCTACTCCAAAGAGCGAGACGGCAGACTGTCGTCGGCAAGGTGGTGGAAGATGATCGTTGATGGATACGGCGGTGCCGAGAAGCCGTCAAGATCGTCATCCGGGAGTTAGAGTCAAGAGTCGTGCAGATTTGCACGATCAGTTGGACGGTCGGTCGGTCGCCGTCATGTCAGCGTCATCATGTCTAAGTGCTTGGACCTGTCTCTACATGAGGCTATGGCTGGATGATGTAGTCCACAATTTAGTCGACATGTATTGCGCTAGGTGTGGACGGTGAAGTCTGCATGGCAGCATGACTGGGAGTCTGGATCATACGTTGAGGAGGATAGTCGAATCTACAACGAGCCAAGACCGGAAGGAGCAGAAAAAGATGGCATGTCAAGATTAGGGAAAGAATGTTAGCAATAATCTTGAGTTAGACGATGGCAGTATGTGCGTTCATGTACTAGTATGCTAGTTAATTAGGAGTATAGCTATTGGACGTGTCCTAGTGCTATACGTACTAGCAAGTAGGAGTCCTTGTGTCCGGTTCGAGTACTAGTTCATGTAGGGGTGCTAGTCCTTGTAGAGGAACAGTTTAGTACGTGTCAGGTTGTAGGTTAGTTTTGCTAGGAGTGTCCTGGTAGGATTGGTTAGCCGTGAATCTAGGATTGTGTTGGGTCGGTGGTGGCTCTGCGTGTATATATATATACACGTGCACAGGTCTACAACTTTGTAACAACGTGGAGAAAAAAAAGAGAGAAAGAAGAGGCATGACATGTGTCTTTGGCGAAAGTTTTCGTGTGCACGTCTCTGTCGTGATTTAATATGATCGATCATGTGGTCGAATCCCAACAATTGGTATCAGAAA
>LR738716.1:45206047-45221109 GCA_902687465.1 Secale cereale
CCTCCGTGGGAGGGATAGGGATCGGAGTAGGGCGCGCGTCCGCCCGCGCCGTACGAACCCGAACGGGTCACGGCGTTCGCGGAGGGAGACCACCCCTCCCCCGCACTATGTTGTGCCTGCAGCGCCTCGAAGGACAGAACCAATGAGTAAAAACTGGAGTAGGGCATGGATGCGTTGCTCACGCCCAAGGAGGCGGCGATGGAGTTGTAGGCGGAGCCGAGGCCGGTGAGGATGTGATCGATAAGCTCGTCATCGCGGATCGGAGAGCCGGCGGCGGCCATAGTGTCGGCCAGGGCCTTCATCTTGTGCATGTATTCCGCGGCAGACAAATCGTCCTTCCTCAGCAACTGAAGTTGCCGCCGGATGTGGCGGACATTGGCGCGGCTCTGGGCGCCGAACATGGCGGCGACGACTGTCCACACCGCATGCGCCGACTCGCAGCCAATCAGTTGGCATGCAATATCCTCATCCATGGAGGTGAGAAGGAGCCCCTTGACGCGCTGATCTTGAACCCATCATTGGTCGTACTCCGGGTTGGTGACGGTGGTAGCAGCGCCGCCGGTGCCAACAACGAGTGTTTTGGCCGGTGCCGCCTTGGTTGACGCTCTGCTACCTAGTTGAAACACGAGTTTAGGATTTTGCGTGGGGTGGTAGACATCCAGCCTCACGTCTTAATATATAGACGATCATAATTACAATTACATACGTATACAAATACGTATACAAGAACAATATACTAGACCCTACTTTACAGTCACGAACCAATACATGTCTACATTGGTTGGCTTTCATGATTCGAATAACACGG
Organism: Secale cereale; assembly: GCA_902687465.1. NCBI lineage: Eukaryota > Viridiplantae > Streptophyta > Magnoliopsida > Poales > Poaceae > Secale > Secale cereale. The sequence continues at coordinate 45,206,856 of LR738716.1, forward strand.
TCCGGGCGGGTGCTGCCGGTTTGCTGGTCGGCACTGTGGCTGCTGGCGGAGAGTGGCAGTGGACTCACGGCGACCTCACCAACCGGCAAGTCAAGATAGAGACAGACATAAACTGACGACGTCCGTCGTCGTCAGGGTCAGGGACTGCTGGCGACAGCCGCACATGTGGAGCTATGGTGCATCTCATGGATGGTGCAATGCTTCTGGACCTTAAAATACGTGGGTCATCACCACACTTAACTGCTGCATTTACTTGCTTGGGAAGAAGGACGCACGGGGTTGTAGAATACGTGCGCTGCGGCAAGAAGAGATGCGTCCAAAAGAGAGAGACGTGTGCAGTTTCATATAAAGGGGGGACAGGGAGGGGGCACATGTATGCGCGTTGGCCCATTGCACCCAATCGCCATGGGAAATGCATGCGTGTTCCGTAGTGAATTCAGGGCCCCAGTGATTCCATCTTTCACCCACGAGGATTCCCTCGCGTACTGCTCATATCTTTGCAATTACATTTTCTTTTAGTCAACGTTTTGCACACGCAGTGTTGATGCTTATTTTGTTTCGTCTTTTCGAAGCATATATAATATTCTATTTTATTTAGTATAAGAACGAAGCAGGTGTGTCGCCAATTAATTCCAGGAGAAAATAGTTTATGTTGCATCTCTCTTTCGAATGTGCCAGCATGCATGTCCATTGTGTACACAGCCGTTTGCAAAGTATATTTACGAGAATTTTTTTGGATCAATTCATCAGACATCATGACAGTACAGAGTACAGGAGAGCGAGTCGAAGACGCGCCGTTGTCATCTCCCTTTCTTGTTAGAGCCGGATAAACCTTATCATAATAGACAGTCGGGAAGTTATCGTGCTAGGTCCCAAAGAACCAACACACCAGAACAGCTATCACTGCCGATGAAGAGAATCGTGAACCGAAAGAATCCAACTTAAAGACACATGAACATAGATGAACGAAGAGCAGATCCACGAAATCCACCAAAGACAAACACGGACCGAGTCTTGTGAGATCAGCCGAGACACACCTTCTACATCGATGACATTTCGGTCACTGCTTCTACAAGCTCCTTGGTTTAAACAAGTTTGCTCTAGTAAGACCAAAGGCAGGTGGCAACGAGCTTTGCTCACAACACGCCTTCGGTGGATGTAGAAGGGAGAAGACTCCAACGCCCTCAATGATTTCGATGCATATGCCCAGTTTACTATAATGGTGTTTTTAAGGGTTTATGATACTTAATATATGGTCTTTTGCCAAAAATAAACAAACAACAGAAGTAGTGACTAAAATCAACTAATCATAAACAAGGTGACTACTCCTTGGCTTGTGCAATTGTGTTATACTGGCTTCACAAAACTTTGTGGGACTGTCGTATCCTTATGAGTTTGTAATTTTTATCATGAGGAGTAGGCCCAGTTTACAAGTATGTTGTTGGCAGACCATATTTTGCGAATAAGCCTTTGAATTTATATTAAAAGCTTAAACTCATACAAGTAATCCCCAAAACAAGCCAGGTTCCTAGAGAGGGAGACAAATTCAATCCCCAACATGAGCCACAGGCGCGTTGCCACTACAGCTCCATCATCAGAGCCCATGACACTGTATCCTATGGTCAAGAAGTCATCATGCTAAGGTCCAGCTGGAGCAACGCCCTGGAAAAGAAGCAACCATCATATAGGCCTTGTGTAGATCGAAAACCCAAAGCCAAACCATCTCCCAAATAACACTCCTTTATAAAAAAAACTCATGAATAATACGTCCACCACCTACGCAATGGCGTCAGAGAGAACACCATTGCGACAGAGAGGGAGCACATACCACCAGAGACCGATCTACCGCATTAGGAAAACTTTCAAGGAGACAAAAGGAGGCTATAAACTCATCTCCCATAAAAACGGTTGAGGAATACACCCCAATCCCCAAGGGTCGGCCTTCCCTCATCGAAGCCACTGCATGCCCATGACACCACTGCCTCAAAAAACAGAAAGAAGTTGACCATTGACTTGACACCAATACGAAGATACATGAAGCACCCGTGCATAGTGGTAGAGGCAGGAATTTTGATTTGGGTGTTAGTATTCTAGTACTATCTTAGTCTTTGTTTATATGCCCCCTTCGTATTAGTGTAAAATTTTAACCATAGATTTAACTAACAAAATGTCAATTCATGTTACCGAAAGTTATACCTTTGAAGATTATGTTCAAATAGTCACATTCACGCGACGCAGTTCGCTCCCGACCCCCGCGTCCCTCTCTCGAGGCGACACGAGGGGTATCCTCAATCTCCATCGTCGGCCTCCTCCCCCTCCCCTCGTCGCCGCTGTGGGTCACCGCCGGGCAAATCCCGAGCAGTGCCGGTGGCGGCGGGGAATCTCCTGGCATGACCACCCTCCTCACTGGCCATGGCACGTTGCTTCCGACGGGTGCTCTTGGCGGCGAGGTGCGGCGAAGGTCCCACGGTGGTTCGTCATGATGGCGTCGGCGGTAGTGTGTGCCACGTTCGGCGATGGTACTTGTGGCCACGGCGGCTTGTTGCTTGGTCCCGTCCCGGTCCGACCCGATTTGGATATGGACCTTGCCGGCCAGGCCTTGGTTGCTGGCCCTTGTTGGAGTAGTAGGTGGCTGTTGTTCCTCGGTCAGGTTCTTGCGGTTGGTTAGGCCACGTTCCTCTCTGCCGTGCAGTCTATCGACGACCCTTGGCTGGCGGCTACGATGGCGTGGTGTTGCGGCGGCGGCGGTGCAAGGACACATGGACGGTGCTAGCCTATTCCTGCGAGGTGTGGAGGTGTGCGGAACTCGGATGAAAATCTTGCACGACTTTTGCCGAGCCAGCGGCGATGGCACCCGTGGGTGTCATACCCCTCCTTGGAAGCGTCGCCAAGGGAAATTCGATATTTTTCTCCCTCGCTGGAATCAGTGGTTGTCTGTGGGCGAAAGCCTCGATTCGGTGTTGAATTGGTACAATGGCGGCATACTAGACCTTGTTCCTTTGTTGGGAGCATTGTGTTTGGAGCCATGGCTTGGCTCCTTATTGCTCTCCCCGGTGTTCGCCGCGGTCTTATATTGATCCTTGGCGGTGCAATGTACGGCCGTCGCCAGTGTGTATGAGACGGTGTGTTCCTTGCTAACTCTTGAGCTTGCGTTGTATTCCCTCGAAGAGGAAAGGGAGATGCAGCACAGTAGCATAAGTATTTCCCTCAGTTTTTGAGAACCAAGGTATCAATCCAGTAGGAGACCACGCGCCAGTCCCTCGCACCTGCACAAACAAATAAGAACTTCGCAGCCAACGCGATAAGGGGTTGTCAATCCCTTTACGGTCACTTACGAGAGTGAGATCTGATAGAGATGATAGTTTAAATTTTTGGTATTTTTTTAGTTTAATAAAACAACAAATAAACAATGGCAAAAGAAATTAACAGGAAGTAAAATGATAGAGATAGACCCGGGGGCCATAGTTTTCTCTAGTGGCTTCTCTCATGATAGCGATATTCTACGGCGGGTAAACAAATTACTGTCTAGCGATTGATAGAAAAGCGAGTAATTATGAGACTATCTAGGCATGATCATTGTATATAGGCATCACATCCGAGACAAGTAGACCGACTCCTGCCTGCATCTACTACTATTACTCCACACATCGACTGCTATCCAGCATGCATCTAGTGTATTGAGTTCATACGAACAGAGTAACGCCTTATGCAAGATGACATGATGTAGAGGGATAAACTCAAGCAATATGATGAAAACCCCATCTTTTTATCCTCGATGACAACAATATAATACGTGCCTTGCTGCCCCTACTGTCACTGGGAAAGGACACCGCAAGATTGAACCCAAAGCCAAGCACTTCTCCCATTGTAAGAACTATAGATCTAGTAGGCCAAACCAAACCAATAATTCGAAGAGACTTGCAAGGATATTATGAGCACACATAAAAAGTTCAGATAAGAACCAAGTATCTTTCATAGATAACCTTGATCATAAACTAACAATTCATCGGATCTCGACAAACACACCGCAAAAAGAGATTACATCGAATAGATCTCCTCGAAGACCGAGGAGAACTTTGTATTGAGATCCGGAGAGAGACAAGAAGCCATCTAGATACTAGCTATGGACCCGAAGGTCTATGGTAAACTACTGCTAGGCTTCTCGCCCCTCGTTGGTTACCCCAAGTGGAAGGTGTGAGATGTAGTGTTGCGGAAGTTTTTCCCTTGGCAAAGATACCAAGGATCGAATCCCCAGAGACTCCTAGGTTCAACAAGAAGGTGTCAACTGCTAACGGCGCCAGATATTAGCAATCAACGTGGACCTGCACACAGATACAAATAACTTTGCTCCCAACGAGTACAGAGAGGTTGTCAATCCCTCTGGCCTTGTAGTTCACAAAGGATTAAACGCAGATGATAGTAGTGATAGATATATTGTTTGCAATAGTAAGTAAAAGCAAAAAGTTAATAGCGGATGTGATCAATGATGGTAATATGGACCGGAGTCTCATGATGTTCACTAGTGATGTATCTCTCCCAAAAGACGATAAAACAGCTATGTGAGGTAAACGAATTACAGCTGGGCAATTGACAGGACCACGAACGCAAACCAATGCTGACTACATTGCAAGAAAGGTTGAGGTTCAAAGCATGGGCGGTACGCCAAAGTAAGTAGACCGAAATCCATCAATATCTACTACTAATCATCCACCTTGAGATATCTATCCAGAACATCTCGCTGGCATTAAGTTGCGAGCCCCACCCATAGTGTAAACTCAAAGCAACAGACAACTACATTAAAAGAACTTTGCGTAAAGTAAACAATCCTTGCACCCGCGGGCACAAGCGCCGTTGTTTTCCCCCTTGTGGCAACAGCACATCCCCTAGACTCATGTTTCTGTCACTCAAACTAGTCATCGAGGGGCATGAACCCACAATCAAGCATAACGTTCCCTCTTGGAGTCACTACCTATTACTTGGCCAAAGCAATAAATAACAACGGAGAACATGCAAGAATTACTTACGAACATAAATATAAAATAGGTAGATCAAATATATTACTCAAGCACAATCTGAACATAATCTCATAATCCATCGGATCCCAGCAAACTCATCATAGCAACAGCATAAGGATTACATATGTGCCTCGATCATGTAGGGAAGCTCACGAGGACTAATTAGTGAAGCACAAGAACGGGAGGAGAACATCACATAGCTACTGGTCATGGACTCATGGTCCAAGGGAGACTACTCACAACTCATCCGGGAGGCGTCCATGGTGGTGGAGAGGCTCCCGGTGGTGATCCTCCCCTCTGGCAGGGTGCCGGGAAGGGTTCTCCTGGTGCTCCCGATCTTGGAAGCGGCGGCCGCGGCGGAACAGAGATGGGATCGCGAAAAGAGTTCCTCTCTCGAGGGTTTCGGGAGACGCTTTAAATATATGCCAAAGGGGGCATCGGGGCAGCCTCGGGGGGCCCAGGCGCCCCCCCGGCGCGGTCCAGGGGGGGCGCCGCCAGGGCGCCTGGAGACCTGGTGCCCCCCCCCCGGCTGTCCTTCGGACGCACGGTAGTTTCTGGAACGCTGATTTTTTATATAATTTTTCCTGGCAGTTCTCGTAATGTGAAAACCTGTAATACAAAAACAGCCGAAAACAGAAACTGGCACTGGGGTGCACTGAGTTAATAGGTTAGTCCAAATATGATCAAAAGTGTATGGAAGTGTATAAATATCATAGCAATATCACCCAAAAGAGGCATGGAGCAAGCAGAAATTATAGATACGTTTTGGACGTATCAACATCCCCAAGCTTAATTCCTGCTCGTCCTCGAGTAGGTAAATGATAACAAGAATAATTTCTGTGGTGACATGCTATTAACCATATAGGACTTTTTCATAGTCATATGACAAAAGCTTACTGAGACAATGAATCTGTAGTAATTAAGTTGCCTCATGAGAAAATCACAAAGAACTGAAAGTTTTACAATATGACATTGAAACATCAAATAGATTTGCAATGAACATGATGTGCAAATATGATAAAGTGATATCTAGCTTGCCCCCTTTAGTGATGCAAAACATAAATGCAGGGGCACCTCCAAGGTTTAAGTGATGACTAGATACAATGATTTCAGAATAAACGATATCACAATCATGCAAAAGACAATGCTACTTTGGGACAATGCACATTACACTCAGAATGACAATCATGCTCTCAGTAGTTGGTGCTTTTAAAAGAAGGTGGAGACTCAACATAAAAGTAAAAGAATGGTCATGTGCTAGAGCTTTTTATTTTGAAAACATAGAAGCAATTTTGTCAACGGTAGTAGTACTTCATATGTGTTATGCATAAGACATCCTATAAGTTGCAGGCCTCATGCATCGAATACCAATAGTGCTCGCACCTTGTCCTAATTAGCTCGGATTTCCATGGGTTATCATTGCATTACATATGTTTCAACCAAGTGTCACAAAGGGGTACCTCTATGTCACCTGTACAAAGGTCCAAGGAGATAGATCGCATTTGATTTCTCGTTTTTGATAGATCTCAACTTGAGGACATCCATACCGGGACAACATAGAAAATAGATAATGGACTCCTCTTTAATGCTTAAGCATATTCTCATAAGAGATTGAGGATTAATGTACAAGCTAAAACTTCCACCATGATACATGGCTTTGGTTGGCGGCCCAATGTTCTTCTCTAACAATATGCGTACTCATTCAACCCAATGGCAAATCACCCTTACTTCAGACAAGACGAACATGCATAGCAACTCACATGATATTCAACAAAAGTGTAACAGTTGATGGCGTCCCCAGAAACATGGACACCGCTCAGCAAGCAACTTATAAGAAATAAGATACATAGGCAACATATTCTTTACCACAATAGTTTTTAAGCTACTTTCCCATGAGCTATGTATTGCAAGAACTGAAGGTTTTAAAGGTAGCACATGTAATTTACTTGGAGTGGCGGTGAAATACCACATATAGGTAGGTATGGTGGACTCATATGGCATAACTGGTTTAAAAGGATGTGGATGCACAAGCAGTTAGTCCGCTTAGTACAGGTGGAGGTTAGTAAAAGACTGGGAGCGACCAACTAAGAGAGCAATGACGGTCATAATCATGCAGAGCGACAAAGCAACATTGAATCAGGCATGGAAGTTATATCGCTACTCAGAAACAAAAGATCATCAAGGCTTGACAGACTTTCTTTACAGTCTTAAATATGCGTGAGCATACGCCAAGTCAATCAAAACAAATTCTTGAGGGAAGATATTACTAAACCATACCACATCATTGGCAAACAAATCATGTTGGTACTCCAATAACACATTGGGAATCCCCCAGCTATTTGAGACTAACCATAAGAAAACCTGAACTACTAAGCGCCATTATGCACGTAGCATCTTTATCATAGACGTATCAACCAATGCAACGGAAGCAAACTCTCTTAATAAGGTGAGCATGATAATTAAAGAGAGTTCAAGCAACCAACTAAACACAAGCTCTTTAAAAAGATAAGCATGAATACTAAGAGCAGAGCATGATAGTAGCTATTAAAAGACAAAGAACACACACAGCAAAGATAGTCATGAAAATTCTATGTTATGTTCTAGGTAGAAGTGGAGCGTGTTTCTCTCCCACATAAAGAAGGATGAGTTCCGACTCGTTATGAAAAACTAAAAAGGAAACTAAAAGCAAGACGCTCCAAGCATAGCACATAACACATGAAGTGATTAAAATATAGTGGAACGAAAGACGAACTGATAATGTTGATGGAGAAGGGGATGCACGGGGGCATCCCCAAGCTTATACGCTTGAGTCTCCTTGAATATTTCTTGGGGGTGCATGGGGGCATCCCCAAGCTTGAGCTTTTGACACTCCTGGATCTTTTTATCATCTTCCCTCGCACACTTGAAAACTCCCTTCATACATAACTCATCATAATCTGATTAGCGAGGTTAGTACCCATAATAAAATAATTGTACCTTGCTGGAAATAAAGATATTCTTGAAGGTCTATTGTTTCTCAAGATTGCCAAAAGGTTTTTGCAAAGAAAAAGCAAGCTCTTGGTTTGCAAAATGAAGGAAAGGCAAAACAGGACAAAATCTGTGAAAAACAGAACAGCAGGTAGTAATTGATTTGTTCGGGGCACTTCTGCAACTCTAATCAAAAAACTCAGAACAGATGCACGTAAGAAAATTATATAGAGAACGTTGTCGAAAAAATTCAGACTAAAAAGATGATCTGGTGATTTTATACGAATTTTTTATCCAAGGACAGAATCTGTTTCCTGGACAGCACCTCACAACTTTTGAACTTTCTAGCAATCAGAGGCTATACTTGGCACAAAATTGAAAAGCAAAGATACAATGATTATGCTACTGTAGTAAACAACCTCATGACACAACAAAAGCAAAAATAAAATTTTTATTCATGTGGGCTGCCTCCCAAGAGCGCTTTCTTTTATGCCTTTAAGCTAGGCATAATGCATAGAGATCAAGTTTTATCAAGAGTAAAAGAATAGCTAGCCCGTACAACGGACTCAAAAGGTAACTTGATCTTCTTTCGAGGGAAGTGTTCCATCCCTTTCTTGAGAGGAAACTGAAATTTTATATTACCCTCTTTCATGTCAATGATAGCACCAACGGTGCGTAAAAAGGGACGTCCCAAAATAATTGGACAAGAAGGATCACATTCAATATCCATAATAGTAAAATCAACGGGAACATAATTATCATTGACAATGATAAGAACATCGTCGATCCTCCCCAAAGGTTTCTTTATGGAAGAATCAACGAGACGAACACCAAAAGAACAAGAATCAAAAGGTTTCAATTTAAGCATATCATGTAGTCTTTTGGGCATGACAGAGGTACTAGCTCCAACATCACATAATGCATAGCAAGAGAAGTCATTCAATTTAATTTTTATCATAGGATCCCAACCATCTTCTAGCTTTCTAGGTATGGAGGCTTCTACTCTAAGTTTCTCCTCCCTAGCTTTGATGAGAGCATTAGTGATATGCTCTGTGAACGCAAGGTTAAGCGTGCTAGTGCGGGGATCTCTAGACATCTTGTGAAGGAAATCAATAACTTCGGTAAGAGTGCAATTATCAAAATCAAGATCACTAGCATCAAGTAAAGTGGTAGTGGTGTCCTTAAGGTTCACTTGTTTGGTAGTTTCTATAGTCATAGCATCACCATTAATAGGTCCAATGGGACCAGGAGTACATTGGGTGCTAAGAGTTTGGATATCCTCAACAACTTGGACATTAGCAACAGTGTGGTGGGTAGGAAGGGTCTTAATTCTATCCTCTTCCTCCCTTAGGGATGCAACCACTTCGGGTTTAGCTGCCATTTGGTTTATCAAAGTGGCTTGTGTGTGGGACATATTGGAAACTTGGGTCTCAGTGATAGTGAGCCTAGTCTGGAGGTTAGAAATCTCAATATTTAGGCTCTCTAATTGTCTACTAATGTCTTGCAAGATAGCAGTATGCTCATTTAATTGCCTCGAGAAGATTTTGTTTTGTTCATATTGGTTGTGCATGTAATTCTTAGTGGCCTTCTCTATTTCTAGCAGTTTCTCATAGCCAGGCAAGTCTCTATCTTTTTGGGTGGAGTTCTTGGTGCTAGGATAAGCATTGTTGTTCCCATAGGAATTAGAGGGGAACGGTCTAGGATTGCTACCAAAGTTACTCCTATAAGCATGAGCAATCACAGAATCTAAAGGATCATAACGAGGATCAACAGAAGATTGCTTCGAGAGTAGAGACATGATCAAGTCAGCTTTTTCATTTAAGGAGGAAATCTCCTCGACAGAGTTTACCTTCCTACCTGTTGGAGCACGTTCGGTGTGCCATTGGGAATAGTTGGTCATCATCTCATCGAGAAGCTTCGTGGCAGCACCAAGTGTAGTTGACATAAAAGTTCCTCCCGCGGCCGAATCTAACAAGTTCCGCGAGGTAAAGTTCAAGCCTGCATAAAAAGTTTGGATAACCATCCAAGTAGTCAAACCATGAGTAGGGCAGTTCTTGATAAGAGATTTCATACGTTCCCAAGCTTGGGCAACGTGTTCATTATCCAATTGTTTAAAATTCATTATGTTACTTCTTAGTTGGATAATTTTAGCAGGTGGATAGTATTTTCCAATAAAAGCATCTTTGCACTTGTCCCATGAATCTATGCTATTTCTAGGCAAAGACTAAAACCAAATTTTAGCTCCTCCTCTCAAGGAGAAAGGAAAAAGCTTAAGCTTAACAATATTACCATCTATTTCTTGGTACTTTTGCATATCACAAAGTTCAACAAAGTTGTTCAAGTGTAAAGCAGCATCATCTCCAGCACCGGAGAATTGATCTTTCATGACTAAGTTCAGTAAAGCAGGTTTAATTTCATACGAAGGTGCTGAAGTGGCAGGTGTAGTGATAGGTGTGCTGATAAAGTCATCGTTGTTGTGACTAGTGAAGTCACACAACTTGGTGTTCTCGGTGGAACCCATAGTAGCAAGCAAGCAAGATAACTATTTTTGTGATTTTCGATAAAAGGTACTAAAGCAAAAACTGAAAGGTAAACTAACAAGACTAAAAAGCAAAGGTAAAAGATAGCGTGCAACTCCCCTATCCTGAAGAGTGCAGTCCCCGGCAACGGCGCCAGAAAAACTCTTGCTAGGCTTCTCGCCCCTCGTTGGTTACCCCAAGTGGAAGGTGTGAGATGTAGTGTTGCGGAAGTTTTTCCCTTGGCAAAGATACCAAGGATCGAATCCCCAGAGACTCCTAGGTTCAACAAGAAGGTGTCAACTGCTAACGGCGCCAGATATTAGCAATCAACGTGGACCTGCACACAGATACAAATAACTTTGCTCCCAACGAGTACAGAGAGGTTGTCAATCCCTCCGGCCTTGTAGTTCACAAAGGATTAAACGCAGATGATAGTAGTGATAGATATATTGTTTGCAATAGTAAGTAAAAGCGAAAAGTAAATAGCGGATGTGATCAATGATGGTAATATGGACCGGAGTCTCATGATGTTCACTAGTGATGTCTCTCTCCCAAAAGATGATAAAACAACTATGTGAGGTAAACGAATTACAGCTGGGCAATTGACAGGACCACGAACGCAAACCAATGCTGACTACATTGCAAGAAAGGTTGAGGTTCAAAGCATGGGCGGTACGCCAAAGTAAGTAGACCAAAATCCATCAATATCTACTACTAATCATCCACCTTGAGATATCTATCCAGAACATCTCGCTGGTATTAAGTTGCGAGCCCCACCCATAGTGTAAACTCAAAGCAACAGACAACTACATTAAACGAACTTTGCGTAAAGTAAACAATCCTTGCACCCGCGGGCACAAGCACCGTTGTTTCCCCCCTTGTGGCAACAGCACATCCCCTAGACTCATGTTTCTGTCACTCAAACTAGTCATCGAGGGGCATGAACCCACAATCAAGCATAACGTTCCCTCTTGGAGTCACTACCTATTACTTGGCCAAAGCAATAAATAACAACGGAGAACATGCAAGAATTACTTATGAACATAAATATAAAAGAGGTAGATCAAATATATTACTCAAGCGCAATCTGAACATAATCTCATAATCCATCGGATCCCAACAAACTCATCATAGCAACAGCATAAGGATTACATATGTGCCTCGATCATGTAGGGAAGCTCACGAGGACTAATTAGTGAAGCACAAGAACGGGAGGAGAACATCACATAGCTACTGGTCATGGACTCATGGTCCAGGGGAGACTACTCACAACTCATCCGGGAGGCGTCCATAGTGGTGGAGAGGCTCCCGGTGGTGATCCTCCCCTCCGGCAGGGTGCCGGGAAGGGTTCTCCTGGTGCTCCCGATCTTGGAAGCGGCGGCGGCGGCGGAACAGAGATGGGATCGCGAAAAGAGTTCCTCTCTCGAGGGTTTCGAGAGACGCTTTAAATATATGCCAAAGGGGGGCATCGGGGAAGCCTCGGGGGGCCCAAGCGCCCCCCCCCCGGCACGGCCCAGGGGGGGCGCGCCGCCAGGGCGCCTGGAGCCTTGGTGCCCCCCCGTCTGTCCTTCGGACGCACGGTAGTTTCTGGAATGCTGATTTTTTATATAATTTTTCTGGATTTTTCCTGGCAGTTCTCGTAATGTGAAAACCTGAAATACAAAAACAGCCGAAAACAGAAACTGGCACTGGGGTGCACTGAGTTAATAGGTTAGTCCAAATATGATCAAAAGTGTATGGAAGTGTATAAATATCATAGCAATATCACCCAAAAGAGGCATGGAGCAAGCAGAAATTATAGATACGTTTTGGACGTATCAACTACTCACAACTCATGGTGAGGGCGATGATGATGATGATGAAGGCCTCAGTGATAGATCCCCCTCCCGGAACAGGCTCCAAGATGGGATCTCCACGGGAACAGCAGCTACGGCGATGGAATTAGGGTTTTCTCTCCGCGTTCGGAGTTTCTGGGGTACGTAGGCATATATAGGAGGAAGAGGGACACTAGGAGCCACGGGGCCTGCCCTCGAGGCAGGGGGCGCGCTCTGGGAAGGGGGGCGCGCCCCCTCGAGGGTGGCCCCCTGTCCTCTGGCTTGGCCCCGAAGTTTACCTCGCGTGATTTCCTCCAAAAATATCTCCTGCAAAGGTTTCATTCCGTTTGGACTCTGTTTGATATTCCTTTTCTGCAAAACCCTGAAATAGGCAAAAACAACAATCTGGACTGGGCCTTTGGTTAGTAGGTTAGTCCCAAAAATGATATAAAAGTGAATGATTAAGCCCATTAAACATCTAAGACTTCATAAATAATAGCATGGAACAATAAAAAATTATAGATACGTTGGATACGTATCAAGCATCCCCAAGCTTAATTCCTGCTCGTCCTTGAGTAGGTAAATGATAAAGAAAGAATTTTTGATGTGGAATGCTAACCAATGTAGTTTTTCAATGTAATTCTCTTAACTGTGGCATGAATGTTCAGATCTGAAAGATTCAAGATAAACGTCTATATTGACATAAGAAATAACAATACTTCAAGCAATACTAACAAAGCAATCACGTCTTCTCAAAATACTATGGCTAAAGAAAGTTATCCCTACAAAATCATATAGTGTTGGCTATGCTTCCTTGCTATCACACAAAATATTCATATCATGCACAACCCCAATTTCAGCCAAGCATTTGTTTTCATGCTCTATCTTTTCAAACCTTTCAACTTTCACGCAATACATGAGCGTGAGCCATGGATATAGCACTATGGGTGGAATAGAGGTGGTTGTGGAGAATACAAAAAGAGGGAGATAGTCTCACATCGACTAGGCGTATCAACGGGCTATGGAGATGCCCATCAATAGATATCAATGTGAGTGAGTAGGGATTGCCATGCAACGGATGCACTAGAGCTAAATATAAGCTCAACAAAAGAAACTAGTGGGTGTGCATCCAACTTGCTTGCTCACGAAGACCTAGGGCATTCGAGGAAGCCCATCGCTGGAATATACAAGCCAAGTTCTATAACGAAAATTCCCACTAGTATATGAAAGTGACTAAACATGAGACTCTCTACAATGAAGAACATGGTGCTACTTTGAAGCACAAGTGTAGAAAAAGATAGTAGCAATTGTCCCTTTTTTCTTTCCTTTTTTTTGGCCTTCTTTTTGGCCTTTCTTCCTTTTTTTTTCTTTTTTTCCTTTTTTTTGCGGAGGGGCTTTATAGATTCACCCTTTCCTCCCATGAGACAATGCTCTATAAATGATAATCATCACACTTTCATTACAACACAAGATTATAACTCGATACTACAACAACAAAGTATGACTCTATATGAATGCCTCCGGCGGTGTATCGGTATGTTGATACGTCCAAAACGTATCTATAATTTCTGCTTGCTCCATGCCTCTTTTGTATGATATTGCTATGATATTTATGCACTTCCATACACTTTTGATCATATTTGGACTAACCTATTAACTCAGTGCACCCCAGTGCCAGTTTCTGTTTTCTGCTGTTTTTGTATTTCAGGTTTTCCCTTTACTTAAATTGCCAGAAAAATTCCGGGAAAAATATATAAAAAATCAGCGCTCCAGAAGCTTCCACGCGCCAGAAGTGGGGCCAGAGGGGAGCCAGGGGCAGCCCAGGCGGCCTGCCCACGCGGCCCCCCTCCTGGCCGCGCCGGGGGGGGGGGCGCCTGGGCCCCCCTTACCTCCTCTGGTGTCCCCCTTTGACATATATTTACATCGCGTCCCGAAACCC
>LR738716.1:45221301-45235037 GCA_902687465.1 Secale cereale
AGCTGTAATTCGTTTACCTCGCTTAGCTGTTTTATCGTCTTTTGGGAGAGAGACATCACTAGTGAACATCATGGGACCCCGGTCCATATTACCATCACTGATCACACCCGTTATTTACTTCCTGTTCTTATTTCCTAGTTGCAGTCATACCTATCACTATTATCTCTTGCGTTTGATCCTTTGTAAACGACAAGGCCGGAGGGATTGACAACCTCTCTGTACTCGTTGGGAGCAAAGTTATTTGTATCTGTGTGCAGGTCCTGTCAAGCAAAAGTCTCTGGCGCTACTGACACCTTCTTGTCGACCCTCGGAGTCTCACGGGATTCGATCCTTGGTATCTTTGCCAAGGGAAAACTACCGCTACACTACATCTCAAACCTTCCACTTGGGGTAACCAACGAGGGGCGAGAAGCCATCAAGCAAAGTTTTCTTGCGCCGTCGCCGGGGACTCCACTCTTCAAGATAGGGGAGTTGCACGCTATCTTTTATCTTTGATTTTTAGTCTTGTTAGTTTACCTTTTAGTTTTTGCTTTAGTGTCTTCTATCAAAAATCACAAAAATAGTTATCTTGCTTGCTGCTGCTATGGGTTCCACCGAGAACACCAAGTTGTGTGACTTCACTAGTCATAACAACGATGACTTTATCTGCACGCCTATTACCACACCTGCCACTTCAGCACCTTCTTATGAAATTAAACCTGCTTTACTGAACCTAGTTATGAAAGATCAATTCTCCGGTGCTGGAGATGATGCTGCTTTGCACTTAAATAATTTTGTTGAACTCTGTGATATGCAAAAGTACCGAGAAGTAGATAGTGATATTGTTAAGCTTAAGCTTTTTTCCTTTCTCCTTGAGAGGAGGAGCTAAAATTTGGTTTCAATCTTTGCCTAGGAATAGCATAGATTCTTGGGACAAGTGCAAGAATGCCTTTATTGGGAAGTACTATCCACCAGCTAAAATTATCCAACTAAGGAGTAACATAATGAATTTCAAACAATTAGATAATGAACGCGTTGCCCAAGCTTGGGAACGCATGAAATCTCTTGTCAAGAACTGTCCTACTCATGGTTTGACTACTTGGATGGTTATCCAAACTTTTTATGCAGGCTTGAACTTTACCTCGCGGAACTTGTTAGATTCGGCCGCGGGAGGAACCTTTATGTCAACTACACTTGGTGCTGCCACAAAGCTTCTCGATGAGATGATGACCAATTATTCCTAATGGCACACCGAACGCGCTCCAACAGGTAGGAAGGTAAACTCTGTCGAGGAGATTTCCTCCCTAAATGAAAAAGTTGACTTGATCATGTCTCTACTTTCCAAGCAATCTTCTATTGATCCTCGTGATGTTCCTTTAAAGTCTTTGATTGCTCAAGATCAAGTAGATGTGAAATTTATCTCTAGAAACAATTTCAATAACAATGCTTATAGGAGTAATTTTGGTAGCAACCCTAGACCGTTCCCCTCTAATTCCTATGGGAACAACAATGCTTATCCTAACACCAAGAACTCCACTTCTGAACTAGAGATTATGCTTAAAGACTTCATCACTACCCAAAAAGCCTTCAACAAGAGTGTAGAAGAAAAACTAAACAAACTAGATAATCTCTCTTCGAAGGTAGACAATTTAGCCCATGAGGTAGAGTTGCTTAAAATTAGAACTTCCCCTCTTGAGGAGAGGAAGACCACTCCTTTGAATGCTATTCAAGTGCAAATTAATAAAAACATTAGGATGTTGGCTAAACTTAAAGAGAGATGGGCTAGAGAAAAGGAGGAAGAAGATAGAATTAAGAGCCTTCCTACCCACCACACTGTTGCTACTATCCAAGTTGTTGAGGATATCCAAACTCTTAGCACCCAATGCACTCCTGGTCCCATTGGACCTATTAATGGTGATGCTATGACCTCAACCGTAGAAACTCCTATGACCATAGAAGCTATCGAACAAGTGAGCCTAAAGGACACCACTACCACTTTACTTGATAGTAGTGACCTTGATTTTGATAATTGCACCCTTTCTGAAGTTATTGATTTCCTTCACAAGATGTCTAGAGATCCCCACACTAGCACGCTTAATCTTGCCTGCACGGAGCATATCACTAATGCTCTCACCAAAGCTAGGGAGGAGAAGCTTAGGGTAGAAGCCTCCATACCTAGAAAGCTAGAAGATGGTTGGGATCCTATGATTAAAATTAAGTTGAATAACTTCTCTTGCTATGCTTTATGTGATGTTGGAGCTAGTACCTCCGTTATGCCCAAAAGAATATATGATATGCTTAAATTGAAACCTTTTGATCCTTGTTCTTTTGGTGTTCGTCTTGTTGATTCTTCCATAAAGAAACCTTTGGGGAGGATCGACGATGTTTTTATCCTTGTCAATGACAATTATGTTCCCGTTGATTTTACTATTATGGATATTGAATGTGAACCTTCTTGTCCAATTATTTTGGGACGTCCTTTTCTTCGCACCGTTGGTGCTATCATTGACATGAAAGAGGGGAATATAAAATTCCAATTTCCTCTCAAGAAAGGGATGGAACACTTACCTAGAAAGAAGATTAAGTTACCTTTTGAGTCCGTTATACGGGCTAGCTATTCTTTTACTCTTGATAAAACTTGATCCTCTCTTTTTGCATTATGCCTAGCTTAAAGGCATAAAAGAAAGCGCTTTTGGGAGGCAGCCCACAATGAATAAAGTTTTATTTTGCTTTTGTTGTGTCTCGATGGTTGTTACTACAGTAGCATCATCATTGTATCTTTACTTTTCAGCTTTGTGCCAAGTTTAGCCTCCGATTGCAAGAAAGTTCAAAAGTTGTGACGTGCTGTCCAGGAAACAGATTCTGTCCTTGGACAGAAAAATTCGTATAAAATCACCAGATCATCTTTTTGGTCTGAATTGTTTCGACAGCGTGCTCTATACAATTGGCTTTCGAGCGTCTGTTCTGAGTTTTTTTATTTGAGTTGCAGAAGTGCCCCGAAAAAATTATTTACTACCTGCTGGTCTGTTTTTCACAGATTCTGTCCTGTTTTGCCTTTTCTTCGTTTTGCAAACCTTGAGCTTGCTTTTTCTTTGCAAAAACCTTTTGGCAATCTTGAGAAACAGTAGCTCTTCAAGATTATCCTTATTTCCAGCAAGGAAAAATTATTTTATTATGGGTACTAACCTCGCTAATCAGATTATGATGAGTTATGTATGAAGGGAGTTTTCAAGTGTGCGAAGGAAGATGATAAAAAGATTCAGGAGGGTCAAACGCTCAAGCTTGGGGATGCCCCAGTGCACCCCCAAGAAATATTCAAGAAGGCTCAAGCGTCTAAGCTTGGGGATGCCCCCGTGCATCCCCTTCTCCATCAACAATTATCAGTTCGTCTTTCGTTCCACTATATTTTAATCACTTCATGCGTTATGTGCTATGCTTGGAGCGTCTTGCTTTTAGTTTCCTTTTTAGTTTTGTTTAGCTTTGCTTGCTGTTCATAACGAGTTAGAACCCAGCTTTCTTTGTGTGGGAGAGAAACACGCTCCACTTCAACCTAGAACACAACATAGGATTTTCATGCTTATCTTTGCTGTGTATGTTCTTTGTCTTTCAATAGCTACTGTCATGTTTAGCTCTTAGTTTTCATGCTTTTCTTTTTAAAGAGCTTTTGTTTAGTTGGTTGCTTCTGGAACTCTCTTGAGTTATCATGCTTATCTTGTTAAGAGAATTGGCTTCTATGGCACTGGTTGATATGTCTACGATAAGAATGCTATGTGCATAATGGTGCTTAGTAGTTCATGTTTTCTTATGGTTAGTCTCAAATAGCTGGGGGTTCTTAATGTGTTATTAAAGTACCAGCATGATTTGTTTACCTATGATGTGGTATGGTTTAGTGATATCTTCCTCCAAGAATTTATTTTGATTGACTTGGCATATGCTCACGCATATTTAAGACTGTAAAGAAAGTCTATCAAGCCTTGATGATCTTTAATTTCTGAGTAGCGATATAACTTCCATGCCCGATTCAATGTTGCTTTGTCGCTCTGCATGATTATGGCCGTCATTGATCTCTTAGTTGGTCGCTCCCAGTCTTTTGCTATCCTTCACCTGTACTAAGTGGACTGACTGCTTGTGCATCCAAAATCCTTGAAACCAGTTATGCCATATGAGTCCACCATACCTTCCTATATATGGTATTTACTTGCCATTCCTAACAAAGACTTTCTTGTACCATCTCAAAATTATTCAAAAGCATTTCTCTTTTGTGCCTCTGTTTTAGCTCATGAGGAAGTAGTAGTTAATTCATGATCTTTTTAAGTTGGACAAGTTTTACCCCGGGATTGCATGTCTAATCTGCAAACCCCTAATACGAGAAGGAACTGGCATGAGTGCGCCCGGCTCATAAAAAATACAACAAACAAACCCTCCTTCATGCTTTGTTCATGAGAAATCGGAAAACTTTTGGCAGTGATAAACAAAGGAGATTAAGGGGATGTGATCGTCCCTGTGCGGGAGCCGTTCCTCGAAACTTGTCCAGCTCGAGAAGTAATTGAGTTATCTACTAGCATTCGTTGACGAAATATGCATCTCCCAAAAATCATTTTTACCTCTGTTTTTAAAAACCAAGAGCTCTGGTACATGTTTAGTCTTTGCTTCCAACCACGGGTTTTCAACCTTGCCATCAAAATCCACGGTTCGAGAGTCTCCACCTTCTTTCTTCAAAGCACCAACTATTGAGAGCATGATTGTCATTCTGAGTGTAATGTGCATTGTCCCAAAGTACCATTGTCTTCTGCATGATTATGATATCGCTTATTCTGAAATCATTGTATCTAGTCGTCACTTAAACTTCGGAGGTGCTCCTGCATTTATGTTGTGCTTCACTAAAGGGGGAAGCGAGGTATCACTTTGTCATGTTTGCACACCATGCTCACTACAAATCTATTGGGTGTTTTAGTATCATATTGTAAAACTTTCAGTTCTTTGTGATATTCTCATGAGGCAACTTAATTACTAAAGATTCATTATCTCACTAAGCATTTGTCATGTGACTGTGAAAAGTTCTTATATGGTTGATAGCATGTCACCACAGAAATTATGCTTGTTATCATTTACCTACTCGAGGACGAGCAGGAATTAAGCTTGGGGATGTTGATACGTCCAAAACGTATCTATAATTTCTGCTTGCTCCATGCCTATTTTGTGTGATATTGCTATGATATTTATGCACTTCCATACACTTTTGATCATATTTGGACTAACCTATTAACTCAGTGCACCCCAGTGCCAGTTTTTGTTTTCTGTTGTTTTTGTATTTCAGGTTTTCCCATTACTTAAATTGCCAGAAAAATTTCGGGAAAAATATATAAAAAATCAGCGCTCCAGAAGCTTCCACGCGCCAGAAGTGGGGCCAGAGGGGAGCCAGGGGTAGCCCAGGCGGCCTGCCCACGCGGCCCCCCTCCTGGCCGCGCCGGGGAGGCGCCTGGGCCCCCCTTACCTCCTCTGGTGACCCCCTTTGGCATATATTTACATCGCGTCCCGAAACCCTCGAGGACGGAACCCTTTTTCGC
The DNA here is from genome assembly GCA_902687465.1 of Secale cereale. Classification (NCBI taxonomy): domain Eukaryota; kingdom Viridiplantae; phylum Streptophyta; class Magnoliopsida; order Poales; family Poaceae; genus Secale; species Secale cereale. The sequence goes on from LR738716.1 coordinate 45,226,848, forward strand.
GATCTCATCTCTGTTCCGCCGCCGCCGCGCTTCCAAGATCGGGAGCACCAGGAGAACTCTTCCCGGCACCCTGCCGGAGGGGAGAACCACCACCGGGAGCTTCTCCACCACCATGGACGCTTCCCAGATGAGTTGTGAGTAGTCCCTCTTGGACCATGGGTCCATGACCAGTAGCTATGTGATGTTCTCCTCCCCTCTTTGTTCTTCATCGATTAGACCTCGTGAGCTGCCCTACATGATCGAGGCACATATGTAATCTTTATGCTGTTGCTATGCTGAGTTTGCTGGGATCCGATGGATTATGAGATTATGTTCAGATTGTGTGTGAGTAATATATTTGATTTACCTCTTTTATATTTATGTTCTTGAGTAATTCTTGCATGTTCTCCGTTGCTGTTTATTGCTTTGGCCAAGTAGTAGGTAGTAACTCCAAGAGGGAACGTTATGCTTGATTGTGGGTTCATGCCCCTCGATGACTAGCTTGAGTGACAGAAACATGAGTCTAGGGGATGTGTTATTGCCACAAGGGGGAAAACAACGGTGCTTGTACTTGCGCGTGCAAGGATTGTTTACTTTACGCAAAGTTCTTTTAATGCAGTTGTCTGTTGCTTTGAGTTTACACTATGGGTGGGACTCGCAACTTAATACCAGCGAGATGTTCTGGATAGATATCTCAAGGTGGATGATTAGTAGTAGATGCAGATGGATTTCGGTCTACTTGCCTTGGCGTACCGCCCATGCTTTTGAGCCTCTACCTTTCTTTGCAACATAGTTAGCATTGGTTTGCGCACATAATCCTGTCAATTGCCCAGTTGTAATTCGTTTACCTTGCTTAGCTGTTTTATCGTCTTTTGAGAGAGAGACATCACTAGTGAACATCATGGGACCCCGATCCATATTACCATCACTGATCACACCCGTTATTTACTTCCTGTTCTTATTTCCTAGTTGCAGTCATACCTATCACTATTATCTCCTGCGTTTGATCCTTTGTAAACGACAAGGCCGGAGGGATTGACAACCTCTCTGTACTCGTTGGGAGCAAAGTTATTTGTATCTGTGTGCAGGTCCTGTCAAGCAAAAGTCTCTGGCGCTATTGACACCTTCTTGTCGACCCTCGGAGTCTCACGGGATTCGATCCTTGGTATCTTTGCCAAGGGAAAACTACCGCTACGCTACATCTCAAACCTTCCACTTGGGGTAACCAACGAGGGGCGAGAAGCCATCATATGTGCAATAAAACAAGAGTGACATGTATAAAAATTATGCATGGTGGCCTCGCCACAAATACGATGTCAACTACATGATCATGCAATGGCAATATGACAATATGATGCGTGTCATATAAACGGAACGGTGGAAAGTTGCATGGCAATATATCTCGGAATGACCATGGAAATGCCATGATAGGTAGGTATGGTGGCTGTTTTGAGCAACAATATGGTGGCTATTTTAAGAAAGGATATATAGTGGGTTTATGGCACCGGCGAAAGTTGCGCGGTACAAGAGAGGCTAGCAATGGTGGAAGAGTGAGAGTGCGTATAATCCATGGACTCAACATTAGTCATAAGAACTCATATACTTATTGCAAAAATCAACGAGTCATCAAAACAAAGAAATCAACACATGCCCCTAGGGGGGAGGTTAGTAGGAGTTAACCATCGCGCGCCCCCGACCTCCACACAAAGGTTGACACTCTACAAATACCTAATGCTTTAACTTAGTCACACAACGGCTCACCATACGTGCATGCTACGGGAATCACTAACCTTAACACAAATATTTCTCAATTTAATAATTACTCCACTAGCATGACTCTAATATCACTATCCTCATGCCTCAAAACAATTATCAAGCATCCAACATCTCTTTCTACTCAATGCACTTGATGTGATTTTTTTTACTACATTGATATTGGATGTTTATCATGTGAAGACTAGTTTCTCTAGCCTAAACACTTTACCATGCTGTTTTAATAGACTCTCAAATAGATCTAAGTTAAGCATGAGAGTTCAACAATTTCTACAAAATATTACCACCACCGTGCTCTAAAAGATATAAGTGAAGCACTAGAGCAAAAACTATTCAACTCAAAAGATATAAGTGAAGCATATAGAGTGTTCTAACAATTTCTAGGGCATATTTAACTCTCTCAAATAGGTGTGTCCAGCAAGGATGATTGTGGCAAACTAACAAGCAAAGACTCAAATTTTACAAGACGCTCTAAGCAAAACACATAACATGTTGTGAATAAAAATATAGCTCCAAGTATAGTTACCGATGGATGAAGACGAAAGAGGGGATGCCTTCCCGGGGCATCCCCAAGCTTAGGCTTTTGATTATCTTGAATTTACTTGGGGTGCCATGGGCATCCCCAAGCTTAGGCCTTTGCTACTCCTTGTTCCATAGTCCATCAAAGCAATACTCAAAACTTGAAAACTTCACAACACAAAACTTAGACAAAAATTCTCGTGAGCTCCGTTAGTAAGAGAAAGCAAACCACCACTCAAATGTACAGCAAGGAATTCATTCATTGTTTATATTGGTGTTAAACCTACTGTACTCCAAGTTCTCTATGGTTCATATCCTCCAATATTTCTCATAGATGCATCGGAATAAGCAAACAACACACGAAAAACAGAACAGTCTGTAATAATCTGCTGGGTTCGCCTACTTCTGGAACTCCAAAAAATTCAAACTAAATTGGTAAATTTTCGCAATTTTTCTACCAATCAGCAGCAAAAAGAATCAACTAAAATGCACGCTCCAGTAAAATCTGAAGACTACTTTAGCGAGCGCTAACGATTCTGTTTTTCACAGCAAGATCATATAAACTTCACACAAATCTTACCAAAGGTTCTACTTGGCACAAACACTAAACAAAACATGAAAACACATCTAATCAGAGGCTAGATGCAATATTTATTCCCTAACAGCAACAAAAACAAAAAACATAAAATTGGGTTGCCTCCCAACAAGCATCATCATTTTACGCCCCTAGCTAGGCACGATACAAGATAGATCTAGGTATTGTCATCTTTGGAAGGCAATTCATAAGTGGCTCTCATGATAGATTCATATGGTAATTTGATTTTATTTCTAGGAAAGTGTTCCATGTCTTTCCTTAACGCTGCGTTTGGATGTCTGTACTGGAGGCCTCTGTATTGTATTGGTTTCAATTCCAATTCAGACAGGAAACTGTAATGGACATGAATACGAATTCGATCGTTTGGATGCATATTGAATTGGCTCACGGAATCGTCCTGAGGTTTCAATACAGAATCGTGTTTGGATGTCAAACACTGGAATTACATAGCAACATTACTATATGCATTAAAACAGTAGTTGTATGACTATAATTGGATGATTATATAGTAAAAATTATCATCAATTATTCTAGAAATCGAGGATGGCATCATATAATATTGACAAAAAAATCAAACATAATTTTACACCAACACAGTACAACACATATAGTTTAAAATAGATGTCTCAAATTCTCAACGGCACATAGTTCCAAATGTAACATCAGAATTGTTCAAATAGATAGAAGTTGAACATTACATAGTTCCAAATGTAACAAACCAAATAGTTCACATAGGTCCAAGTTTAACAAGACAGAGGAATAATAACTATCATAACTTCAAGGCAACAATAGCAGCCAAGCTTTCCTCATGTGCATGGGAAGCTCCATTAGAGCTTCAAACAATCGCTCATTAAGAATCAACTTTCCGTAAGAGCGCAACATGTCTACTTGTGCCAACTCTGGTATCAACTCAAGTGCAGCAAGTATTTCAGAAGGAGTAGTAACCTTTGGCAATGGAAGTGGACCAGTTGTCTTCAAAGCATCCTTGAAAGTAGTCCTCATTTCTCCAATCATGCACATAATGGCATCACCTGTTCGTTGTCTCTTTGGTACCGTTTCTGGAGAGATTTCAATTGGTTCTTCTAGATCTGCAGCAGTCTCAGCAGCAGTCTCAACACCTGTCTTGGCACCTTCACCGTCCGCATGATCTTTTGAATATATGGTAGAGATGGCTTCCCAGTGCTTCACTACTTTGGTCTTGTAAGAAGCTAATGCTTTCTCTTTCTTATTAGCCTGCACAATACACCCATCAGAGAAGTGTAAAGTTGCTGCCATGTTTTGTTACATACAAAATAATAATTAAAACAATGCAAACATATAGAAGTTACCTCCAAATATTTAGTCCACACATCGTCGCTATCAATGGATAGCTTATGATTGACCCAATCCCAACCAAAACCGCTTTGAGAAAGGATCTTGTTAATGATTTCAAATTGATTATCAAAAGTCCTAAGCCGTCCTAATATGTTGTTCTTCGCGATATCCTTATTGCATTTCTCCTTCACATTCTTGATAGCTGCACTGTACACATGTGCTTTCCATCCATTTTGTGAATGGTCACCCATGTTGTGATGATGAACAAGTACCTCAAGCATGGCAGCGTCCATCTCATCATCCCATGTGACATAATTCCTCTTTCCAGTACCTTCAGCCATGCTGCTACAAAGACAAACTATTTTGCACAAAGGAAAAAAAGTATTTTGGGTCAAATAAATGCAGAATGAGAGTGCAAATTTCGAGAAAAATCCATCATTTATATATTAATATGAAGATGATGCATGTACAAAAGACCACACAAGGCACCATCATGGTCAGCCAAGCTATCCCACAAAAGACAATCAGCAAGCTACCATCATCACCTACGCACAACACAAAATGAGACAACCACCACCTAGGCACATCCACTAACTAATTCCACCATCGACTAACTACGCCATCTCTAATTCAGCATGCCTGAGAAGGTATTCAGCATACATGTCTTGCGATAATTGTTGCCTAAAGTTGGTCCATTCATTAGTGACTTGAACAGATGTAATCAAGTCAGTGTCGTCCACGGGCTCATGTTCCAAATTTGCTAGGGCAGCATCAACTTCTTGCAGCAATAAATCATCCATCATATGCTGCCTATCCCTTGCAAAGTTGTGTAACACACAACAAGCATTAATAATTCGAATCTGCAATGATTTATCTTTACATTAGCATGTCATACAGTTCATATGTTATTCAAGACCATGTGGACACTTGTTACCTGGTCCTTTATGTCAAAGAAAGATTGAATTCGTAGAATGGCCCATTTTTTTCTTCCATAGGCCAAAAGTTCTCTCCACAACATTTCTAGCCCGAGAATGGCGCAAGTTATACAAGTCTTTGTCAGTTTGGGGTTGTTGTTGACTTGAGACCCACTCTTTCAAGTGGTACCTAGTCGATCTGAATGGAGCTAGAAAGCCAGGTCCATTAGTGTAGCCAGCATCCACTAAGTAGTATTTTCCTATGGTGCACATTAGATTTAGCTAACATTAACACAAAAAGAAACGAAATGCCAAGAGAAACAATCATACCATGAGGTATAACAAATGCATGTTGACGATTGTTTCTCATTGCATCACGCAACACTCTGGAGTCAGATGCAGATCCCTCCCAGCCAGGTAGAACATAAAGAAATTTCATGTTCCAGTCAACAACACCTAGCATGTTAGTGGTGATATCTTGCTTTCTGTTCCTATACCTCCCTTCGTCAACCGCAATGACAGAAACATCAACATGACACCCATCTAGTGCTCCCAAGGCATTTTCAAACCACTTCCATTTGTAATCATCCGAAGGTTCAATAGAAGGATCAGGAAGCTTGATAAACTCCCCAGTTAGGGAAAGAATGGCTGTCAACACATTCGAGAAGTGCCTACTTATAGTCTCTAAAGAACGCTTGTAAGTGCCACGCAACACTCTCATTTTAATACCATGTCCAACCACCAACAAGAACATAGCAACCTTTTCTTCTACAGTGACATATACGCTATTTTTCAGACCACACTTCATACGCAACATCGTGCAAAGATCATGAAAATTCCTTTTGGTTAAGAGCAACTCATCATAGCAAGTTACTTCTGACCCATTGTACATTTCTTTCAGCAAGTACTTCCTATGAACATATCGAAGCTCGTCGTCACTAAAGCGTCGCAAACCCTTCGGTACTCTCTGCGTACTAAGATAAGCTAGGCCAAGACATGACACAACATACATCGCTGTCAAGATGATCCTTTTCCTTTTTCTTCCTTTGTTCTCTTCGGTAATGGAAGCAATCAAATCCATTTGTGACATGATGCAGCTACAATGCACATATATCATGTTAACTTTGGGCTAATTTCAATATAACCATGCATCATTCAAGATGAACATATGCATCAGACCACCACAAGCATTGAAGGTTCACAAAATTGTATGACCAAGATGCATCAAATCATACATAAGCATGCATCAAATTCATCATAAGACAATCATATGCATCAGACCACCACAAGCATAGTTCACAAAATTGCATATTCATACCTCTGGTCGACCTAGATGGCTTCCAACTTTTAATCCAACCTGCAACAAGAGGATACATCAGTGCAAAGCAAATCCTTGACAAAAGAGGTGGGAAGCAAATCCTCAACCTGCAACAATTGAGGAGAAGAGGTGGGGAGGGGGCCGTGGTGGCTGCAGAGTGCAGAGTGAGATGGGAAAGGGAGCCCCCGCGGTGGCTGGAGTGAGGTGGGGGAGGGAGGTTGCGGTTCTCGTCGGCAGTGGAACAAGCTCGGCCTCGTCGGCATCGAGGGCCTTGAGGAGCTCGGTGTCGGTGGCGGCAGGCAGGGACTCCGGCATGTCGGTGGCTGGGGCATCGATGCGGGTGCTGGGGGAGGGCTGACGATGAGAGCAAGTGGTGGGCTGGGGGACGCGGAGGGAGGGACTCCGGTCCATGCACCGGAGAAGGCGGCGGCCCACACGGCTGGAGAGGAAAGGAAGGGCCGGCGCCGGAGTTGCCGGAGGCTTCAGATGCGATCTGGCCATGGCGAGCAGGGCCAGAAAGAACCGGAAGGGGTAGCGCCGGAGGAGGGGATGGGACGGCGGCAGAGGAAGAAGGGAAGGGGAGGCGGCGACCATACCTTCGCCGGCGGGCTGGATCTGCGAGGGCGCCGCCGTCGACCTGCCAGGCGGCGGATTCCGCTCTCGTTGGCTCTGTCTCGTCGTAGCGGGGAGGAAGAAAAACTATCCAAACGTTTTTTTGCGGGGGGCTCGTGTTTCAGGCGAAATCGGAGGTCGAGGCCTCCGTATTGGCGCGATGGTGGGCGCGTGCGAGCACGATGGGTGGCCGTATTCGTTTCCGTTTCAGTGGGTTGTTTCCATGTACATCCAAACGTCTGTATTGGGGTCAGCCCAATACCAAATCCAATTCGATAGCCCAATACGAACATCCAAACGCAGCCAACAGAAATAGGAATCTAACATTTCCTTCCTTCATATCAATAATTGCACCAATCATTCTAAGGAAAGGTCTACCAAGAATAATAGGACATGAAGGATTGCAATCTATATCAAGAACAATGAAATCTACGGGCACATAATTCCTATTGGCAACAATAAGAACATCATTAATTCTTTCCATAGGTTTCTTAATAGTGGAATCCGCAGGATGCAAATTTAAAGAGCAATCATCAAACTCATGGAACCCTAGCAAATCACACAAAGCTTTTGGGATAGTGGAGACACTAGCACCCAAATCACACAAAGCATAACATTCATGATCTTTTATTTTTATTTTGATAGTAGGTTCCCATTCATCATAAAGTTTTCTAGGTATAGAAACTTCCAACTCAAGTTTTTCTTCATAAGATTGCATCAAAGCATCAACTATATGTTTAGTGAAAGTTTTTTTGACTATAAGCATGCGGAGAATTTAGCACGGATTGCATCAAGGAAATACAATCAATCAAAGAGCAATTATCATAATTGAATCCCTTGAAATCGAAAGTAGCGGGTTCATCACTATGCAAGGTTTTAATCTCTTCGATCCCATTTTTAGCAATTCTAGCATCAAGATCTAAAAACTCTGAATTATTGGGACACCTTAAAGCAGAATCATCTCCAATCCTATTCTCATCAAGATTAATACTAGAAAACAAGGATCTAATAGGAGACACATCAATAACTTTCAGATCTTCATCTTTATTATCACGATAACAAGAAGAACACGATTTAATATAATCTTCTCTTTTAGCACGCATCCTAACGGTTCTTTCTTTGCATCCATCAATGGAAATTCTCATGGCTTTGAGAGACTCATTGAT
>LR738716.1:45235087-45248345 GCA_902687465.1 Secale cereale
GGGATAGATCTAAGTTTCAAAGAATCAACATCAAGAGTAATTCTATCCACACTTCTAGCCAATTCATCAACTTTAAGCAATTTCTCTTCAAGCATAGCATTGAAATTCTTTTGCGAGATTATAAACTCCTTAACACTAGTTTCAAATTCAGAAGGCATCTTTCCATAAGAGTTGTTGTAGGAATTACCAAAGTTATTAGAGGAATTACTACGAAAAGGCCTAGGATTAAAATTACATCTATAAGCATTGTTACCAAAATTATTCCTACCAACAAAATTCACATCCAAAGATTCATTGTTATTCTCAATCAAAGTGGATAAAGGTATATCATTAGGATCAGAAGAAGCACTCTTAGCAGCAAACAATTTCATAAGTTCATCCATCTTCCCACTCAAAACACTAATTTCTTCGATAGCATGCACTTTTTTACTAATAGATCTTTCGGTGTGCCATTGAGAACAATTAACCATATTATTATCTAGGAGTTTGGTAGCTTCTCCTAAGGTAGTTTCCATGAAAGTGCCTCCAGCGGCCGAATCTAAAAGATTTCTAGAAGCAAAATTCAAGCCAGCATAAAAGTTCTGAATAATCATCCATAGATTCAAACCATGCGTAGGGCAATTACGTATCATTAATTTCATTCTCTCCCAAGCTTGTGCACCATGCTCATGATCTAGTTGCTTAAAATTCATAATATCGTTTCTAAGAGAGATGATCTTAGCAGGAGGGAAATACTTAGAGATAAAAGCATCTTTGCACTTATTCCACGAATCAATACTATTTCTAGGCAAAGAGGAGAACCAAGTTTTAGCACGATCTCTAAGTGAAAACGGAAATAACTTCAATTTAACAATATCATTATTCGTATCCCTTTTCTTTTGCATATCACACAAATCAACAAAGTTGTTTAGATGGGTAGCGACATCTTCACTAGGAAGGCCGGAGAATTGATCTTTCATGACAAGATTCAACAAAGCAGCATTGATCTCACAAGATTCAGCATCGGTAATAGGAGCAATCGGAGTGCTAATAAAATCATTGTTGTTGGTATTGGAGAAGTCACACAATTTGGTATTGTTCTGAGCCATAGTGACAAGCAAGCAATCCAACACACACAAGCAAACAAGAAGCAAGCGAACAAAAACACACGGCGAAAGAAGGGCGAATAAAACGGCAAAGGTGAAGTGGGGGAGAGGAAAACGAGAGGCAAATAAATGTAATGCGAAGGATAAGGGTTTCTGATAGGTACTTGGTATATGACTTTTGCGTAAGCCTCCCCGGCGACGGCGACAGAAATTCTTCTTGCTACCTCTTGAGCTTGCGTTGTATTCCCTCAAAGAGGAAAGGGAGATGCAGCACAGTAACGTACGTATTTCCCCCAGTTTTTGAGAACCAAGGTATCAATCCAGTAGGAGACCACGCGCCAGTCCCTCACACCTGCACAAACAAATAAGAACTTTAGAGCCAACACGATAAGGGGTTGTCAATCCCTTTACGGTCACTTACGAGATTGAGATCTGATAGAGATGATAGTTTAAATTTTTGGTATTTTTTAGTTTAATAAAACAGCAAATAAACAACGGCAAAAGAAATTAACAGGAAGTAAAATGATAGAGATAGACCCGGGGGCCATAGTTTTCTCTAGTGGCTTCTCTCATGATAGCGATATTCTACGGCGGGTAAACAAATTACTGTCGAGCAATTGATAGAAAAGCGAATAATTATGAGACTATCTAGGCATGATCATTGTATATAGGTATCACGTCCGAGACAAGTAGACCGGCTCCTGCCTGCATCTACTACTATTACTCCACACATCGACCGCTATCCAGCATGCATCTAGTGTATTGAGTTCATACGAACAGAGTAACGCCTTAAGCAAGATGACATGATGTAGAGGGATAAACTCAAGCAATATGATGAAACCCCATCTTTTTATCCTCGATGGCAACAATACAATACGTGGCTTGCTGCCCCTACTGTCACTGGGAAAGGACACCGCAAGATTGAACCCAAAGTCAAGCAGTTCTCCCATTGCAAGAACTATAGATCTAGTAGGCCAAACAAAACCAATAATTCGAAGAGACTTGCAAGGATATTATGAGCACACATAAAAAGTTCAGAGAAGAACCAAATATCTTTCATAGATAACCTTGATCATCCTCACAATTCATCGGATCTCGACAAACACACCGCAAAAAGAGATTACATCAAATAGATCTCCTCGAAGATCGAGGAGAACTTTGTATTGAGATCCGGAGAGAGAGAAGAAGCCATCTAGATACTAGCTATGGACCCGAAGGTCTGTGGTAAATTACTCACAACTCATGGTGAGGGCGATGATGATGATGATGAAGGCCTCCGTGATGGATCCCCCTCCCGGAACAGGCTCCAAGATGGGATCTCCACGGGAACAACAGCTACGGCGGTGGAATTAGGCTTTTCTCTCTACGTTCGGAGTTTCTGGGGTACGTAGGCATATATAGGAGGAAGAGGGGCACCAGGGGCCATGGGGCCTACCCTCGAGGCAGGGGGGCGCGCCCTAGGAAGGGGGCGCGCCCCCACCCTCGAGGGTGGGCCCCTGTCCTCTGGCTTGGCCCCGAAGTTTATCTCGCGTGATTTCCTTCAAAAATATCTCCTGCGAAGGTTTCATTCCGTTTGGACTTCGTTTGATATTCATTTTCTGCAAAACCCTGAAATAGGCAAAAAAAACAACAATCTGGACTGGGCCTTTGGGTTAGTAGGTTAGTCCCAAAAATGATATAAAAGTGAATGATAAAGCTTATTAAACATCTAAGACTTCATAAATAATAGCATGGAACAATAAAAAATTATAGATACGTTGGAGACGTATCATTCCTCAGAGCTAATCAAGTCCTGTCATCCACTCGCCACCTCCTCTCAGGCATTCAGGGTGGATGGTGCATCGGGGAGTGAAGTTTTGCGGAAGCTGGTGGTCTTTGGAGGTGTCTGGCGTTGGTCGAGACGTGGTGTGTTGTTCAGTTAGGACAAGTTCTTCTGCTCTGTAGTTTTTGTTTGGTCGTTGGTGGTTGTCTTCGGACTTGCCCACATGTGGTGTTCGTGCTACGTTCGTTGTTCGTAGCGAGTGGTAGTGTTCTTGTATTTATACTTCCGTCTTCTATAAAGCTATGGTACGCCTAGGTGTCTCTTGAAAAAACAAATTATGTTCAAATACGAATCCAACGATATAATTTTTAGTGACATGCATTAACATTTTGTTAGTTAAATCTATGGTCAAAATTGGAAACAAAATACGAAGGGGACTAGTAAACCAGGATGAAGGTAGTAATTTAATTATAGGATTACTTCAGAGTTGTGAGCTCTGCTTTTCGAAATAGTTTCGCTCACGTCGGTGCATATCAGAAGGACCATGGACGACGTAAATTGGCGGGAAAATATCTGGTGCACTGAACGTACATTGTGCTTTTAAAATGCTAAAAAAATTCTGAAAAAATTAGCACACTCACACAACATCAATGTATGTTGTCACAAAATTTTAAGGCAACATTCAAAACATAACTCGAAAAACAAAAATGACAAATTCAACACGGAATAGTACATAACATAACATAACAACATTTCGGCGCCGTCATCGGATGAGCCGGAAGCTCTTCCTTCGGAATGTGAATGTCATCCGGGAGTTCGACAGCTATTTCATTTGCAAGAAGGATTGCACCGGCACAGTTGGATTCTCCTCACTCCATAAATGTACGACAGCTATGAGGATGCTTGCATACGGAGCTCCCAGTGATATACATGAAGACTATGGACGCATGGCCGAGTCCACCACCATTGAGTGTTTGTACAAGTTCTGTAGGGCAGTGGTGGGAGTGTTTGAACCACAATACTTGCGACCAACCAATGCTGAAGACACTGCTCGGATCCTAGCACAGAATGCAGCAAGAGGATTTCTTGGGATGCTTGGAAGTATCGACTGCATGCATTGGACATCAAAAAACTGTCCATTTACTTGGCAGGGGATGTACAAAGGTGCCAAAGGAGCTTGCAGCGTGGTACTTGAGGCAGTGGCTACACATGGCCTCTGTATTTGACACTCCTTCTTTGGTATGTCAGGAACTCATAATGACATCAACGTACTGCAGTGCTTGAATGTCTTTGCGTTGAAGGTCATGCTCCTCCAGTGAACTTCGAGGTTAATGGGTGTCACTACAACAAGGGATACTACCTAGCAGATGACATCTATCCAAGATGGTCCACATTTGTAAAGACTATATCAAAACCCCATGTCAGGAAAAACTCCTACTTTGCCAGGTGTCAGGAGGCTTGCAGGAAGGATGCCGAGCAGGCATTTGGCGTGCTCCAATCTTGATTTGCTGTTGTCCGGTACCCCGCTCTGATCTGGTCAAAATCTCAGATGTGGGAGGTGATGAATTGTTGTGTCATCTTGCACAACATGATCATTGAGAGCAAGCACGAAGAGCGAGTGTCTGACACTGAACCATATTTCAGGCAGGGTCCTCTTGCAACTGTTGATCACCAGGTACATGCAGCATGGGCTGCCTTCCTCAATATGAGTCAGGAGATCCGAGACCCACAGGTGCATCAAGAACTGCAAACACAATCTGGTGGAGCACCTATGGAGGCTCAAGAGCAACGTCTAGTTCGATGTGTTTTAGTTTATGTTCGGATTATGAGTTTGCTTTGTTGAACTATTTGATTTGTATTGATTTCTACGATGAACTATGTGATAAAAATTATTTTTTGTTGAATTTGTGCCGAAATTAGACCTAATTTGCGCTGAATTTGGGCCGAACTCGGCCGGAGGGGAGGCGAACTTGGGAGGGCGGCTGAGAACCTGAGTCCTCACGCCGAATATATCGCCGGTTAGTCACCAAGAGGCGGTATTTCAAGCTCTTGAGGGCGAACGGTTGAAGATGCTCTTACTGGTTTTGAATTAAAGTTCAAGACGGGTGCGATTTGCAGCGCGTGAAGAAGATTAGTGGATTTAATCATTGGTTCCCGTGTGCATCTTCTCCATGCAATCCCATAAATCATGTAAAATTCCATTTCTAAAAACAAAATGGCAAATAAGAGTATCTGCTCATACATGTTTTTTTATAGGTCCAATACTAGTTTTCAGTTATTGGGGGCGGGGCGACAGGGTCTTGTGCAACACAGAAGGAGATAATAATAATAATACCCTAAAAAAAGAAGAAGAAGGAGATAATAATTCGTGATGGAAAGCGACAAAAGCCCCCCATATGCAAATGCTCTGGCCAGTCAGGCAAGGTGGCGCAGCGCACCGAACCGGCGCCAGCCAGCCACATAAACAAACCCACACACCCACACACAGACGAGCACGAGACGGGGGGAAACTGAAAGCAAGCGGAGGGGAGGCCGCTTCTCCGATTGATTTCGTTCCATCATCATCTCATCTCACGCAGCCAAAAGACCGCGACGCCCGGCTCCCGTCCCCGTCGCGATTTGATTCGTCTCCCCACCTCCCGTTCCGCTGCCCCATGCCGCCTCCCGCCCGCCCGCCCCTGCGCGCCGACTCCTCTTGACCCCGTCCCCGTCCCCGGCGACGACGCCATGGCCGTCGATTCCGACAGAGGTATTGCTCCACTGATCCCTTTGGTCTGGTGTGGTCTGGTTTGATCGGGCCCTTTGGCGGTGATCCTTACTTGTGCTGTGTTGGGTGGGCGCAGGGGAGGGGGATTTGGAGATTGGGCTGGCGTCGCCGGGGTCGGAGGGAGGAGGGGTTTCGCCCGTCGCCCCAGGCCGCCGGGCGCTCGAGTCCTGCCTCTCCGGGAAGCGCCTCGACCAGTCGCCGTCGCCGTCGCGGGCGGTCAGGCGCCCCGCGCTAGTCATGTCCAGCTCCGGGAAGCGCCTCGACCAGTCGCCGTCGCCCTCGCGCCCGGTGCTGGCCATGTCCCACTCCAGCAACCGCCTGGACCAGCCGCCCGGCCGCCCGGTGCTGGCCATGTCCTGCTCCAGCAACCGGCTCGACCACTCGCCGTCGTCGTCGTCCCCGACGCCGGCCAAGGGCCCGGCGCTCGTCATGTCCGGCTCCAGCAAGCGGCTGGAGCAGTCGCTCGCGTCCCCGTCCCCGTCGCCCAAGGCCGGCGCCGCGGCGCCGCCCGTGCTGGTGCTCTCCAACTCCGGCAAGCGGATGGACCAGGCGGGCCGGAAGAAGTACGTCAAGCAGGTCACGGGCCGGCACAACGACACGGAGCTCCACCTCGCCGCGCAGCGCGGGGACCTCGACGCCGTGCGCCAGATCATCGCCGAAATCGACGCGCAGATGACCGGCACCGGGGAGGAGTTCGACAGCGAGGTGGCGGAGATCCGCGCCGCCGTGCTCAACGAGCCCAACGAGGTCGGGGAGACCGCGCTGCTCATCGCAGCTGAGAAAGGGTTCATCGACGTCGTCGTCGAGCTGCTCAAGCACTCTGACAAGGAGAGCCTTGCGGGGAAGAACAAATCAGGATTCGATGCTCTGCACGTCGCTGCAAAGGAAGGCCACCAAGGTGAGCACTCACAAACACTTGAATACTAAACCACTTCTGATTGTTCATATTTTTAGTTACTTGGGAACAGGGGAGCTTTGATTTGGACCTTGTCTCTAGACTAGAATCTCATAGTTTGCATCAAGAAAGGGCTTTATGGATTCCTAAGTTAGTTGATCGCTATGGTTTTATGGGTCTAGCCAAGGTTTTATGTGATTTTAATCTACTCTTTGATCAATCTCCATGGATCCTATTGTTATTAGTTTTGCAGTGCTGAAATTGACCTGCTCTGTATGATAACTGTAGTGTGTCATTGCCTACACAAGCTAATGAGCAAGAATTAATCCATCATTCATGCTGTTTCATCTTTACTCTATATTTTTGTGGTATATATAATGAAAGATGGACATCTGACACTGCTTGTAGATATTGTGAAGGTACTCCTGGACCATGATCCATCCCTTGGGAAAACGTTTGGCCAATCAAATGTGACTCCTCTGATAACTGCGGCGATCAGAGGACACCTCGAGGTAGTGAACCTTTTGCTGGAGCGAGTTTCTGGGTTGGTTGAACTATCAAAGGCAAATGGAAAGAATGCATTGCATTTCGCTGCCCGTCAGGGGCATGTTGAAATAGTTAAGTCTTTGCTAGTCAGTGAAGCTCAGCTTGCTCGGAAGACTGATAAGAAAGGACAGACCGCTTTGCATATGGCGGTTAAAGGAACAAGCGCTGCGGTTGTTAGAGCACTCGTGAATGCTGATCCGGCCATAGTTATGCTACCTGACAAAAATGGCAACTTAGCTTTGCATGTTGCCACCAGGAAGAAAAGATCAGAGGTATTCTTCTGCCATGTTAAATCTTGTGTGCAAACACACTACTTTTCTTCTTGTGTCTCACAAACTGGTGTCTATTGCAGATTGTCAATGAGCTTCTGCTTCTTCCGGACATGAACGTGAATGCGCTGACCAGGGATCGCAAGACTGCATTCGACATAGCAGAGGGTCTTCCGCTATCAGAGGAGTCTGCGGATATAAAGGATTGTTTATCCCGTGCTGGTGCAGTGAGAGCGAATGATCTGAATCAGCCTCGGGATGAGCTGAGAAAAACAGTGACTGAGATCAAGAAGGACGTACACACTCAACTTGAGCAAGCCAGAAAAACCAACAAAAATGTGCATGGCATAGCAAAGGAGCTGAGGAAGCTCCACAGGGAAGGCATCAACAATGCAACAAACTCTGTCACAGTTGTGGCTGTGCTCTTCGCCACAGTTGCATTTGCTGCGATATTCACGGTGCCAGGCGGTAACGACGACCATGGTGTAGCAATAGTTGTGCATGCGGTATCCTTCAAGGTCTTCTTCATCTTCAATGCCATCGCCTTGTTCACATCATTAGCAGTAGTGGTGGTTCAGATAACACTTGTTAGGGGCGAGACGAAAGCAGAGAGGCGAGTTGTGGAGGTGATCAACAAGTTGATGTGGCTAGCTTCTGTATGCACCACGGTGGCATTCATATCCTCCTCTTACATAGTGGTGGGTCGGCACTTCAAGTGGGCGGCGCTGCTGGTGACTCTCATTGGGGGGGTGATCATGGCCAGTGTGCTCGGCACGATGACATACTATGTGGTGAAGTCCAAGCGCACGCGGTCCATTAGGAAGAAGGTGAAGTCAACAAGGCGGAGCGGCTCAAACTCATGGAACCACAACTCGGAGTCAGATTCCGAGATAGACCGGATATACGCCATATGAGGGTGATCTCCGGTCTTCTACGGATCCTCGTCTTTTTGGCGGCGCCACACGACACGGGTGTAAAAAGAAAGGTGGGATGGCACTCAGTATGAACAGCTTTGATCCTCCAGGTGCCATGGGTTTTACCGTATACATTCCAATAAGCTGGTGTTCCTGGATCGGCAGGAGGAGCCAGGAGGCGACGGTCGTGTTGTATACATCTTCTACAGATAGATTTGTCTTCGTCAGAATATGCATGCAGTCTGTGCTGTGCTCCCTATGCATGGCTGGCTAGCTGGCCTTCATAAAATTTCTCAGCCTTTTTCTCTACCTTTTGTTAATATGCTGTGGTAGCTGAATGGTATGTGTACTTAGCACTCTGTACCTTGTACTATTTCATCTGATAGCTGAGAAGGTTCTAGAAGCTTCCAGTGAAGCCTGGCAAATGCCACTTGCTCCTCTCTTTTCCGCGGCATGTGAGAACCGCAAGATTTTCCATGATTTCTTCCACAGGACAGGACAAACCTGGAGCGGTAGTGATGACAGTATAACACGAACAAGTCGCCTGCAATAGAGACGGGGCGATCAAGACGTGGAGTGAGAAAGCTTGACCTGGCGGTGGCGAGTCGTGCACTCGTGCTTGAGAGTGAAATCGCATGCCTGAGAGCCGGTGGGTGGAGTGGAAACGTCACGCAATATTAAGTGGCTTTCCTGCGAGCAGATAACTGTGGTGCCTCGGCTCATTTGACTTGTGATCTGGGGTCGCAGTCGTCTGCTCAAGTCACTCTCTGCCCCCACATGATTAACTTTGATCAGCTCGGCAAGTTGAAGGCTCACTTAAGTTGCTGCATTGAAAGTCGAAACTCCCTCAGTGGATGCCACACGCCGTACATTTCAGAAAGGCTCGGAAGAAGAAAGCCCGCAGGGACCAAAGCAGCGACAAAAGCATCCAAGGATTGTTTGGAGGCTAAAGAGAGGAGGCCTTTACTTTTACACTTGTTGTGGTCTGGTCTTTCTTTTCTTTACTTCGTGCTTAAGTTCACGGGGGCCGATGGGAGCTCAAGGCTCAAGGCGGAGGAGGAGGCTGGTACGGTGGTGCGCCACCACCAATCCAGCTGAAGATTTCACTTTGTTTGGGGCTTTACGCATATACGAATCTTGCAAAGATCACATATAAAAAGGGTACCTTGGAGAGTGTATAAAACCCTTGCGCTCTTTCTTTTATGTTCGTGGAAGAGTAGTTCACCCGGCCTCTGCATCCGAGAATGCGCGCAATCATTTGTTACAAAGTTTAGGTCTGCTAAATTTTACAAGGAAAGAAAACTTTAGCTTCTTGCCACCTTCTACAAATATATGGCACACCAATTTGACGTATTACCGGGATAAAAAGGAAGCAAAAGATAAAAGCAATAACACTAATGTTTGGTATTATGAATCATTGTAATTGTATTTTTGCATGAATATTTACATTATTTTATAAACTCGTTAATGAAACGGCTTTTATATGAAAAAACCTATAGATTCATGTTTTTTTTTTTTTGCATAGTGTCGTATTTATTATTTTGGTTTCTAAAACTTGAAGATATTTTTCAGATTAAAAAAACACTATAGTCTACCGGCCAAGATTCCTACGTGCGCAAAAACACACTTCATCGTCTGTGGAAGAGCTTCAACACGATTTAAGAGGGAGAGACATGGGTCTTAAATAGAGTTGACGGGGTTAATCTAGTGTATCATGTTAAATTTGGTCCAAATAATGTTAAATATTATGTGTTTATGTAAAGAAATAAAATTTAGTTGGGAGGGTGGAGGGTGCATGGCCCCATTTGACGCACACTAAGCTCCGCCACTTATGTGTGGGGATCCGGTTTGCCTGCTCCCTCCCCATTCAAGATGGCAACGGGGACGAAACACATCGGGTTCTGCCTTTCCAAACACATCCCCACGAGAAAATCTCAAACCCGTCCCCGCCCCCGTCATCATGTGCGGGGCTAGTTTTTTGCCCGTCCCCTAAACCCATTGGGTTTTCTAAACCCACGGGGAAATCGGCTTCTTTAAGCAAACATAGTAGCAACATAGAATAACATTTCAACAACAAAAGAGCATATGTCAGCAACATAACTTGCAAAAATTTCAGCATAATACAATAGTACACGGCGAGATGGGATCGAGTGAGAGGAAGGCTGTAGGAGGCGTGATCGGGGGCCGACGATGGGATCACTAGGTATAGGTGTGCGAGAGGGAGGCTGCAGGACCGACTATGAGGCTGAGACCTAGCGAGGCTAGGGCTGGGTGCTGGGATGCTGGGGCCAGGACGCTGGGTAGGCCGGTGTGTAGTCGAGGATGAATGGGCCAATATGCTTAGCGTAGTATTTTGACGGGGATGGAGGGTTTCGGGTTTGGGTATTGCTCAAACGGGTTTGAACCCGCGAAAAGTGTCAGGTTTTATAATTTACCCATCAGCAGCCCCGCAGGGTTAAAAAGATGCACATCCCCATCCCGTAATAGGGTAAAAACCCGCGGGGACGCGGGTTTCGGGGCCCCGTTGCCATCTTGACTCCCCATGCTCCCATCCGTGCTCCCACTTCATCTTACGGCTGTCTTTTTTTCTTTTTCCTTTCTAATCTAATCATCCCCCCCTGATTTGAAGAGGGTGGGGCCGGGTCTTATTGTGTTCCAATCAAATCAAGCCACGTACGCGGGAGCACGGATGGGCACACAAGCGGGGAGCAGGCAAGTCTCGTCTTATGAGTGGAGCTTATATCAAATACTTACCAATCCAAGACGCAATTTTTATACTCCATGGAGCTATGTGAAATTCCATGGTGCCCAAGTCAGGTATTGAGGGGATGGAAATTGGCGGTATTCTAAAATTTCATAGCGTTTTCGTTGAACCAAAAAAATGGCACTCTTTTGTTTAGTCTTCAGAGCTGAACAAAATGGCACTCAACGAAAACTCTACAATAGGATGACGTAGGCGAGTTATAAGACTTTAAATATTATTATTTTTGGTAAGTTGGCGGAGAGAGAAGAGAAGCAGGCTACTGATTAACATCCGGCTATAGCATGCGCTCTTAGACACTTTGTGAGATAGAGATGAGTCATGTATCAACAAAGTAGCACATATTTATATGCAATTATTGTACTTGCCTGCCATAAGGTTGGCTATAGATGACATGGTAAGATCATATAGTCATCAGTTGGCTATACTATTAATCATGCTCTCATGCCAGTTTTGTCAGCCGAGGAGAAATCCAGGGGCTCTAGTTGGTGCAAGGAAGCGACGCTTCGTGTTTCAAGAGCTTTGCAGGCAGCGAGAGAACAAGGAGAAAAGGAAGTGACAACCAATCAACAGCCACAACCGCATGAGAAGGCATGGGAATCAACTGCATGCAACATCTATACTCCCTCGTGCAACGCATGCAAGTCAAGGGCAAAGTAGTCCAAAAATTTATAACCACGTCTCTCTTTGTTATCGAGGTTTTCTCTTAGGCGCACACAAAAGAAAAACAGAGGGAGTACATGTAATAGAAAGCACCATGGTGTAGTAGGTCTTCTTCATGTACCATCCTCGTCTAGCAGGGTCTAATGTAGGTTGCCCAGCTAATATGAGGAAAAAAATAGCCGCTGCGGAGAAAATGAAAGTTAATACATTAACATCGACAAACATATTAAAAGTGAATTTCTCTACAAGTGTCGGTGAACCATCGACCGTGTAGCCGCCAGGTACAGTAAAAGTTTCCGGTCTATGGACCCTCAGTCTTTTGGCGGTGGTACGACATGAATGTAAAAAAGAAAGGTGGGGTGGCACTCAATATAAAAGACTGTGACCCTCCGAGTGCTATGTGTTTTATCATACTCATTCCAATAAGCTGGTGTTTTCTGGACCATAAATTTTACTCCCTCCGTCTAGCTGTATAAGTCACCTTACGAAAACCAAATAATCCCAAAACACTTAGGCGCGATGCATTAATTCCCACATCATTTCTTGTTTCTTGACATAAATAAAGGAATCAACCAATAAGATATGTGTGGTGTGTATGCTTTTAATGACTTGAGACTACCAAACACGACATGCAGTGGTCAGCGAGGGAGTCCCGGATTAAGGGGTCCTCGGGCCGTCGGCTTATTCCGTATGGGCCGAACTGATGGGCTACTACGGAACCGAGCTAGGGCATGGACCCATGACCGGATAGAAGACCTTCAGAGCCTTGATGTGTCCTCCAAGTCTAGATTTCCCTTTATTGTAACCGGCCATGTGTAACCCTAGTCTTACTGGTGTCTATATAAACCAGATGGTTTTAGTCTTTAGGGCTCAAAGCAACACCTATCGCCCTATTGTCCTAGGGTTTAGCTCATCTGATCTCGTGGTAGATCAACTCCGTAACCATACCATACACATCAATACAATCAAGCAAGACATAGGGTTTTACCTCCTAGAGAGGGCCCGAACCTGGGTAAACACAGTGTTCTTCGTCCCTTGTTCCCCATTGCTCCTAGATCCATAGCTCGGGACCCCCTACCCGAGATCCGTCAGTTCTGACACCGACATGGGTGCTTTCATTGAGAGTTCCGCTGTTGGATCACCGAAGGATCGATGGCTCTCTTGATCATCCGAGATGGCGTCAACATCGGTACCTTTTTGTCCGACCAGCTCTTTGCGTCCGGCAGCATCGTGCTACACGTCAATCCGACTGGTCGTCTAGACAAAATCAACAATTCGTCCCTGAGCACTGGATTAGATTCGGAAATCTGGAGTACATAGAATATACTCGAGGCGATCTGGTCTTTGCCGGGTTCGCAGCCTCACTTGGTACTCCCGTGGGCTCCGAAGCTTTCCCCTGATCTGATCTACAGATCGGTCTCTACCCCTCAGTCGGCCTACAGCTCGGACATATCCATCCTGTCCGAAAATCAGGAATCCCCTTCAGACGAACTAAGGATGTTAGCTGAAGATCTAGTTTTAGGCCGTAGCGCGGGAGCGATGTCCGGAGGCCAAGAGTCACCCTCGGTCGAACCCTCTCCTCACGACACAGATCTG
>LR738716.1:45253759-45274872 GCA_902687465.1 Secale cereale
AGGGGGGCGCCCTTTGGGGGGGGGGGGGGGGGGGGCGCCCCCCCGCCCTCGTGGACGCCACGTCAGCCCTACTCCGTGGTTCTCAAGTCTCCCGTGCGTATTTTTCTCCAAAAATATCTCTCCCGAAGGTTTCATTCCATTTGGATTCCGTTTGATATTCCTTTTCTGTAAAACCATGAAATACGCAAAAAAACAGTAATCTGGACTGGGCCTTTGGTTTAATAGGTTAGTCCCAAAAATAATATAAAAGTGTATAACAAAGCCCATTAAACATCCAAAACATCATAAATAATAGCATGGAATAATAAAAAATTATAGATACGTTGGAGACGTATCAAGCATCCCCAAGCTTAATTCCTGCTCGTCCTCGAGTAGGTAAATGATAAAAACAGAATTTTTGATGTGGAATGCTAACCAACATAATTTTCAATGTAGTTCTATTAATTGTGGCATGAATGTTCATATCTGAAAGATTCAAGACAAAAGTCTATATTGACATAAGAAATAATAATACATCAAGCATACTAACAAAGCAATCATGTCTTCTCAAAATACTATGGCTAAAGAAAGTTATCCCTACAAAATCATATAGTCTGGCTATGCTCCCTCTTCATCACACAAAATATTCATATCATGCACAACCCCGGTTTCAGCCAAGCACTTGTTTTCATACTCTATTCTTTCAAACCTTTCAACTTTCACGCAATACATGAGCGTGAGCCATGTACATAGAACTATGGGTGGAATAGAGTGGTGGTTGTCGAGAAGACAAAAAGGAGGGAGATAATCTCACATCGACTAGGCGTATCAATGGGCTATGGAGATGCCCATCAATAGATATCAATGTGAGTGAGTAGGGATTGCCATGAAATGGATGCACTAGAGCTAAAAATGTATGAAAGCTCAACAAAATAAACTAAGTGGGTGTGCATCCAACTTGCTTGCTCACGAAGACCTAGGGCATTTGAGGAAGCCCATCATTGGAATATACAAGCCAAGTTCTATAATGAAAATTCCCACTAGTATATGAAGGTGACTAAACATGAGACTCTCTATCATGTAGAACATGGTGCTACTTTGAAGCACAAGTGTGGAAAAAGATAGTAGCAATTGTCCCCCTTTTTTTGGGCCTTTCTTTTTTCTTTGGCCTTTCCTTCATTTTTTCGGAGGGGCTTTCTTTATTTAGCCTTTGCTCACATGGGACAATGCTCTAATATTTATGATCATCACACTTATATTGATTTACAACTCGATATTACAACTCGATACTAGAACAAAGTATGACTCAATATGAATGCCTCCGGCGGTGTACCGGGATATGCAATGAATCAAGAGTGACATGTATGAAAAATTATGCATGGTGGCCTAGCAACAAATATGATGTCAACTACATGATCATGCATGGCAATATGACAATATGAAGCGTGTCATATGAACGGAACGGTGGAAAGTTGCATGGTAATATTTCTTGGAATGGCTATGGAAATGCCATGATAGGTAGGTATGGTGGCTGTTTTGAGGAAGATATATGGTGGCTGTTTTGAGGAAGGATATATAGTGGGTGTATGGTACCGACGAAAGTTGCGCGGTACAAGAGAGGCTAGCAATGGTGGAAGGGTGAGAGTGTCTATAATCCATGGACTGAACATTAGTCATAAGAACTCATACACTTATTGCAAAAATTTACGAGTCATCAAAACAAAGCAATCAACACATGCTCCTAGGGGGAAGGTTGGTAGGAGTTAACCACCGCGCCCCCAGACCTCCACACAAAGGAGGACACTCTACAAATACCTCATGCTCTAACTTCGTCATATAGCGGTTCACCATACGTGCATGCTACAGGTATCACTAACCTTAACACAAGTATTTCTTAATTTCATAATAACTCTACTAGCATGACTCTAATATCACTATCCTCATATCTCAAAACAATTATCAAGCATCCAACTTCTCATCATATTCAATACACTTAGTATGAAAGTTTTTACTACATTCATCTTGGATGCCTATCATGTGAAGGCTAGTTTTTTAGCCAAAGCACATTACCATGCTGTTTTAATAGACTCTCAAAAGGATATAAGTGAAGCATGAGAGATCAACAATTTCTACAAAATATAATCACCACCGTGCTCTAAAATATATAAGTGAAGCACTAGAGCAAAAACTATTCAACTCAAAAGATATAAGTGAAGCACATAGAGTGTTCTAACAATTCCTAGGCCATATTTAACTCTCTAAAATAGGTGTGTCCAGCAAGGATAATTGTGGAAAACCAAAAAGCAAAGACTCAAATAATACACGACGCTTCAAGTAAAACACATATCATGTGGTGAATAAAAATATAGCTCTGAGTATAGTTACCGATGGATGAAGACGAAAGAGGGGATGCCTTCCCGGGGCATCCCCAAGCTTAGGCTTTTGGTTGTCCTTAAATTTTACCTTGGGGTGCCTTGGGCATCCCCAAGCTTAGGCTCTTTCCACTCTTTGTTCCATAGTCCATCAAAGCAATACCCAAAACTTGAAAACTTCACAACACAAAACTTAGACAAAAATCTCATGAGCTCCGTTAGTATAAGAAAACAAACCACTACTCAAAGGTACTGCAATGAACTCA
Source organism: Secale cereale (assembly GCA_902687465.1). Lineage (NCBI taxonomy): Eukaryota > Viridiplantae > Streptophyta > Magnoliopsida > Poales > Poaceae > Secale > Secale cereale. Next base: position 45,256,377 of record LR738716.1, read on the forward strand.
TTCTATGTTTATATTGATGTTAAACCTACTGTATTCCAACTTCTCTATGATTCATACTTCCCAAAACTACTCATAGATTCATCAAAATAAGCAAACAACACACGAAAAACAGAATCTGTCAAAAACAGAACAGTCTGTAGTAATTTGTAACTTTCGCATACTTCTGTAACTCCAAAAAATGAATTAAATTGTTAAACGTGAGGAATTTGTCTATCAATCATCCGCAAAAAGAATCAACTAAATAGCACGCTCCAGTAAAATCTGGTGGCCATTCTAGCGAGCGCTAACGATTCTGTTTTTCACAGCAAGATCATATAAACTTCACACAAGTCTTCCCAAAGGTTCTACTTGGCACAAACACTAATTAAAACACAAAACCACATCTAAACAGAAGCTATATGCAATATTTATTCTAAACAGAAGCAAAAACAAAAAAATTATAAAATTGGGTTGCCTCCCAACAAGCGCTATCGTTTTACGCCCCTAGATAGGCACGATACATGGATAGATCTAGGTATTGCCATTGTCGGTGTACTAAAGTAGGGGTACCTTAGTATCCCGAACTTGTGCACGGGTAGTTGCAGCGTCCCGTGGCAGGGCTTGCCGTGCGACCGCCAAGGCCCATAGTGGTTCCTTTGGAGCTACTCAAGAACAAAGTATTCAAGTTAAAGAAGCAAGGCCCCGGCAAGAGGAGCTTGCCGGGAAGGCCACTCAAGGCATGAGATCACTCAAGACCACTTCTTTGGCACAAGACCCTGGCAAGAGGAGCTTGCCGGGAAGGCCAAACTTGACATTTCAAGAGACTTGCCGCGACGCGCCACGCGTCCCGGCAAGGCCCGGAGAGCGACAAGCTCCCGGGCGCGGCAAGGTAGCAACCGCGGCAAGGCGCTTGCCGCGGCAAACTTCCACTAAGTACCCACGCTCCAGCGCATCCATCCACGCGTCACCCTGAGACCCTTCCGGGCACACGTGGCGGAAGGCTGTGCAGCCTGGGGTACACGGTGGCAAGCCGCGATGACGAGGCCACCGTCGTGGCGGACGGTGGCGCCCTGACGGACGCTTTTTGCACTGTTTGGAGCGACGGTGACGGGCATTTAATGCCCTTGTCCCCTGCCGTCAGAGTTAGGTATAGAGCACTATTCAAACACTGTTCCATCTACCACCCATTTTACGTTTTTACCCTCATCTGCGTTGCCACCTGTCGGTGACCCCTTTGACCTATAAAAGGAGGCCCATGCGCAACGTAGAGGGGGTTCCGATCATCGATCACTCTCACGCTCGGTGCTGCTAGCGATCAACACTGTAGTTCTTCTCGCTCCCGAGCTCAGATCGCAATACAAACCAAGGCAGGAGTAGGGTTTTACGCCTTCGTGCGGCCCGAACCTGGGTAAACTGCTCGCGTGCTCGCCTCGATCCGCTCTTTGTGCATCCTCCGCCCCCGCCGTACCGAAAAGGGGCTCCGGTCCCATAGGTGTTCGTGGGCGATCAGTTTCCCCGACATCTTTGGCGCGCCAGGTAGGGGGTGCGTCGAGGTTGTGTGAACCTGATCCGGCGTTCGCGCGAGCGAAATCTCCATCAGCTTCGTCAACTTCATCGACATGCCGCCGAGGAAGAAAGCTTCGGAGGTAGCAGGCCCGTCCGCGTCGATCCCACCGCCACCGGAGCCAACGACCGGTGGGGTAGACGCCGGCGGAAGGACGGACGTCGGTGAGGAAACTCACGGCGCCGCCAAGTCCAAGGACAAGACGGACGACCGAGCGCACTCCAAGACCTCGGCGTCCGTGCATGCACCGCGCCCGTCTCAGGAGGAGCGGGACCGGCAGCGACGTGGTACACAAGGTACCATACGTCTGCTGGGTCAAGGTCAAGTTGGCGGTTCGCGGGACGCTCAAGGCCAACACGCTGGCACGAGCAAGGCGCGGTCGCCGGGACGAGACGCTACTCCTTCTAACGCAGTTAGAAGTCCGAGCATATCTTGCTCCTCGCACCGCTCGCCACCGCTCCCCGCCACTCGAGCAGAAGCTCTAGCTCGAGCTCAGCTACTCCTCGACTTCCCTCCAGCGGCAGACAAGGCCGACGACTGGAGGGCCACCATCCAGAGCCTCATCGCCTTCGCCAACAACGACACTCCGCAGCAGCCAACGACGTCGCGGCCGCGGCAAGTTAGCCAGGCGCGGGCTGATGGCGACAAGACTGCCGGGGGTGCAATCACCGTGCACTCCCCGCCCCGAAGGCCAAAATCGCCGACTCGTCGGATCAACCTCGACGACGACTCCACAACGTCATCAGATCCGCGAGCTCGTCGCGATCAGCGCCAAGTCCTTGACGACTGACGGCAAGAGGACGCTCGAACCCGCATCGAGCGTTGAAGAGAAGCGCAGCGTCAATCTGACCAGCGCGCTGGGCCCGCCTGGGGGACCAGGCGATCTGCCGTACGCAGCAGGATGCCCTGCGTTCACCCGTGAGCTACGGCAAGTCCAGTGGCCCAGCATGAAGAACTTCAAGCCCGACGTACCCGAGAAGTACGACGGCAAGACTCATCCATCAGAGTTCCTCAGCATCTACACCATCGCGGTGCAGGCTGCCGGGGGACGAGACGAGAAGATACTCGCAAACTACTTCCCGCTAGTGCTCAAGCCAAACGTCAGATCTTGGCTCATGCACTTGCCGGAGAACTCCATCTCTTCCTGGGCCGACCTGTGCCATCAGTTTGTCGGCGCCTTCACAGGTGGCCACAAGCCCCATGGCCAGGAGAGTGACCTTCATATACTCGCCCAGAAGGAAGGAGAGTCCCTGCAAAAGTATATCCAGAGGTTCAGCCGCGTCTAGCACAACATCCCAGACGTCCACCCCACCGCGGTTATTAGCGCGTTCCACAAGAACGTGCGTAACCGTAGGATGAGGGAGGAGATGGCGATGTGCAAGATCAGAGACGTCAGTGAGCTTTATGCCCTGGCCGACAAGTGCGCACGCGCTGAAGAGGGGAGGAAACTCCCCGAAGAGGATACTGGAGTAGGCGGATCAGATAGCGAGGATGCCGCCCCGGCAAAGAAGAACCGGCGGGGGAACAACAGAAAAAAGAAGAACAAAGAAGTGCTGGTCGTGGAGCAGTCCGGCAAGGAGGCTGGCGCCAAGAAAGCCCCGACAGGTGGCTCCGGCAAGGAGACTGCCGCATGCACCAACTGTCAGACTGTGGCTGCCGCCGACAAGCAGGACGACTCCGACAAGCAGTACTGCAAGATCCACCGCACCAAGGGCCATGACCTCCAGAACTGCAAAAGGGTCGAGTACCTCGTCGAGCAGCAGGAAGCTGAGTACGAGCGACTCGATAAGGAGAAGGCCCAGGGAGGTGGTGGAGAGTCCGGCAAGAAGCGTCCGTTCAATGGCCGGGGAGGACGCCGCGGCAAGGCCAAGAAGCGGCAAGGAGACAGACCTCCCCGCGGCCGCGACAAGGACGAAGACAAAGACGACGATGAAGACATGGAGGATGGAGATAACAGCGAGCAGGAGTTCCAGAAGGCGACAGAAGTTTTATGCGTAGACGGTGGTGCTTCTCTGCATACTTCCCGCCGCCAACTCAAACAATGGGTGCGGGAAGTCAATGCGGCAGAACCACCCGTCGAGTCACGCAAACTTTTGAAGTGGTCCAGCACGCCCATCATCTTTGGCATTGAGGACCGCCCTGATCGCACAACTGCGGTTGGGTGCTTGCCGATGTTGGTTTCACCAACTATCCGCAAGCTCAAGGTCACCAAGATGTTGGTTGACGGCGGGGCCCGCCTGAACCTGATCTCCTCTGCCGTGGTCCGGAAAATCCAGATCCCCGACAGCGAGCTCGAGGAAACCGGCACATTCCAAGGGATCAACCCGGGAAGGAGCAAGCCGAAGGGGAAGATCACACTGCCAGTGACATTTGGCGGAGAGCTGAACTTCAGAACCGAGAGGATCACCTTTGACGTTGCCGATATCCCATTACCTTATAATGGGATACTTGGCCGTCCAGCGCTCGCCAAGTTCATGGCAGCCTCTCACTATGCCTACAACATGCTCAAGATGCCAGGCCCGATAAGCGTCATCTCTGTCCCTGGCGACAAGAAAGATGCCCTTATCTGTGCCGATAAGATTTACCGGGATGCAGCAGCCGCAACAGATAGCAAAACACTTGCCGCTGAAGCTCCCGGGGGGAAGAACAAGACCAAGTCCGGCAAGAGCTCTGGGGCCCACTCCGGCAAACGCACCTCTTCGGAGTGCTGCGCTGCCGACGAGGACGCACCATCGAGCTCCACCGGCAAGTGCAAGAAGGCGATGGCAGCTCCTCCGGAGACAAAGAAGGTGTCCGCCAAGGAGGACGGCACTGGTGGTACTTTCACCATTAGTGCCACGCTCGATCCTAAATAGGAAGGCGCGCTCGTTGCTTTCCTGCGGGCGAATGTCGACGTGTTTGCATGGCTACCGTCTGATATCCCTGGTGTTCCCCGGAAAGTGATTGAGCACAAGCTTGCCGTTTGTCCTCACGCGCGGCCCGTCAAGCAGAAAGTTAGAAAACAAGCGGTGGAGCGCCAAGAGTTTATCGCTGAAGAAATCAAGAAGCTGGAAGCGGCAGGCCTCGTCAGAGGTGTACTCCATCCCACGTGGTTAGCCAACCCTGTTGTCGTGCGCAAGGCGAATGGGAAGTGGAGGCTTTGTATAGACTTCACCGATGTGAATAAAGCTTGTCCTAAAAATCCATTTCCCTTGCCGTGCATTGACCAGATCATTGACTCCACGGCTGGATGTGAGTTGCTTTCGTTTCTTGACGCATACTCCGGATATCACCAAATCTTCATGGCTGAAGAAGATGAGGAGAAAACCGCATTCATTACTCCATGTGGCACTTATTGCTTCATACGCATGCCCTTTGGATTAAAGAATGCTGGTTCAACTTTTGCAAGGGTAGTCCACACAGCTTTTGAGCCACAGATACACAAAAATGTAGAAGCTTACATGGATGATATAGTGGTCAAAAGCAAGGACAGGGCTACCCTGATACAAGACCTAGATGAAACCTTTGCGAACCTGCGCAAGATCCAACTCAAGCTCAACCCCGAGAAGTGCGTGTTCGGAGTCCCCTCCGGCAAGCTTCTCGGGTTCTTCGTGTCTCAAAGGGGGATTGAAGCCAACCCCGACAAGATCAAAGCCATCGAGCAGATTGAAGCTTCGAAGCGCGTCAAGGATGTACGAAGGCTTGCCGGCTGCGTGGCTGCTCTCAGCAGATTCATCTCTAAGTCAGCAGAACGCGCCCTGCCGTTTTTCAAAATTTTGAAAAAGGCAGGTCCAATGAAATGGACTCCGGAAGCGGAGGCAGCGCTGCAAGACTTGAAGAGGTACCTGTCCACCACTCCAATACTTGTCACACCTAAGTCACAAGAGAAGTTGCTGCTGTACTTGGCAGCAACTAATCAAGTGGTTAGTGTTGCGTTGGTAGCGGAAAGGGAGGCAGATGATGAGCCGACAGCCCCGGCAAGCACATCCAGCGACAAGCAGGGGGCTTCCCCGACAAGCTCTAGTCCTGACAAGGATGGGTCTGCGCAGATGCAGGAAGAGGTGCGGAAGAAGATGGTGCGGCGCCCAGTTTATTTTGTCAGTTTCCTCTTGCAGGGGGCAAGGTCAAGATACTCTGGGATGCAGAAGCTGCTTTTCGGCCTCCTCATGGCCTCGAGAAAGCTACGCCACTACTTCCAAGCACACGAGATAACAGTGGTCACTCACTTTCTGCTGAAGAGGATACTGCAAAATCCAGAAGCAACAGGCAGGATTGTCGAGTGGGCACTGGAACTGTCAAGCTTTGGCCTCAAGTTTGAAAGTACTTCAACTATCCAGAGGAGAGCATTGGCAGAATTCATAGCAGAATGGACGCCAACGCCAGACGAAGAGATTCCAGAGACGAGCATCCCCGTCAAGGAAGCAAGCAAGGAATGGATAATGTACTTTGACGGTGCCTTCTCGCTGCAAGGTGCCGGTGCCAGCGTGCTGCTTGTCGCGCCCACCGGGGAGCACCTCAAGTACGTCGTCCAAATGCACTTTCCCAAGGAACAAGCAACGAACAATACTGCAGAGTATGAAGGTTTGCTTGCCGGCCTCAGAATTGCGGCAGAGCTTGGGATTAAGAAGCTGATTGTGCGGGGTGACTCGCAGTTGGTCGTCCGCCAAGTGAACAAGAGCTACCAGAGTCCGTTGATGGAAGCATACGTCGACGAAGTGAGAAAGCTTGAAGAGCACTTTGAAGGCTTACAGATGGAGCACATTCCAAGAGCTCAGAACGACATAGCAGATGGCCTGTCAAAGTACGTTGCACTAAAGCTACCTGTGGAACCAGGGGTCTTTGTGCTCAAGCTAACTCAACCATCCGTAACACCGTCAACTGGGCAGAGTAAGAAGTGGAAGTTGGTTTCCGGTGACTATTTGCCGGCAGAGCTTCCTAAAGCCGCCGCCAACAAAGTCCCCAAGATCAATGACAAGGTTGCTGAGGAGCAGTCTGCTCCTGCAAGCCCAAGGGTTTGTATAGTTGAAGCAGGCGTTCCCGACAAGCTTTGCCCCGGCAAGCTTGCCGGGGAACATCAAGCTCCGGCTGAACCGCAAGTTTTTGCCGTGGAAGCTGACGTTCCCGCAGCAGCACAGATGCCTTTAGTCCTTATTGCTGAGCCACAGGCCCCAGCATGGGCGCAGCAGATTGTCCAGTTCCTTCAAACAGGAGAACTTCCCGAAGAGCCAGAAGAAGCAGAAAGAATAACCCGACAGTCAAGTATGTATCAGTTTGTCGGCAATGAACTGTACAGAAGAAGACTCAACGGTGTGAAATTGAAATGCATTTCCCGGGAAGATGGACAAAACCTGTTGGCAGAGATACACGGAGGCATATGTGGCCACCACATTGGCGCCAGAGCACTTGCCGGAAAACCATTCCGGCAAGGTTTCTTTTGGCCAGAAGCCCCCCAGGATGCAACTGCGCAAGTAACCAAGTGTGAAGCATGCCAGTTCCATTCCAAGCAGATACATCAACCAGCTCAAGCTCTCCAGACGATCCCTTTGTCCTGGCCATTCTCGGTCTGGGGGCTCGATATCCTCGGCCCCTTTCCCCGCGCAGCCGGGGGCTTTGAGTACTTGTACGTCGCCATCGACAAGTTCACAAAGTGGCCGGAAGTGGAACCAGTGAGAAAGGTGACCGCACAGTCAGCAGTCAAGTTCTTCAGGTCGATTGTTTGCCGTTTCGGAATCCCTAACAGGATCATCACCGACAACGGCACACAATTCACAAGTCGCACCTTCATGTAGTACGTCCAAGACCTTGGCGCCAAGGTCTGCTTCGCTTCTGTTGCTCACCCGAGGAGCAACGGTCAAGCGGAGAGGGCGAACGCTGAAGTGCTGCGCGGACTCAAGACGAGAACTTTCGACAGGCTCCACAGGTGCGGAAGAAACTAGATCGAGGAGTTGCCAGCGGCTCTTTGGTCGATCAGGACGACGCCAAATCGAGCCACTGGACAGACACCCTTTGCTCTTGTCTATGGAGCAGAGGCAGTTCTCCCCACGGAACTCGTATACGGGTCGCCTCGAGTGCTCGCTTATGATGAGCTCGAGCAAGAGCAGCTGCGACAAGATGACACACTGCTCCTTGAGGAAGACCGTCTTCAGGCTGCTGTACGAGCTGCTCGATACCAGCAAGCCTTGCGCCGCTACCATAGCCGCAAGGTTAAAGCCAGAAGTCTCGAGGAAGGCGACCTTGTTCTTCGGCGCGTTCAGTCCGCCAAGAATTCCAACAAGTTGACGCCGAAGTGGGAAGGCCCTTATCGGGTGAAACAAGTCACAAGGCCCGGCGCTGTCCGCCTTGAGACCGAAGAAGGCTTACCGGTGAGCAACTCCTGGAACATTGAGCATCTTCGCAAGTTTTACCCATAAGGCGCGGTTGCCGTGATCCGCTCCGGCAACCACCTTTTGTACAAGTCTTGCCGCTGTTGCATGTAATCCTTTGTACAAAATCGGGCGCAGACCCCGTGCATCAGTAAAGCTTATGTGCCTCGCACAACTTGTCAATTCATGCCCTTTTTACTTTCTTGCATGTACTATCTGACACTTTGTGCAGCACCCATTCCTGGTAAGCAATAACGAGCCACAAGACTCCATGCCTCCGTTTTCTCTCTTTTCTTTTCTTTCAAGCAGAAGAAGTTTCCTCGCGCACAAGTTTGCCGGGGGGGAGGAGGAGATAGTGGTATGGACCAAGTGCCGTTCAAGAGAACACTGCCTTGCCGGGAAGCAGACGACACAAAAGCTAAGTTGCCAAAGTTTGAGCGATCAAATTTTTAAATTTTTGAGTTATCTTCCTTGAACGACCGCACTTTGTATGGAAAACCTGTGCGCAGAGGAACCAACTCGTGGATAGCCGCGCCCTTACTTTGTTTCGAGCACGCTCAACGGCTTAAGTGTGCTGCGACAAGTGTCGCGCCCTTACTTCGTTTTCGAGTTCGCTCAACAGTTTAAGTGTGCTGCGACTAATCGCGACAAGGTTTCTTGCCAGCAACGGCATTGCCAGCATGCTGGTGAAGTTCCGCACTCAGCGCTCGCGGCAAGGGCCCATACGCCGGCAAGTTCCCTAAAAGCGTAGGGTAAAAGCATACAAAGCGAAGAAGTCAAGTAAAGGAAATAACGTTGCATTAACTACCCAAAATAAAGTTATATTACAAAGCAACTTGTCGCAGTTCTAATAGACTATTGTTCATAACATGGTTGGCAGCGATAAGGACAAGACTAATCCGCGCGGTCGCCCTCGACCCTCTTGATGCCACCCACCTTATTCACAATAGGCGCGACAAGGGCCTTGAGCGCTTCATGGTCAACGTCCGGCGGCAGGGTCCTGAGGACGTTGGTGAGGTTGAGGCCCGGGTTACGGTGCGCTATCTTCATCAACACCTTCTTGAGGGCCCCCGCGCAGAGCCTGCGCGACTCGTCCGCCAGCTGCTTTGGGATCCTTTCCCGGAGCTGCTGGAGGGCCGGCGCCACTCCCCTGAAGAACAAGCTCAACTTGGCGCTGTGAGGGAGATTCTCGTCGGTGGAGTACCCGAGGTGCTCCGCCCCCAGCTCCGCCAACTCCTTGTCGACATCGGCAGCGGCGGCGACAAGGCCCTCGGTCCAGTGCTCCACCGTCAGCCTGAAGTTGTTTTGGGAGATGGCGGCGCTGTCCAACAGCGCCTTCTCGGCCCTGAGCTCCTCCTTCAGCTTCGCCTCCTGCTCTCTGGCGCCGTCAAGCGTTGTGGTGAGGGTGGAAAGCTTCAACTCCAGATCGGCGATGGAGTCCTTGGCGACGGCGAGCTCCTTGCCCTTGTCGGAGAGGCGGACCTGTAGCTCGGAGTGGCTGTGGGCATTGTTCTCCCTCTCAAGCACGAGTGTGGCAACCTTCTCGTCGCTCGTCTTCAAGTTGGCTTCCAGTTGCGCCACCCTCGCCTCCAAGTCCCTCTTGGCGGTCTCAGCAGCCGCAGCAGCATCCTTCGCTTCCTGCAGAGCTCCGCCAAGAGACTGCTCGTGCGCGGAAAGCTCGTCCTCGTGGCTGTCGAGGTCGACCTTCCGCTGCGTCAGTTCCCCTTCTCGCCGAGTCAGCTCCTCGGCGTCAAGCCGTTGCTGCTCCTCCGCTTCGGCCTTCTCCAAGATAAACACCTGATGCGCCTCAATGAGCAGCTCTCGCTCCTCCGCCAAGGATCGAAGAGCCGCCTGGTTGGCGGCTCGGAGCTCTTCCGCGTGTTTCTCCAAGTCAGCGCCCGCCTTGGCGGCCAGAGCCTCTCGGGACTCCAGCTTGGCCTGCCTGGCGCGGTACAGAGATAGAAGCCTCCGCAGAAGCCGCTCCTCCTCGGGCTCGCTGCTGCTGCTTGGCGCATCGACAAACTTTAATCCGGCAGAGGCGAGAACCTCCCCATCGAAGACCTCTCCCTTCGCAGGCGCCCTCGACGTGGACGCCCACGGGAGTTGGATGAAGACTCCGTTGCCGGCCTCCAGATAGGCGCCTGGCTCAGTCGCGGCAGCAGAGGGGTCGGCAGCCGGCGCAGCGTCTGACGCTCCTGCGGCTTCAGGGCCGTCAGTACGACTGCCGGATTCCCCCTCAGCTGCCGCGCCAGCAGCCTTGGCGGCTTCGTCGGTGGCAGGCTCATCAGCACCGGCCGCCCCTTCAGTAGTTGCGGCGTCGCCGGTGTTGCCGCGCGCGTCCTCCTCGGTGGCGGCCTCCGTCTCCATCGGCTCTCCGTCGGACGGAACTGACAGAAGAAAAAGAAGAAAAGAACTGTCAAGCAAATATCCAAAAAGAGAAATTCAGAAAAAGAAAAGTCCAAGGGTTTACCTGCGCGGGCCTCCTCATCGGTGGGGTTCCTTGCCGGGGAGTTCTCCCTCGGCGGCGTGGTAGTAGCTCCCGCCGGTGGAGGGCCGCTGGCGCCGTCACTTGGCGGAGTGCTCGCCCTTGGCGGAGTGCTCGCCCTCGGCGGAGTACTCGCCCTTGGCGGGGTACCCGCCCTTGCCGGGGAGCTCCCCCTTGGCGGTACGGTCGAGACGTGCGACGCGTCGGGGGCGGCCTCTTGGCGCTCCTAATGCTGCTGCTCTGCTTCTGCACAAGTCAACAGACAAACAAAACGTCAACAAGGATAGAAGGCCCGCGCGCGCCCAACAAGCGCAGATTGGACAGAAGACTTATGCTGGGGGCTGCTCTGGAGAACAGCTGCCTGGTCCGGCAAGCTTGTCGCAGGTGCACCCCCTGCTGCGGCGGCGGGCTTGTCCTCAATGACGATTACTGGGACTTTGGCCCTCTTCGCCGCCCTTTGGGCCAGAGTCCTGGAAGAAAGACAGGATCAGAATCGGGCAAAAGAGATGCAAGACAAGAATCAATAGAAACCAGAGAGAAACAAGAATCACGAAGACTTACTCTTCTTCCTCCTCGTCGTCGGAGCTGAGCGCCGAGAAGTCGAAATCCGGCTCGCGCGTCCCGGCACGAGGAGCTGGGGGAGTGGGCTCCCTTGGCCGCTTGGCGGGGGCCGGGATAGTGGTCTGAGAAGACCCCGCTTCGGTTGCCGCCGAAGCGCGAGGGGCGGCGGGCATAGGGGCGCCAGTCCGGGAAGATCCCCCTCCTGTTGCCACTGAGGCACGGGGCGCTCCCTTGGCGGCCTTGCCCGTCGCGGCGGCGCGTGCCGGGCGGCGCTGCGGCTGCTGGCTCGCTTGCCGCCCCATCGCGTCTGGGGCCTTGCGAAGGCGCCTTCTCGGCGCAGCTGGAGGGCTCGCTGGTGGCGGTGAGCTACCCGAGGACGAAGAAGAGGAGTCGAGGCCCAGCGAGCCACCCGAGTCCTCGGCAGGGTCGCTTGACCCGACGCCCTGCTGGTCGCTCGACCCGACGCCCTGCTCGGCGGGCCCACTCGACTCGGCGCCTTGCTCAATGGGCTCGCTTGTCTCGGCAAGTCGCCCGGCAAGCTTTCCCGCTTTGCGAAGCTCTTCCTCCTCGGCGAGGCTTGTCGCCTCCGCTGCCTCCGCTTCCTCCACGGTATATCCGAACTCACCCGCGGCCTGGCTGTGGCTGCCTCTTCCAACCTGGTGGCAATATATGCCATCTCCTGGTCGGTGGTGTCGCGGCTGAGTCCCCTCTTCTCGTCGGCGTTGATTGGCGACTCCACCAGGTTATCAAAGAACGTCTGCACGGTTTCTTCGGAAGGTTCCCGCCAAGTGGGGCTGATCTCGTGGGAATCACACAATGGCATCGCCACGCGGATGGCACTGAGCGCAGAGCTATTGCACAATGGAACTACGCCCGGCGGCAATGCAAACCACTCAGGATGGGCGGAGTCGTACTTAAATAGCGCTTGGAGCATTGCGTTGAGCTCCAGGACAGTGAAGTTGTAGTTAAGGCCCGGGCGCAATCTCATGTTGTCTGCCGTGGTCCTGAACTCCCAAGCAGCCCTCTTCCTCTCCTGCAAGGGAGCGATGCGGCGGCGGAGAAAGTCTGCCCCGACGGCACCTACTGTGAGCCTGGTTTGCCGGAGACGAAGGATCCAAGTGGTTGCTATCTTCAGCTTGTCGTCCTCAGGGGCCAGGTCATTCCAGCCGTTGCCGCGTACTGCCGCTACCTGACGCCGGGAAGTAAACAGCTGCGGGTCATCCTCTATAATCCCACACCAGTTGGCCCTCCACTCATCCCACTTGCCGCGGAGCTCCCCCGTCAAGTACGCCTCTTTCTTGTGGAGCCTAAAGATCCAAGAGATTCCGCCAGACAACGGTGACCCTGACTAGACTCGAGGTATGAAGTAATGGCGAAAGAGAGCTACATTGGGGTAAACTCCGACGAAATTTTCGCACAAATGTGCGAAAATGGCCATGGTCAAGACGGCGTTTGGGGTGAAGTCAAGGAGATGAAACCCGTAGGTATTCATGACATCGCAGAAGAACTCCGAGAAGGGCGGGCAGAGTCCGCAATAGAAGAACAGAGCGAAAAAGGCATAGCCACCCAGGAACATCTCGCAGGCCACAGCGGGGAGTACCTTGGTGCGCGGATGCGCTTTTGTCTCCCTCGACCAGAAGAGGTAGAAGGTTTCCTTCAGCTCCTCTGCGCCTAGCTGTGGCGGGAAGACCGCCATCTTCTTCCGCATTGCTGCTAGCCGCAGCGCCTTGGCAGTCTTCGCGGCCTTCGCCTTATCGCCCTTTGGGGCCATGGCGGGGACGGTGGGGGAAGTCGAAGGCGCTGGTGATGCTGGCGGCGGCGGAGGGGGGCGGAGCGCAACTCTCTTTCGACCTTCGGGGAGGAGGAGAGCGGCGGGGGTTTCTGGAGGAAGAAGAAACAACGGGCGAATGGAAAGAACTGCCCCTGTTTCCCCTGCTTTTAAGGGGGGAGGGGGGACGTTCCGCATTTCCCCATTAAAGAAACAGGCCACGACGCGTGCCGTTAGGGAGGAGCGCGGTGGATACGGTGTGGGATACGGCGTGCCGCAGGCCGCGCGTGCCCGCGCACTGTTTTGGGCCTGGCCCAACAGCGCTCGGCACCGTGTATGGCCCAGGCCCGGGGGCTCCTGTCGGTGTACTAAAGTAGGGGTACCTTAGTATCCCGAACTTGTGCACGGGCAGTTGCAGCGTCCCGTGGCAGGGCTTGCCGTGTGACCGTCAAGGCCCACAGTGGTTCCTTTGGAGCCACTCAAGAACAAAGTATTCAAGTTAAAGAAGCAAGGCCCCGGCAAGAGGAGCTTGCCGGGAAGGCCACTCAAGGCATGAGATCACTCAAGACCACTTCTTTGGCACAAGACCATGGCAAGAGGAGCTTGCCGGGAAGGCCAAACGTGACATTTCAAGAGACTTGCCGCGACGCGCCACGCGTCCCGGCAAGGCCCGGAGAGCGACAAGCTCCCGGGCGCGACAAGGTAGCAACCGCGGCAAGGCGCTTGCCGTGGCAAACTTCCACTAAGTACCCACGCTCCAGCGCATCCATCCACGCGTCGCCCTGAGACCCTTCCGGGCGCACGTGGCGGAAGGCTGTGCAGCCTGGGGTACACGGTGGCAAGCCGCGATGACGAGGCCACCGTCGTGGCGGACGGTGGCGCCCTGACGGACGCTTTTTGCACTGTTTGGAGCGATGGTGACGGGCATTTAATGCCCTTGTCCCCTGCCATCAGAGTTAGGTATAGAGCACTATTCAAACACTGTTCCATCTACCACCCATTTTACGTTTTTACCCTCATCTGCGTTGCCACCTGTCGGTGACCCCTTTGACCTATAAAAGGAGGCCCATGCGCAACGTAGAGGGGGTTCCGATCATCGATCACTCTCACGCTCGGTGCTGCTAGCGATCAACACTGTAGTTCTTCTCGCTCCCGAGCTCAGAACGCAATACAAACCAAGGCAGGAGTAGGGTTTTACGCCTCCGTGCGGCCCGAACCTGGGTAAACTGCTCGCGTGCTCGCCTCGATCCGCTCTTTGTGCATCCTCCGCCCCCGCCGTACCGAAAAGGGGCTCCGGTCCCATAGGTGTTCGTGGGCGATCAGTTTCCCCGACAGCCATCTTTGGAAGGCAATCCATAAGTGGCTCTCATAATAGATTCATATGGTAATTTGATTTTCGTTCTAGGAAAGTGTTCCATGCCTTTCCTTAACGGAAATTGGAATATAATATTTCCTTCCTTCATATCAATAATTGCACCAATCGTTCTAAGGAAAGGTCTACCAAGAATAACAGGACATGAAGGATTGCAATCTATATCAAGAACAATGAAATCTACGGGCACATAATTCCTATTGGCAACAATAAGAACATCATTAATCCTTCCCATAGGTTTCTTAATAGTGGAATCCGCAAGATGCAAATTTAAAGAACAATCATCTAGCTCATGGAAACCTAGCAAATCACACAAAGTTTCTGGGATAGTGGAGACACTTGCACCCAAATCACACAAAGCAAAGCACGCATGATATTTTATTTTAATTTTAATAGTAGGTTCCCACTCATCATAAAGCTTTCTAGGGATAGAAACTTCCAATTCAAGTTTTTCTTCATAAGATTGCATCAAAGCATCAACTATGTGTTTGGTAAAAGTTTTATTTTGACTATAAGCATGGAGAGAGTTTAGTACGGATTGCAACAAGGAAATACAATCAATCAAAGAGCAATTATCATAATTGAATCCCTTGAAATCCAAAGTAGTGGGTTCATCACTATGCAAAGTTTTAATCTCTTCATTCCCACTTTTAACAATTTTAGCATCAAGATCTAAAAACTCCGAATCATTGGGACACCTTTTAATTAAAGTAGACTCATCTCCAATCCCATATTTATCAAGATTCATACTAGAAAACAAGGATCTAATAGGAGACATACCAATAACTTTCAGATCTTCATCTTTATTTTCATGATAACCAGAAGAACACACTTTTAAATAATTCTCTCTTTTAGCACGCATCCTAGCGGTTCTTTCTTTGCATTCATCAATGGAAATTCTCATGGCTTTGAGAGACTCATTGATATCATGCTTAGGTGGAATAGATCTAAGTTTCAAAGAATAAACATCAAGAGTAATTCTATCCACACTTCTAGTCAATTCATCAATCTTAAGCAATTTTTCTTCAAGCAAAGCATTGAAATTCTTTTGCGAAATCATAAACTCCTTAACACTAGTTTCAAATTCAGAAGGCATCTTTCCATAAGATATGTTGTAGGAATTACCATAATTATTAGAGGAATTACTAGGAAAAGGCCTAGGATTAAAGTTTCCTCTATAAGCATTGTTACCAAAATTATTCCTACCAACAAAATTCACATCCAAAGATTCATTATTATTTTCAATCAACGTGGATAAAGGCATATCATTAGGATCAGAAGAAGCACTCTTAGCAGCAAATAATTTCATAAGTTCATCCATCTTTCCACTCAAAACACTAATCTCTTCAATAGCATGTACTTTTTTACTAGTAGATCTTTCAGTGTGCCATTGAGAATAATTAACCATAATATTATCTAGGAGTTTGGTAGCTTATCCTAAGGTAGTTTCCATGAAAGTGCCTCCTGGGGCCGAATCTAAAAGATTTCTCGAAGCAAAATTTAAGCCAACATAAAAGTTTTGAATAATCATCCATAAGTTCAAACCATGTGTAGGGCAATTACATATCATTAATTTCATTCTCTCCCAAGCTTGTGCAACATGCTCATGATCTAGTTGCTTAAAATTCATAATATCGTTTCTAAGGGAGATGATCTTAGCAGGAGGAAAATACTTAGAGATAAAATCATCTTTGCACTTATTCCACGAATCAATACTATTTCTATGCAAAGAGGAAAACCAAGCTTTAGCACGATCTCTAAGTGAAAACGGAAATAACTTCAATTTAACAATATCGTTATCCGTATCCCTTTTCTTTTGCATATCACACAAATCAACAAAGTTGTTTAGATGGGTAGCGACATCTTCATTAGGAAGGCCGGAAAATTGATCTTTCATGACAAGATTCAACAAAGCAGCATCGATCTCACAAGATTCATTAGCGGTAATAGGAGCAATCGGAGTGCTAATAAAATCATTATTGTTGGTATTGGAGAAGTCACACAATTTGGTATTGTTCTGAGCCATAGTGACAAGCAAGCAATCCAACACACAAGTAAACAAGAAGCAAGCGAATGATAAACACACGGCAAAAGAAGGGCAAATAAAACGACAAGGGTGAAGTGGGGGAGAGGAAAATGAGAGGCAAAAAATGTAATGCGAAGGATAAGGGTTTGTGTTAGGTATTTGTATATGACTTTTGCGTAAGACTCCCCGGTAACGGCGCTAGAAATTCTTCATGCTACTTATCGAGCTTGCGTTGTATTCCCTCGAAGAGGAAAGGGTGATGCAGCATAGTAGCAGAAGTATTTCCCTTAGTTTTTGAGAACCAAGGTATCGATCCAGTAGGAGACCACGCGCGAGTCCCTCGCACCTGCACAAACAAATAAGAACTTCGCAGCCAACGCGATAAGGGGTTGTCAATCCCTTTACGGTCACTTACGAAAGTGAGATCTAATAGAGATGATAGTTTGATATTTTTGGTATTTTTGGATATAAGAATAGAAAGTAAAAGCGGAAAAGTAAAGTAGATTGTAGATTGATATGTTCAGAATAGACCCGGGGGCTATAGTTTTCTCTAGTGGCTTCTCTCATGATAGCGGTATTCTACGGCGGGTAGACAAATTAATGTCGAGCAATTGATAGAAAAGCGAATAATTATGAGACTATCTAGGCATGATCGTTATATATAGGCATCACGTCCGAGACAAGTAGACCGAAACGATTCTGCATCTACTACTATTACTCCACACATCGACCGCTATCCAGCATGCATCTAGAGTATTAAGTTCATAAGAATAGAGTAATGCCTTAAGCAAGGTGACATGATGTAGAGGGATAAACTCAAACATAGTGATATAAACCCCATCTTTTTATCATCGATGGCAACAATACAATATGTGCCTTGCTGCCCCTACTGTCACTGGGAAAGGACACCGCAAGATTGAACCCAAAGCCAAGCACTTCTCCCATTGCAAGAACTATAGATCTAGTAGGCCAAACCAAACCAATAATTCGAAGAGACTTGCAAGGATATTATAATCATACAAAAAGAGTTCAGAAAAGAACCAAATATTTCTCATAGATAATCTTGATCATAAACCCACAATTCATCGGATCTCGACAAACACACCGCAAAAAGAGATTACATCGAATAGATCTCCTCGAAGACCGAGGAGAACTTGGTATTGAGATCCAAAGAGAGAGAAGAAGCCATCTAGATACTAGTTATGGACCCGAAGGTTTGTGGTAAACTACTCACAACTCATGGTGAGGCGATGATGATGATGTAGAAGCACTCCGTGGAAGACCCCCCCTCCGGCAGAGCTCCGGAACAGACCCCAAGATGGGATCTCACGGGAACAGAAGTGTGACGCCCGGATAATTAGGCTACAGTAATCCCATGTTAATGATGCCACGTCACCACGGTTACTGTTGTTAATCTCACGCTGGTTCAAAACTAGTTCAAATTCTAATTCAAAATCAAGTCAAACATTTAAATTTTCAATTGTCAAAACTAAAATGTCCTATATGTGCAATATAATCCATAACTAGTTTTGGTGGTGAAACCAACATTTTCTAAAATGCTTAAATTCCATAAGATAATAGGAACATGGGCTAAAACAATTAATTAAATGATTTTAAAATTATATAAGTAATAAATAAATTATTTAAGTGCTAAACCGAAATGTGGCAGATGACTAATTTGTGACACTAAGTTAGGTGCAAGAATTATATTTTTGTAAAGCTAAAACAATATGAAAAGGATTTAGAAAACAGAAAGAATAAAAAGAAATACAAAAAAGAGAAAGAAAGGAAGGACCCCCCAGCTGGGCCCTGGGCCCTCGGCCCAGCAAGCTGTCGGCCTAGCCGGCCGGCCCAGTCGCCCCCGGCCTATATGGCCTCCCCACCCCGAACCCTAACCCAACAACCCACGCCCCCACTACCCCCACCCCGTCGCTCTCCCTCTTCCCTCGATCTGGATCGGGGGCATCTAGTCCGACGCCACCGCCGTCCTCACCGTCACCAGAGCGCCTCCGCTGGTCTGCCTCCTCGCCGGAGCCACCCCGTCATCTCCGTCCTCCTCCCCGAGCCCCGCTGCCCTAGTCCCTACGGCCCCGCGGTGAGGCCCCCGACCTCTCTTCCCCTTCCCTACCCCGTTCATCACCGCGGCCACTACAGCTGCCCGCACGCCCAGCGTTGTGCTCCCCGCGCCGCGTCCCGCAGTCACCGCGCCCCGCATCGACGCCTAGCGCGCCCCACCTCGCCATCCGCGCGCGCGGCTCAAACCGCGGCCGTGTCGTTCTCCGCCATAGCCCGCTCGCTCCGCGCTGTCTCACCATGGGCCGCAAGCGCGCTCGCCACGCACAACACTGTCGCCGGACCTCCACCCAGCGCGCGACCCCTTCTGGCCGCTGCGGTTGCCGA
>LR738716.1:45324177-45335372 GCA_902687465.1 Secale cereale
GGGGGCGGCCTGCCCTAGGCTGCCTCTCTCTCTCTCTCTCTCCCTTAAAGCCCAATAAGGCTCATTGACTCCCCGGGGGGTTCCGGTAACCTCCTGGAACTCTAGTATTTATCTGGTGACCCCCGGAACCCTTCCAATGTACGAATATAACCTTCCAATATATCAATATTTATGTCTCGACCATTTCAAGACTCCTCGTCATGTCCGTGATCACATCCGGGACTCCGAACTACCTTCGGTACATAAAAACACATAAATTCATAATATCGATCGTCATCAATCGTTTAGTGTGCGCACCCTACGGGTTCGAGAACTATGTAGACATGACCGAGACTCATCTCCGGTCAATAACCAATAGCGGAACCTGGATGTTCATATTATTTCCCACATATTCTACGAAGATCTTTATCGGTCAAAACCGCATAACAACATACGTTATTCCCTTTGACATCGGTATGTTACTTGTCCGAGATTCGATCATCGGTATCATCGTACTATTTCAATCTCGTCATCAGCAAGTCTGTTTACTCGTTCCGTAATACATCATCTCGTGACTTACTCATTAGTCATTTGCTTGCAAGGCTTATTATGATGTGTATTACCGAGAGAGCCCGGAGATACCTCTCCGACACTCGGAGTAACAAATCATATTCTCGATCTACGCCAACGCCACAAACACCTTCGGAGACACATGTAGAGTATCTTTATAATCACCCAGTTACGTTGTGACGTTTGACAACACACAAGGTGTTCCTCTGATATTCGGGAGTTGCATAATCTCATAGTCATAGGAACATGTATAAGTCATGAAGAAAGCAATAGCAGTAAAACTAAATGGTCATAGTGCTAAGCTAACGGATGGGTCTTTTCCATCACATCATTATCCTAATGATGTGATCCCGTTGATCAAATGACAACTCATGTCTATGGTTGGGAAACATAACCATCTTTGATTAACGGGCTAGTCTAGTAGAGACATACTAGGGACACTCTATTTTGTCTATGTATTCACACATGTATCAAGTTTCCGGTTAATACAATTCTAGCATGAATAAAAGAAATTTATCATGATATATAAGGAAATATAAATAACAACTTTATTATTGCCTCTAGGTCATATTTCCTTCTGTCTCCCACTTGCCCTAGGGTCAATAATCCAGATTACATAGTAATGATTCTAACACCCATGGAGTCTTGGTGCTGATCATGTTTTGCTCGTGGAAGAGGCTTAGTTAACGGGTCTACAACATTCAGATATGTATGTATCATGAAAATTTCAGTGTCTCCCTCCTTGACTTGATCGCGGATGGAATTGAAGTGTCTCTTGATGTGCTTGGTTCTCTTGTGAAACCTGGATTCCTTTGCCAATGTTATTGCTCCAGTGTTGTCACAAAAGATTTTCATTGGACCCGATGCACTAGGTATTACACCTAGATCGGATATGAACTCCTTCATTTGCTGCTTTCGAAGCAGCCATGTACTCCGCTTCACACGTAGATCCCGCCACGACGCTCTACTTGGAACTGCACCAACTGACATCTCCACCGTTCAACAAAAATACATATCCGGTTTGTGACTTAGAGTCATCCTGATCAGTGTCAAAGCTTGAATCAACGTACCCATTTACGATGAGCTCTTTGTCACCTCCATAATTGAGAACATATCCGATGTCCTTTTCAGGTACTTCAGGATGTTCTTGACCACTGTCCAGTGATCCACTCCTGGATTACGTTGGTACCTCCTAGCTAAACTTATAGCAAGGCATACGTCAGGTCTGGTACACAACATTGCATACATGATAGATCCTATGGCTGAGGCATAGGGAATGACTTTCATTTTCTCTCTATCTTCTGCAGTGGTCGGGCCTTGAGTCTTACTCAACTTCACACCTTGTAACACAGGTAAGAACTCTTTCTTTGACTGGTCCATTTTGAACTTCTTCAAAACTTTATCAAGTTATATGCTTTCTGAAAGTCTAATTAAGCGTCCTCATATAATGCCTGCTACTTCTCGAGCTTGCGTTGTATTCCCTCAAAGAGGAAAGGGTGATGCAGCACAGTAGCGTAAGTATTTCCCTCAGTTTTTGAGAACCAAGGTATCAATCCGGTAGGAGACCATGCGCGAGTCCCTCGTACCTGCACAAACAAATAAGAACCTTGGAGCCAACGCGATAAAAGGGGTTGTCAATCCCTTCTAGGTCACTTACAAAAGTGAGATCTGATAGATATGATAAGATAATATTTTTGGTATTTTTGATATAGAGAAAAAGTAAATAATGCAAAGTAAAGTAAATAGCTGATGGAAGATTAATATGATGAGAATAGACCCTGGGGTCATAGGTTTCACTAGTGGCTTCTCTCATGATAGCAGATTTCTATTGTGGGTGAACATATTACTGTCGAGCAATTGATAGAAGAGCGCATAGTTATGAGAATATCTAGGCATGATCATTGTATATAGGCATCACGTCCGTGACAAGTAGACCGAAACGATTCTGCATCTACTACTATTACTCCACACATCGATCGCGATGCAGCATACATCTAGAGTATTAAGTTCACAAGAACAGAGTAACGCCTTAAGCAAGATGACATGATGTAGAGGGATAAACTCAAGCAATATGATATAAACCCCATCTTTTTATCCTCGATGGCAACAATACAATATGTGCCTTGCTGCCCCTGCTATCACTGGGAAAGGACACTGCAAGATTGAACCCAAAGCCAAGCACTTCTCCCATTGCAAGAACTATAGATCTGGTAGGCCAAACCAAACCGATAATTAGAAGAGACTTGCAAGGATATTTAAATCATACATAAAAGATTTCAGAAAAGAATCCAATATTGTTCATAGATAATCTTGATCATAAACCCACAATTCGTCGGATCTCGACAAACACACCGCAAAAAGATTACATCGAATAGATCTCCTCGAAGATCAAGGAGAACTTTGTATTGAGATCCAGAGAGAGAGAAGAAGCCATCTAGCTAATAACTATGGACCCGAAGGTTTATGGTAAACTACTCACAACTCATTGGAGAGGCTGTGGTGTTGATGTAGAAGCCCTCCACGATCGATGATCCCTCCGTCGGAGCTCCGGAATAGGCCCCAAGATGGGATCTCATGGGCACAGAAGGTTACGGTGGTGGAATTAGGGTTTCGTCTATCTCCCCGATGTTTTCAGGGTATGAGAGTATATATAGGCTGAAGATGCACGTAAGGGGAGCTAGAGGCCGCCCACGAGGGTGGGGGCGCGCCTATCCCCCTCGGCGCGCCCCTGCCCTCCTGGCCTCCTCTCTTGCTTCCTGGCGTGTACTTCAAGTCTTCTGTGTCGATATCGTTCCAAAAATAACTCTCCCAAAGGTTTCATTCCATTTGGACTCTGTTTGATATTCCTTTTCTGTGAAACACTGAAATAGGCAAAAAAACAGCAATTTGCACTGGGCCTTGGGTTAGTAGGTTAGTCCCAAAAATAATATAAAAGTGTATAATAAAGCCCATTAAACATCCAAAGCAGAATATATAATAGCATGGAACAATAAAAAATTATAGATACATTGGAGACGTATCAATGCCCAATAGATCTTGATGCCCAATATATAAGCAGCTTCACCAAGGTCTTTCATTGAAAAATTCTTATTCAAGTATCCTTTTATGCCATCTAGAAATTATATATCATTTCCAATCAACAATATGTCATCCACATATAATATCAGAAATGCTACAGAGCTCCCACTCACTTTCTTGTAAATACAAGCTTCTCCAAAAGTCTGTATAAAACCATATGCTTTGATCACCTCATCAAAGCGTATATTCCAACTCCGAGATGCTTGCACCAGTCCATAGATGGATCGATGGAGTTTGCACACTTTGTTAGCACCTTTAGGATCGACAAAACCTTCCAGTTGCATCATATACAACTCCTCGTTGAGGTATCCATTAAGGAATGCAGTTTTAACATCCATTTACTAGATTTCATAATCATAAAATGCGGCAATTGCTATCATGATTCGGACAGACTTAAGCATCGCTACGGGTGAGAAAGTCTCATCGTAGTAAACTCATTGAACTTGTCGAAAACCTTTCGCAACACGTCAAACTTTGTAGACAGTAACATTACCATCGGCGCCAGTCTTCCTCTTAAAATCCATTTAGTTTCAATGGCTTGCCGATCATCGGGCAAATTAACCAAAGTCCACACTTTGTTCTCATACAAGGATCCAATCTTAGATTTCATGGCCGCAAGCCATTTTGCAGAATCTGGGCTCATCATCGCTTCCTCATAGTTCGTAGGTTCATCATGGTCTAGTAACATGACTTCCAGAACCGGGACACCGTACCACTCTGGCGCGGAATGCACTCTGGTTGACCTACAAGGTTCAATAGTAACTTGATCTAAAGTTTCATGATCATCATCATTAGCTTCCTCGCTGATCGGTGTAGGAATCACTGGAACTAGTTTCTGTTATGTACTACTTTCCAACTCAGGAGAAGGTACAATTACCTCATCAAGTTCTACTTTCCTCCCACTCACTTCTTTCGAGAGAAACTCCTTCTCTAGAAAGGATCTATTCTTAGCAACGAATATCTTGCCTCCGGATCTGTGATAGAAGGTGTACCCAACAGTTTCCTTTGGGTATCCTATGAAGACACATTTGTCCGACTTGGGTTCGAGCTTATCAGGTTGAAGCTTTTTCATATAAGCATCGCAGCCCCAAACTTTAAGAAACGACAACTTGGGTTTCTTGCCAAACCACAGTTCATAAGGCGTCGTCTCAACAGATTTAGATGGTGCCCTATTTAGTGTGAATGCAGCTGTCTCTAAAGCATAACCCCAAAACGGTAGTGGTAAATCTGTAAGAGACATCATAGATCGCACCATATCTAATAAAGTACGGTTACGACATTCGGACATACCATTACGCTGTGGTGTTCCAGGTGTCGTGAGCTATGAAACTATTCCACTTTGTTTCAAATGAAGACCAAACTCGTAACTCAAATATTCGCCTCCGCGATTAGATCGTAGAAACTTTATTTTCTTGTTACGATGATCCTCTACTTCACTCTGAAATTCTTTTAACTTTTCAAATGTTTACGATGATCCTCTACTTCACTTTTCAAATGAAGACCCATATCTGCTCAAATCATCAGTGAAGGTCAGAAAATAATGATACCCGTCGCGAGCTTCAACACTCATTGGATCACATACATCAGTTGCTCGCTCCATTGTTCCGGAGAACGGAGTTTTAGTCATCTTGCCCATGAGGCATGGTTCGCAAGCACCATGTGATTCATAATCAAGTGATTCCAAAATCCCATCAGCATGGAGTTTCTTCATGCGCTTTACACCAATATGATCTAAACAGCAGTGCCACAAATAAGTTACACTATCATTATCAACTTCGCATCTTTTGGCTTCAATATTATGAATATGTGTATCACTACGACTGAGATCCAACAAGAATAGACCACTCTTCAAGGGTGCATGACCATAAAAGATATTACTCATATAAATTGAACAACCATTATTCTCTGACTTAAATGAATAACTGTCTCGCAACAATCCAGATATAATGTTCATGCTCAACGCTGGCACCAAATAACAATTATTTAGGTCTAAAACTAATCCCGAAGGTAGATGTAGAGGTAGCATGCCGATGGCGATCACATCGACTTTGGAACCATTTCCCACGCGCATCGTCACCTCGTCCTTAGCTAATCTTAGTTTAATTTGTAGCCCCTGTTTCGAGTTACAAATATTAGCAACTGAACCAGTATCAAATACCGAGGTGCTACTATGAGCATTAGTAAGGTACACATCAATAACATGTATATCAAATATACCTTTGTTCACTTTGCCATCCTTCTTATCCGCCAAATACTTGGGGCATTTCTGCTTCCAGTGTCCAGTTCCTTTGAAGTAGAAGCACTCGGTTTCAGGCTTGGCTCTAGACTTGGGTTTCTTCGCAGGAGTAGCAACTGTCTTCCTATTCTTCTTGAAGTTCCCCTTCTTTCCCTTGCCCTTTTTCTTGAAACTAGTGTGTCAGGGATACTACTAGCAGGTGTAAACCGGCTAGAGTAAACCGGATTATGATAATATAGTTGTATAATTGTAAGTTCAGTAGAGGTTATGGCCCATGAAGGCTTAGGGCCCATGTGTAAAGTTCACGGTTTGTAAACCGTCCTATCATGTAAACGTGAGAGACAAGGAAGAAAGAGCAGAGACCGAGGCGGACACAAATATGAGCCGGCCTCGGGACTCTGTAAACCGGACCGGGCGTCACCTCTATATAAAGGGACGACCCGGCGACGGTTCAAGGACAAGAAACAACCCGTCGAGACACAGGCAAGCGATCCGCTCCCTGTTCATCGACGTCCAAGCAATACCAAACCGAACTAGACGTAGGCTTTTACCTTCATCGAAGGGGCCGAACTAGTATAAACCCTCTGTGTCCTTTGTGTGCTTTTAACCCCTTCAAGCTAACCCGCGCGATGGTTCCATCACTAAGTCCATTAAACCGGACATCTGCCGTGCTAATTCCACGACAGTTGGCGCCCACCGTGGGGCCTCCGCATGATGGTTTCGAGTTCTTGAAGGGCAGCTTTGAAGGGCTCAAGGGCTACACGGTCGACCGGATGACCAAGAGTCGCCGCGACCGGATCTACATCGACGACGCTAGCTGGGGCCTGGAGGCCGATTCAATCGAATATGGGTACCGGGTTCCCTTCGGCGGCATCCACGTCTTCATCGGCAAGATTGGTGAACCGGGACCTGAGCCGGACATCTTCCCCAACATCATCGAGCCGGCTCAGCGTGCGAGATCGGCCCGGATTCAGCCTGTCGTGAAGCGCGTCTTCGTCGGAGCAATTCACGGAGTCCAAGCCGGGGATGGATCGGATTCTGGTGGCGAGACAGTGGTCTATTCCGACGATGAATCCTCATCTGGAGAGACTGAATCTTTGTATCGGTTGCGGGACGGCCGATATGAGGGTGTGTCCGACGGAGACAGTATTCCGGACCCCTTTGATCTGCCAAACCGGGTGGCTGTTTTTATGGCCGGATCACAACCTACGCCGCAGTCCACGGTGAACGGGGCGAACACAGCAGAAGCTGGTGCAGGGGGGAGCGGCCAGGCCCTCTCGCCCTCTGACGCTCTATCCGCCTTAGTCGAGGAGTTGACAACCCAGGCAGTAGCGGTGGTGGCTCCAGCAGACAAGGCGCAACACGATGCAGAACTCCTTCAGCTGAGGGGCCGGATCGAGCAAGCAAGAGAGGATCTAAAGGCAGAGAAAGCTATGATAGCAACAAGGCAGGCAGAGCTGGAGTCTCAGGCCTTCCAGCTCAGGATGGATCAGGCCTCTGCGCAGGGAGTGAGAAGTCGGAGGCATCAGTCTCGTCTACCGCCGGTCTATGAGGCGATGAATCTCTTCGGGACGCCAGGAGCGGGAGCTAGCAATGATCCGGAGGTAAACCGGAGGACAGCCCCAGTGAGGGGTGAACTGGTTCAAGAGCCCACTGCAGAGCAAGATCGACGGATTATATCCGCGCCTCACATCCCCACTCCTCCGGGTCATTACTCAAACCCTTTGGATAACATTGTTGCTGCCGCTTCACGCCTGGCCGCTTTACCCATTGAGGGGACATCCCCCGTGGCAATGGAGGCACGCAGGGTCAAGGATCTGCTTAATACGGCTTTGACACAGCAGCAGGCCTACTCCTACAGCAGGGAGAGACTTCATTCAACACCCCGTCACAGCCGAAGTTATTCTAGGCATTGGGATGAACCGGAAGTGTCCAGTAGTGAACGGAGGCGACACCGTCACAGACAGGATAATCCGGCGGGCGCAGAGGCGCAAGCTCAGGAGGCGGCGAACCGGGTTAGATCTGCGGCCCGCGAGGAGATCCGCCAAACGACGCCGGTTCACACAACTATAGCAGAGACGGGAGTCATGACGAGTTCCTTTGGGGTGCCGTGTCTTGTCCTCGCTTTACGAAGCGTAAAGTTGCCAAAAGATTTCAAGGGTCCGCGTAAAGTACCTAACTACACAACAGATTTGGCTCCAGATGCTTGGATTGAGAGCTATGAGATGGCTATGGAGATGCTGGACGTAGATGAAGCGGCTTGCGCGAAGTATTTTACCATGATGCTTGAGGGTACAGCCCGGACCTGGTTAAAGGGTTTACCACCTAACTCCATCGGATCATGGGGTGAGTTACGCTGCCAATTCATCAAAAATTTCAAGGATACGTGCAAGCAGCCGATGTCAGTGGTAGATCTAGCAGCATGTATACAAGAAGATCAGGAGCCAACAAGTGCATGGGTGCGACGAGTGTCAGAAATCTTGCACTCTTCGAACGGTATCAGCCCCAGTACGGCGATAGTAACACTGGAAAACAATTGATGGTTTGAGTCTCTGAAGTTAAAGCTGGGACGGCTCAAACTGGATTGTAATGACATGGGAACTCTCATGAGCGCTCTAGTGAAGTACAGGGACTCCGACAACACTAAGTATCCAGAAGCGGATGGAGACAAATCTGGAAAGGCAAATAAGTCCGGTAAACCGGCGCAGGTTAATCCGGTCGGAACAAGCTTCTTAGGCAAATGAAAGGCAGAGGGTGGCTCTGATTTCGTGGCCAATACCCAAGTTCAAGGGCGCTTTCAGCGCAACAAGGGTAAACCGCTCCCACAAACCGGCGGGGGGTTCGTTACTTGGGAGCAAGAATTGAACGGGCCTTGCCCGAAGCATGGATCAAAGGAGCATCCAGCTAAACATACTTGGGCAGAATGTAGGGCCATGATGGAAGCTATGAACCGGGTCAGATCTACCAACAGGCCACCAGGCGGCGGATCAGGCCCCGGGTTTCACGGTCCGGGTCATCAGGGTAATGGCTCCGGATCAGGATATCATGGCAACAACAATGGCTACAATAACCAAGGCAACCATCAGTATGGTCAGGGCGGTTACAATAACCAAGGCAACCATCAGTATGGCCAAGGCGGTTACAATAACCAAAACAACCAACAGCAAGGCCAGGGTAATAACAACAATCAAGGCAATCAGCAGCGTCAACAGCAGCAGCAATCCGGATATCAGAGTAATCCGAAGGAGCTGAGCAGTGGACAATATCATGTGTTCACTACGAGTTTGTGCAAACGGGATCAAAAAGTCTTAAAGCGGGCGGTCCACGCGATAGAACCGGCAACACCACAATTCCTGCGCTGGTCGGAGCAACCTATTGTGTGGAGCAGGGAGGATCACCCACCGCGAGTTGATAATCCGGGTCAATTAGCCTTAGTGGTGGCACCACAGGTGGGTGGCTACAAATTCACCAAGGTTCTCATGGACGGCGGCATCAGTATCAATATCTTATATTATGCGACTTTCCGTCGCATGGGGTTGACGGATAAGAAGCTAAGACACTCAAACACGGTGTTTCATGGAGTAGTGCCAGGTAAATCAGGTTACCCAGTTGGGAAAATTGACCTAGAAGTTACCTTTGGAGATGAACAGGATTCCAGGTCGGAGATGATAACCTTTGAAGTTGTCAAGATCCGGAGCCCATATCATGCTTTGTTTGGAAGACCGGTTTACGCCAGGTTTATGGCCAGGCCGTGTTATGTTTATCTACAGCTCAAGATGCCGGGTCACAAAGGAACCATCACGGTTCATGGGAGTCGCAAGATTGCATTAGAGTGCGAAGAAGGAGACGCCGCTTATGCGGAGGCAGTATGTGCTACGGAGGAGTTGAAATATTACAAGGACAATGTTGATCCGGCAGATATGTCCCCATTAAAAAAGCCAACTACAGAGCATGATCCGCCATTGAAGTTCAAGTCTGCGGAGGAAACCAAGCAAGTTGACTTTGTGCCAGGCGATTCATCCAAGCAGTTCACTATCAGCGCTAACCTTGATCCTAAATAGGAAAAAGCGCTCATCGAGTTCATCCGTGAGAATCGGGATATCTTTGCGTGGAAACCCTCTGACATGCCAGGTATACCGAGGGAACTCGCTGAGCACACCCTTAACATTGATCCGAAGTTTAAACCAGTCAAGCAATATCTGCGCCGCTTCAACGAAGAAAGGCGCAAGGCTATAGGAGAAGAAGTGTCCAGACTTTTGGTCGCAGGGTTCATAGTTGAAGTTTTTCATCCGGAGTGGTTGGCTAATCCGGTGCTGGTGTTAAAGAAAAATGGAAAGTGGAGGATGTGTGTGGATTACACAGACCTAAACAAAGCTTGTCCAACCAATCCTTTTGCTCTCCCCCGTATTGATCAGATCATTGATGCTACGGCAGGATGTGAGCGGCTAAGTTTTTTGGATGCATATTCAGGATATCATCAGATCAAGATGGCAGTTAAGGACCAGGAGAAGACAGCTTTCGTAACTCCTTTTGGTGCTTTTTGCTATGTGTCTATGCCTTTTGGGCTCAAGAGTGCCCAAGCAACTTACCAGCGTTGCGTACAGAATTGCCTTAAGGGGCAGATGGGGAGGAACGTTCATGCTTATGTGGATGATATTGTGGTGAAATCAAGGAAGGAGGAGACGCTGATAGAGGACCTCAAGGAGACCTTTGACAACCTTCGAGCCTATAAAATGATGCTTAATCCGGAGAAGTGTGCTTTCGGTGTTCCGGCGGGCAAACTCCTTGGGTTCTTGGTGTCAAACAGAGGAATAGAAGCCAATCCGAAGAAGATCAAGGCAATCACGTCCTTGACTAAACCGGCTTGTATCAATGATGTTCAGCGTATCGCTGGCCGGATCACAGCGTTGAGCCGGTTCATCAACCGTCTGGGGGAGAAGGCAATTCCGCTTTATCAGATGCTGAAAAAGACAGACTGGTTTATATGGAGTGATGAGGCAAACGCTGCGTTTTAGGATTTGAAGCGGCAACTGGCAGAGCCACCGGTCCTTGCTGCCCCTGTTGATAATGAGCCATTGCTGTTATACGTCGCCGCCAATGCACGGGCAGTCAGCGTGGCAATCGTGGTTGAGCGCAAGGAAGCAGGAAAGGAATATCCGGTTCAACGTCCAGTCTATTATGTCAGTGAAGTTCTCATTGAATCTAAACAAAGGTACCCGCATTGGCAAAAGCTTGTATATGGTGTGTTCATGGCAAACCGGAAGTTGAAGCATTATTTCCAAGGCCATCCAATAACTGTTGTCAGTTCAGCACCATTGGGGGATATAATCCA
>LR738716.1:45345403-45362221 GCA_902687465.1 Secale cereale
ACTTTACGGAACACTTCCGGTGTCCGAATATAGTCATCCAATATATCAATATTTATGTCTCGGACATTCCGAGACTCCTCGTCATGTCCGTGATCTCATCCGGGACTCCGAACTACCTTCGGTACATCAAAACTCATAAACTCATAATATCGATCGTCATCAAACGTTAAGCGTGCGGACCCTACGGGTTCGAAAACTATGTAGACATGACCGAGACTCATCTCCGGTCAATAACCAATAGCAGAACATGGATGCTCATATTGGTTCCTACATATTCTACGAAGATCTTAATCGGTCAAACCACATAACAACATACGTTGTTCCTTTTGTCATCGGTATGTTACTTGCCCGAGATTCGATCGTCGGTATCTCTATACCTAGTTCAATCTCGTTACCGGCAAGTATCTTTACTCTTTCCGTAATACATCATCTCATGACTAACTCATAAGTCATTTTCTTGCAAGGCTTATTATGATGTGTATTACCGAGAGGGCCCAGAGATACCTCTCCGACACTCGGAGTGACAAATCCTATTCTTCATCTATGCCAACACCACGAACACTTTCGGAGACACCTGTAGAGCATCTTTATGATCACCCAGTTACGTTGTGACGTTTGATAGCACACAAGGTGTTCCTACGGTATTCGGGAGTTGCATAATCTCATAGTCATAGGAACATGTATAAGTCATGAAGAAAGCAATAGCAGTAAAACTAAACGATCATAGTGCTAAGCTAACGGATGGGTCTTGTCCATCACATCATTCTCCTAATGATGTGATCCCGTTGATCAAATGACAACTCATGTCTATGGCTAGGAAACGTAGCCATCTTTGATCAATGAGCTAGTCTAGTAGAGGCATACTAGGGACATACTGTTTTGTCTATGTATTCAAACATGTACTAAGTTTCCGGTTAATACAATTCTAGCATGAATAAAAGACATTTATCATGATATAAGGAAATACAAATAACATCTTTATTATTGCCTCTAGGGCATATTTCCTTCAGTCTCCTACTTGAACTAGAGTCAATAATCTATATTACAAAGTAATGATCCTCACACCCATGGAGTCCTGGTGCTGATCATGTTTTGCCCGCGGAAGAGGATTAGTCAACGGGTCTGCAACATTCAGATCCGTATGTATCTTGCAAATCTCTATGTCTCCTTCCTTGAAGCGTCATTTGATGTGCTTTGTTCTCTTGTGAAACCTGGATTCCTTCGCCAAGGCTATTGCTCCAGTGTTATCACAAAAGATTTTCATTGGACCCGATGCACTAGGTATTACACCTAGATCGGATATGAACTCCTTCATCCAGACTCCTTCATTTGCTACTTCCGAAGCAGCTATGTATTCCGCTTCACACGTAGATCCCACCACGACGCTCTGCTTGGAACTGCACCAACTGACAGCTCCACCGTTTAATAAAAATACATATCCGATTTGTGACTTAGAGTCATCCGGATCAGTGTCAAAGTTGGAATCGACGTAACCGTTTACGACGAGCTCTTTGTCACCTCCATACACGAGAAACATATCCTTTGTCCTTTTTAGGTATTTCAGGATGTTCTTGACCGCTGTCCAGTTATCCATTCCTGGATTACTTTGGTACCTCCCTGCTAGACTTATAGCAAGGCACACATCAGGTCTGGTACACATCATTACATACATGATATATCCTATGGCTGAGGCATAGGGAATGACTTTCATTTTCTCTCTATCTTCTGCAGTGGTTGGGCATTGAGTCTTACTCAACTGCATACCTTGTAACATAGGCAAGAACCCTTTCTTTGACTGATCCATTTTGAACTTCTTCAAAACTTTATCAAGGTATGTGCTCTGTGAAAGTCCAATTAAGCGTCTTGATCTATCTCTATAGATCTTGATGCCTAATATGTAAGCAGCTTCTCCGAGGTCTTTCATTGAAAAACTTCTATTCATGTATCCTTTTATGCTATACAGAAATTCTACATCATTTCCAATCAACAATATGTCATCCACATATAATATCAGAAATGCTATAGAGCTCCCACTCACCTTTTTGTAAATACAGGCTTCTCCAAAAGTCTGTATAAAACCATATGCTTTGATCACCTCATCAAAGCGTATATTCCAACTCTGAGATTCTTGCACCAGTCCATAGATAGATCGCTGGAGCTTGCACACTTTGTTAGCACCTTTTGGATTGACAAAACCTTCTGGTTGCATCATATACAACTCTTCTTTGAGATATCCATTCCGGAATGCAGTTTTGACATCCATTTGCCAGATTTCATAATCATAAAATGCGGCTATTGCTAACATGATTCGGACAGACTTAAGCATCGCTACAGGTGAGAAAGTCTCATCGTAGTCAACTCCTTGAACTTGTCGAAACCCTTTCGCAACAAGTCGAGCTTTGTAAACAGTAACATTACCGTCTGCGTCGGTCTTCCTCTTGAAGATCCATTTATTTTTGATGGCTTGCCGATCATCGGGCAAGTCAACCAAAGTCCACACTTTGTTCTCATACATGGATCCCATCTCAGATTTCATGGCCTCAAGCCATTTCGCGGAATCTAGGCTCATCATCGCTTCCTCATAGTTCGTAGGTTCATCATGGTCTAGTAACATGACTTCCAGAACTGGATTGCCATACCACTCTGGTGCGGAATGTACTCTGGTTGATCTACGACATTCAATAGAAACTTGATCTGAAGTTTCATGATCATCATCATTAACTTCCTCACTAATTGGTGTAGGAATCACTGGAACTAGTTTCTGTGATGTTCCATTTTCCAATTAGGGAGAAGGTACAATTACATCATCAAGTTCTACTTTCCTCCCACTCACTTCTTTCGAGAGAAACTCTTTCTCTACAACGGATCCATTCTTAGCAACGAATATCTTGCCTTCGGATCTGTGATATAAGGTGTACCCAACAGTCTCTTTTGGGTATCCTATGAAGACACATTTCTCCGATTTGGGTTCGAGCTTATCAGGTTGAAGGTTTTTCACATAAGCATCGGAGCCCCAAACTTTAAGAAGCGACAACATTGGTTTCTTGCCAAACCATAGTTCATAAGGTGTCGTCTCAATGGATTTAGATGGTGCCCTATTTAACGTGCATGCAGCTGTCTCTAAAGCATAACCCCAAAACGATAGTGGTAAATCGGTAAGAGACATCATAGATCGCACCATATCCAATAAAGTACGGTTACGACGTTCGGACACACCATTACGCTGTGGTGTTCCGGGTGGCGTGAGTTGTGAAACTATTCCACATTGTTTCAAATGAAGACCAAACTCGTAACTCAAATATTCACCTCCACGATCAGATCACAAAAACTTTATTTTCTTGTTACTATGATTCTCTACTTCACTCTGAAATTCTTTGAACTTTTCAAATGTTTCAGACTTGTGCTTCATTAAGTAGATATACCCATATCTTCTCAAATCATCAGTGAAGGTCAGAAAATAACGATACCCGCCGCGAGCTTCAACACTCATTGGTCCACATACATCAGTATGTATGATTTCCAACAAATCTGTTGCTCGCTCCACAGTTCCGGAGAACGGAGTTTTAGTCATCTTGCCCATGAGGCATGGTTCGCAAGCACCAAGTGATTCCAAAAGTCCATCACTATGGAGTTTCTTCATGCGCTTTACACCAATATGACCTAAACGGCAGTGCCACAAATAAGTTGTACTATCATTATTAACCTTGCATCTTTTGGTTTCAATATTATGAATATGTGTATCACTACAATCGAGATCCAACAAGAATAGACCATTCTTCAAGGGTGCATGACCATAAAAGATATTATTCATAAAAATAGAACAACCATTATTCTCTGATTTAAATGAATAACTGTCTCGCAACAAACAAGATCCAGATATAATGTTCATGCTCAACGCTGGCACCAAATAACAATTATTTAGGTCTAAAACTAATCCCGAAGGTAGATGTTGAGGTAGCGTGCCGACGGCGATCACATCGACTTTGGAACCATTTCCCACGCGCATCGTCACCCCGTCCTTAGCCAATCTTCGTTTAATCTGTAATCCCCGTTTCGAGTTACAAATATTAGCAACCGAACCGGTATCAAATACCCAGGTACTACTATGAGCATTAGTAAGGTACACATCAATAACATGTATATCACATATACCTTTGTTCACCTTGCCATCCTTCTTATCCGCCAAATACTTGGGGCAGTTTCGCTTCGAGTTTCCAGTCCCCTTGCAGTAGAAGCACTTAGTTTCAGGCTTGGTTCTAGACTTGGGTTTCTTCGCGGGAGTAGCAACAGTCTTGCTATTCTCCTTGAAGTTCCCTTTCTTTCCCTTGCCCTTTTTCTTGAAACTAGTGGTCTTGTTAACCATCAACACTTGATGCTCCTTTTTGATTTCTACCTCCGCAGCTTTGAGCATAGCGAAGAGCTCGGGAATTGTCTTCTGCATCCCTTGCATATTATAGTTCATCAGGAAGCCTTTATAGCTTGGTGGCAGTGATTGAAGAACTTATCAATAACACTATCCTCGTCAACTTGGCAACCAAGTTGAGTCATATGATTGTAGTGCCCATACATTGTGAGCAAGTGTTCACTGATAGAACTATTCTCCTCCATCTTGCACCTATAGAACTTATTGGAAATCTCATATTTCTCAATCCGGGCATTTGCTTGAAATATTAACTTCAACTCTTGGAACATCTCATATGGTCCATGACGTTCAAAACGTCGTTGAAGTCCCGGTTCCAAGCCGTAAAGCATGGCACACTGAACTATCGTGTAGTCATCAGACCGCGTCTGCTAGACGTTCAAAGCGTCTACATTAGCGGGAGGGGGCTTGTCACCTAGCGGTGCTTCAAGGACATAATTCTTCTGTGCAGCAATGAGGATAATCCTCAAGTTATGGACCCAGTCCGTGTAATTGCTACCATCATCTTTCAACTTAGCTTTCTCTAGGAATGCATTAAAATTTAAAGGAACGGTAGCACGGGCAATTGATCTACAACAACATAGATATGCAAAAACTATCAGGACTAAGTTCATGATAAATTACAGTTCAATTTAATCATATTACTTAAGAACTCCCACTTAGATAGACATCCCTCCGGTCATCTAAATGATCACATGATCGAAATCAACTAAACCATGTCCTATCATCACATCAGATGGAGTAGTTTCAATGGCGAACATCTTATGTTGATCATATCTACTATATGATTCAAGCTCGACCTTTCGGTCTCCAGTGTTCCGAGGCCATATCTGCATATGCTAGGCTCGTCAAGTTTAACCCGAGTATTCTGCATGTGCAAAACTGGCTTACACCCGTTGTGTTTGAACATAGAGCTTATCACACCCGATCATCACGTGGTGTCTCGGCACGACGAACTTTCGCAACGATGCATACTCAGGGAGAACACTTATACCTTGAATTTTTTTAAGGGATCATCTTATAATGCTACCGCCGTACTAAGCAAAAAGAAGCATAATAAGATTAACATCCCATGTAATCAAAATATGTGACATGATATGGCCATCATCATCTTGTGCTTTTGATCTCCATCTCCAAAGCACCTTCATGATCACATTCGTCACCGGCGCGACACCTTGATCTCCATCGTAGCATCGTTGTCGTCTCGCCAACTATTGCTTCTACGACTATCGCTACCGCTTAGTGATAAAGTAAAGCAATTACATGGCGATTGCATTTCATACAATAAAGCGACAACCATATGGCTCCTGTCAGTTGCCGATAACATTACAAAACATGATCATGTCATACAAAACCGTATAACTCATCATGTCTTGACCATATCACATCACAACATGCTCTGCAAAAACAAGTTAGACGTCCTCTACTTTGTTGTTGCAAGTTTTACGTGGCTGCTACGGGCTTAGCAAGAACCGTTCTTACCTACGCATACAAAAACCACAACGATGTTTCGTCAAGTATGTGCTGTTTTAACCTTCACAAAGACCGGGCGTAGTCACACTTGATTCAACTAAAGTGAGAGAGACAGACACCCGCCAGTCACCTTTAAGCAACGAGTGCTCATAACGGTGAAACCAGTCTCGTGTAAGTGTACGCGTAATGTCGGTCCGGGCCGCTTCATCTCACAATACCGCCGAAGCAAAGTATGACATGCTGGTAAGCAGTATGACTAGTATCGCCCACAACTCATTGTGTTCTACTCGTGCATATCATCCACGCATAGACCTGGCTCATGATGCCACTGTTGGGGAATGTAGTATTTTAAAATTTTCCTACGATCATGCAAGATCTATCTACTAGATGCATAGCAACGAGAAGGGAGAGTGTGTCTACGTACCCTCCTAGATCGGGAGCGGAAGCGTCAAGTGACGCGGTTGATGTAGTCGAACTTCTTCGCGATCCAACCGATCAAGCACCGAACGTACGGCACCTCCGCGTTCAGCACACGTTTAGCTTGATGATGTCCCACGAGCTCTTGATCCAGTTGAGCTTCACGGGAGAGTTTCATCAGCACGACGACATGGTGATAGATATGATGAAGTTACCGGCGCAGGGCTTCGCCTAAGCACTACGACAATATGTCCGAGGTGTGTTTCTGTGGAGGGGGGCACCGCACACGGCTAAAACAATTCAACTTGTGTGTCTTTGGGTGCCCCCTGCCCCCGTATATAAAGGAGCAAGGGGGGAGGCCGGCCGGCCCTTCTATGGCGCGCCCGGGAGGCAATCCTACTAGGAATAGGATTGCAATCCTATTCCTAGTAGGAGTCCACCAAGAAGGAGAAGGGGGAAAGGAAGGAGAGGGAGAAGGATAAGGAAAGGGGCGCCAGCCCCCCCTCCTTCCTTGTCCAATTCGGACCAAGGGGTGGGGGGCGCGCGGCCCAGCCCTGGCCCTCCTTCCCTCTTTCTCCTGCGGCCCATCATGGCCCATAGCTTCCCGAGGGGTTCCGGTAACCCACACGGTACTCCGGTTAATTCCGAAACTTTACGGAACACTTCTGGTGTCCGAATATAGTCGTCCAATATATCAATCTTTATGTCTCGGACATTCCGAGACTCCTCGTCGTGTCCGTGATCTCATCCGGAACTCCAACCTACCTTTGGTACATCAAAACTCATAAACTCATAATACCGATCGTCATCAAACGTTAAGCGTGCGGACCCTACGGGTTTGAGAACTATGTAGACATGACCGAGACTCATCTCCGGTCAATAACCAATAGCGGAACCTGGATGCTCATATTGGTTCCTACATATTCTATGAAGATCTTTATCGGTCAAACCGCATAACAACATACGTTGTTCCTTTTGTCATCGGTATGTTACTTGCGCGAGATTCGAACGTCGGTATCTCTATACCTAGTTCAATCTCGTTACTGGCAAGTCTCTTTACTCGTTCCGTAATACATCGTCTCGTGACTAACTCATAAGTCATTTTCTTGCAAGGCTTATTATGATGTGTATTACCGAGAGGGCCCAGAGATACCTCTCCGACACTCGGAGTGATAAATCCTATTCTTCATCTATGCCAACACCACGAACACTTTCGGAGACACCTGTAGAGCATCTTTATGATCACCCAGTTACATTGTGACGTTTGATAGCACACAAGGTGTTCCTACGGTATTCGGGAGTTGCATAATCTCATAGTCATAGGAACATGTATAAGTCATGAAGAAAGCAATAGCAGTAAAACTAAACGATCATGGTGCTAAGCTAACGGATGGGTCTTGTCCATCACATCATTCTCCTAATGATGTGATCCCGTTGATCAAATGACAACTCATGTCTATGGCTAGGAAACATAGCCATCTTTGATCAATGAGCTAGTCTAGTAGAGGCCTACTAGGGACATACTGTTTTGTCTATGTATTCACACATGTACTAAGTTTTCGGTTAGTATAATTCTAGCATGAATAAAAGACATTTATCATGATATAAGTAAATACAAATAACATCTTTATTATTGCCTCTAGGGCATATTTCCTTCAATGGTAGTTGTGGGAGATCAGGTTATAGGATCTATTGTCGTACTATCAAGGGGGGCTCTCGATGAGTAGCTTGATCGTATCGTTCGTATAGAGCTCAAACCATTGCATCCTTGCATCATCTTTATTGGTTCTTGTTTGGTTCTTCTCCTTGTGACTTTTGTAGCTTTTGGTCATCTTGATGACAAGCTCGAGTTCATCAAAAACGGAGTTCACTCATGCCTCTTCTATGATGTTTTCGATGTTGGAGGTTATGCCGGTTCTTCTTTGATGGAGGCTTCACTCTTCTATATTCGCTGTTTTGATGCTACTCGTCTTCCTCTATCCAACAAGCTTGAGTTTGCTCAATTCGGAGCTCATTTGCATTTGTTATGACTGTTTTGGTGTCTGCCATTTCGGTTGTACCACAGGACCGAGCGGTTGTACCGCCCTAGGGGGTGATACCCCAGAGTTGCAGTCTCTAGGAGTTCTCCAAGCGGTTGTACCGCTGCCCTGGGTGGTTGTACCGCCTGGTGCTTGGAAAACTCCATGTCTGGAGCTAGGCGGTTGTACCGGCTCACTACCGCCCTACCACCGGACTAGTTTCTGTGGTGGAGCAGTTCTTGGGCAGTGGTGGCAAGGTTAGTCCGGTCAACTAGTTTTGAGCGGTACTACCGGTGTCCGTAGCGGTTGTACCGCTTGGGAATTAGCCACCACCCGAGTTCGGTCATGGCGGTTGCACCAGTGCAGCCACCGTCTCAACTACCGCTCAGAGGTGACTCCTCTCTGTTTTTAAAGCGGTTATTGAGCAATGGTGGAGCATTTGTTCCGGTTACTCATTTCAACTGGTACTACTGCTCGTGTTGTCGGTTGTACCACTTAGTAGGGTTTCTGCAGGATTCCCGTGTTTTCCGGTTGTACCGGTCCTCTTAGCGGTTGTACCGCTCCTGCAGTTTTCTGCACATAACGGGCAGATTCGTGGGGTCCTATACAAGGGGGTTCCCCAATGGACTATATCTCTTGAGCTCGTGTTCTTCTCCCATTGTTGACCTTCTTCGAGCTTGCTATCTCTCCATCCCTCTATGGATTCTTGCTAGTTTTGGGGGGAAAAGAAAGAGGAGATCTAGATCCACATTTCCACCAATCACTTTCTCCTCTATGTGAGGGGAACCCCTTGGATCTAGATCTTGGAGTTCTTGGTGTTCTCCTTCTTGTTCTTCCTCTCATTTCCCTCTGTATCATTAGTTGCTTTGGAGGGATTTGGGAGACAAGGACTTGGGCACTCAGTGTGCCCTTGCCATTGCATTTGGTGCACCGGTTTGAGTTCTCCACGGTGATACGTGGAAGTGAAGTTGAGAAGCTTATTACTCTTGAGTACTTGGTACCCTTGAGCTTGTTCCTCTTGGGTGCTTGGGCGCCCTAGACGATTGAGGTCACCTCGGAGC
The DNA here is from genome assembly GCA_902687465.1 of Secale cereale. Taxonomy (NCBI): domain Eukaryota; kingdom Viridiplantae; phylum Streptophyta; class Magnoliopsida; order Poales; family Poaceae; genus Secale; species Secale cereale. The sequence continues at coordinate 45,354,793 of LR738716.1, forward strand.
CATATTCCATTGTGCCGAAGCTTCGTGGTGTCATTGGGGAGATAGCCCCAACATGTGGTGTCCGGAGCTCAATCGTTGTGCTGTAAAGGTCCGGGCAAGCATCGGGGTCCCCAATTAGGTTGTGGAGATCGCCACGAGCAATTTGATGGGTTCCGGTGACCGCCCCCAAGGGTTGCCAAAGTGTACGAGTTCGGTGACCGCCCCCAATGGTTGCCATTTGTATGGGTTCGGTGACCGCCCTCAAGGGTCCCTTAGTGGAATCGCGGCATATTGCATTGTGCGAGGGCGTGAGGAGATTACGGTGGCCCTAGTGGCTTCTTGGGGAGGATTGTGCCTCCACACCACTCCAAACGGAGGTTAGCATCCGCGAGGGTGTGAACTTCGGGATACATCGTCGTCTCCACATGCCTCGGTTATCTCTTACCCGAGCCTTTACTTATGCACTTTACTTTGTGATAGCTATATTGTTTCTTGTCATATATCTTGCTATCACCTAGTTGTTTATCCTGCTTAGCATAAGTTGTTGGTGCTCATAGGTGAGCCTAGTTGTTGTAGGTGTTGTGCTTGACAAATTAACCGCTAGGTTTATTCCGCATTTGTTCAAGCCTAAACCGTAATTATTTTAAAGCGCCTATTCACCCCCCTCTAGGCGATATCCATGATCTTTCAATGAGGATAATCCTTAAGTTACGGACCCATTCCATGTAGTTGCTACCATCATCTTTCAACTTAGCTTTCTCTAGGAACGCATTAAAATTCAAGGGAACAGTAGCACGGGCCATTGATCTACAAGAACATAGATATGCAAAAACTATCAGGACTAAGTTCATGATAAATTAAAATTTAATTAATCATATTACTAAAGAACTCCCACTTAGATAGACATCCCTCTAGTCATCTAAATGATCACGTGATCCAAATCAACTAAACCATGTCCGATCATCATGTGAGATGGGGTAGTTTTCAATGGTGAACATCTTATGTTGATCATATCTACTATATGATTCACGTTCAACCTTTCGGTCTCTAGTGTTCCGAGGCCATGTCTGTACATGCTAGGATCGTCAAGTTTAACCCGAGTATTCTGCATGTGCAAAACTGTCTTACACCCGTTGTATTTGAACGTAGAGCTTATCACACCCGATAATCATGTGGTGTCTCGGCACGATGAACTTTCGCAACGGTGCATACTCAGGGAGAACAGTTGTACCTCGAAATTTTGTAAGGGATCATCTTATAATGCTACCGTCGTAGTAAGCAAAATAAGAAGCATAATAAGATAAACATCACATGCAATCAAAATATGCGACATGATATGGCCATCATCATCTTGTGCTTTTGATCTCCATCTCCATAGCATCGTCATGATCTCCATGGTCACCGTCTTGACACCATGATCTTCATCGTAGCATCGTGGTTGTCTCGCCAACTATTGCTACTACTACTATCGATAACTCATAGTGATGAAGTAAAGCAATTACATGGCCTTCGCAAATCATACAATAAAGAGACAACCATAAGGCTCCTGCCGGCTGCCGATAATTTACAAAAAATGATCATCTCATACAATAACGTATAACTCATCACGTCTTGACCATATCACATCACAACATGCCCTGCAAAAACAAGTTAGGCATCCTCTACTTTGTTGTTGCAAGTTTTAAGTGGCTGCTACGGGCTTAGCAAGAACCGTTCTTACCTACGCATACAAAACCATAACTATTTTTCATCAAGTGTGCCGTTTTAACCTTCACAAGGATCGGGCGAAGTCACATTCGATTCAACTAAAGTGTGAGAGACACACACCCGCCGGTCACCTTTAAGCAACGAGTGCTCGTAACGGTGAAACAGTCTCGCGTAAGTGTACGCGTAATGTCGGCCCGGGCCGCTTCATCTCACAATACCACCGAATCAAAGTATGGCATGCTGCTAAGCAGTATGACTATTATCGCCCACAACTCCTTGTGTTCTACTCGTGCATATCATCTACGCATAGACCTGGCTCATGATGCCACTTTTGGGGAACGTAGTATTTAAAAAAATTCCTATAACCATGCAAGATCTATCTAGGAGAAGCATAGCAACGAGCGGGAGAGTGTGTCCACGTACCCTCGTAGACCGAAAGCGGAAGCGTTTAGTAACGCGGTTGATGTAGTCGAACGTCTTCGCGATCCAACCGACCCAAGCACCGAACGTACGACCCCTCCGCGTTCAGCACACGTTCAGCTCAATGATGTCCCATGAACTCTTGATCCAGTTGAGGTCGAGGAAGAGTTCCGTCAGCACGATGGCATGGTGACGGTGATAATGAAGTTACCGGCGCAGGGCTTCGCCTAAGCACTACGCCGATATGACTGAGGTGTGTAACTATGGAGGGGGGGCACTGCACACGGCTAAGAAACCAACTTATGTGTCTATGGGGTGCCCCCTGGCCACATATATAATAGAGGATAGGAGGAGAGGGCCGACCCTCCTATGGCGCACCCAAGGGGGGAGTCCTACTCCCACTAGGAGTAGGATTCCCCCTTTCCTAGTAGGAGTAGGAGAAGAAGGAAGGGGAGGGAGAGAAGAGAAGGAAGGAGGGGGCGCCGCCCCCCTAGTCCAATTCGGACTAGGCCATGGGGGGGCAGCCTACCCTAGGCTGCCTCTCTCTCTCACCCCTAAAGCTCAATAAGGCCCATTGACTCCCCGGGGGGTTCCGGTAATCTCCCGGTACTTCCGTATTTATCCGGTGACCCCCAGAACCCTTCTGGTGTCCGAACATAACCTTCCAATATATCAATCTTTATGTCTCGACCATTTCAAGACTCCTCGTCATGTCCGTGATCACATCTGGGACTCCGAACTACCTTCGGTACATCAAAATACATAAAATCATATTACCAATCGTCATCAAACATTAAGCGTGCGGACCCTACGGGTTCGAGAATTATGTAGACATGACTGGGACTCGTCTCCAGTCAATAACCAATAGCGGAACCTAGATGTTCATATTGGTTCCCACATATTCTATGAAGATCTTCATCGGTCAAAACCGCATAACAACATATGTTGTTCCCTTTGTCCCTCGGTATGTTACTTGCCCGAGATTCGATCGTTGGAATCATCATACCTAGTTCAATATCGTCATCGGCAAGTCTCTTTACTCGTTCCATAATACATCATCCCATGACTAACTCATTGGTCGTTTGCTTGCAAGGCTTCTTACGATGTGTATTACTGAGAGGGCCCAGAGATACCTCTCCGACACTCGGAGTAACAAATCCTATTCTTGATCTATGCCAACAACACAAACACCTTCGGAGACACCTTTAGAGTATCTTTATAATCACCCAGTTACATTGTGACATTTGATAGCACATAAGGCGTTCCTCCGGTATTCGGGAGTTGCATAATCTCATAGTCATAAGAACATGTATAAGTCACGAAGAAAGCAATAGCAGTAAAACTAAACGATCATATTGCTAAGCTAACGGATGGGTCTTGTCCATCACATCATTCTCCTAATGATGTGATCCCGTTGATCAAATGACAACTCATGTCTATGGTTAGGAAACATAACCATCTTTGATTAACGAGCTAGTTTAGTAGAGGCATACTAGGGACACTCTGTTTTGTCTATGTATTCACACATGTATCAAGTTTCCGGTTAATACAATTCTAGCATGAATAAAAGACATTATCATGATATATATGGTAATATAAATAAAAACTTTATTATTACCTCTAGGGCATATTTCCTTCAAGGAATCTCGGTGGGACTGACATGATCAACTCGGTGTGACCGAAGTGCTAGGGCTAGGGCAAAACCTCATCTCGATGGCACCGATTGCATGAACTCGGTGAGACCAATTTCAGCAAAGAGCAGTACAGAGAGTTGGTCAAGCAAACTCGGTGGGACCGATTGCACATTTCGGTGAGACCGAAATAATTACAATAGGCAACAAAGAGTTTGCAGGGCCATCTCGGTGAGACCGAGATCCGTATCGGTGTGACCGAATTGTCTAGGGTTTCTGTTAGTGGCTATGTCAAATGTACTCGGTTGGGCCGGATGGATCAAATCGGTGTGGCCGAGTTTGACTTTGGTTTTGGAAATATGTGGAAATGAGAAAGTAGTTGAGGGTTTTGGAGCAATATCACTAAGCACTTGAGAAACCAGATCATTAAGCAACACCTCATCCCCTTTTAATAGGATTGCACTGGTGCGCGTCGGTCCCAAACAAACGGTTTAAAACCCCTTTCCATGATGGCATTTGGAACTGTCGCCAAGTGAGTGTGGGCGATAGGGGGGTCCTTCCCACACGACCCAGAAACCGTCGGGGATATGCCCTCCTGGCACACGGGTTCGACAAAATGAGGTCGTGTGCGATCGGCGAGCACTAAAATATGGAAATATGTACAGTAGAGCCAAAAAATACAATTATATGGCGAAATAGTTTCCGATTGCAAGTACATCCCACACAGTCAGTCCCCGCTAAACGTTTCCGTTCGTATGCACATCCCACACAGTCGCTCCAAGGAAAACGTTTTCGTTCACAGGTACATCACACACAATTTTCCCGTTAAATCGTTTGCGTTATTGAATGTATCACAGACGGTCCATTGAAGAAACTGTGTGGCAAAGGTTGTCCATCACACACAGTTTTTATGTGGTAAACGTTTGCGCAAGGTGGCCTAACACAAACAGCTTTCAAGAGAAAGTTGTGTGTGATTGTTCATTGATCCAACACGGTTTATTCCTATGAACCGTGTGCGTTGCCTGAGGTGACCTCCCACGGTATTTTTTCAACAACCGTTTGCAATAGCAAAACACAATTAGCAGGCTAATTTGCCATTAGCGGGCTAATTATCTGATTATTCATAATACATTTATTAATCTAATTGACATTTCATATTAAGCACACAATATATTTCATTTCCATATTAAGGAATCAGAATTTCATAATTGAAATACATCAGAGTACAACATGATATAGCTTCAGCACTCATCTACCCCATTACACAACTGCACCAGCAGCAAGTTCCACATGCAACATGTAGAACCTCTCGAAATTAGCATCATAGACGGTATATAGATAGATGCATCTCATCTGGGAAACTGCTGAAGCGGAAGGCGAATATTGAGCCTTCATTCATGTTGAAGGTCTTTGCAGCTTTAGGCCCGTGCCTGTGGATGATTGACCGTCCGTCCTTCATCCTCTTCAGGAACACTTCAATATTGAACCGTGGGTGTTGTATGAAAGCCTTCCTCGCCTCCTGACCATAGAGGTGGTTTGAGAGGTAATCATAAGTGAACTGCTTTGGAAAGACCTAAAAACAAGAATGTGCATAAATATCTTCTCTATATTGGAAATGGGGCAAAGGAATAAAAAAAGGCAAGGTATAATAGTTAGTACCATCTTGTAGTGAACTGATGTCTTCTTCATTGTGCAGACAAAGATCTTGTTGTTTTTTGTCGCTAATTTCTTTATCCTAACAATCTTTCTGAGTTTCTTGATTTGATTGATATTCATGGACAACTCATTTCCCCATATGCAAAATGGTCGAACAGTGGGTCAAAACCTCTGACAGCAGGACCTACATGTGCAAGACCAAATTGTTAAAAACCAAAATATTAGAATGGTTCCTGCAATTGCACAATAATGTGCTATTAGACAACGGACCATGCACGTGCTAACCTCGATTATAAAACTTAGTGCTTCTCATTGTTTCCCTGGAACACATATAAGGTAGTTAGTCATCAGGTTAAGTAAGGGTTCGCATTCTATCAGTAAAATATGTTGATGAAAAATAAGCACATTGCAGATTCATCAGATTAATTGAAGCCACATGGAAAATCCATTTATCCAAACCAAGCATGATTAAGAAGTAGGAAATATAGCACTTGTATATGTTTCTCATGTATTAAGTGCAGCCAAATTCGATTTATTCCTCACATGCACAACAATACAAAACTCTACCCACGACAATTGGACATCGCATTGCAGAATTGAACCAAGCACTTAACTAAACACCACAACAAATGAACCAAACATTAACTGAGCACCACATTGCATAATATAACATACTCCTAATAGAAGAACAGAGAGTTAACCAAACAGTTAACTACAACCAATTATAGGAATTGTATTTGTTTCTCATGTATTTACTACAGCCAAATTCAATTTATTCCTCACATGGTATACAATAACAGAATTAAGGATGGCAATGGATCGGGTTCGGCCCGGGTTGAACAATATCAAATCCATATCCAAATCCAGAAGCACGTTCTTTGCCCATCCATAAAAATACCCACAGGCAAAAGAATCATCCATGTCCAGACCCGATGGATATCCATCGGGTCGCATCAAAATGCATATACATAATACCTTGAAAAATCCTCTAACATAGCACAACATTCACATAAAGACTCAGATTCTCGCAAAATGGCATTGCATAGCTGCACAATATTAAATAACTTTACAAATGCTCACAAAATGACACTGGAGAAGTGCGCTACATAAAATAAGCTCTCAGATTCTCATAGAATGACATAGCAGAACATCAAATAAGCATAAGTACGAAATTCCCGCCTTAGTTCCTCACAGAGTGACATATATAGGAATAGCAACATAATTTCTCACTCATGGTTTATTACAAAATAACATAGGAATAGCCCAACATAATTTCTCAACCTTAGTTTCTTACAGCTAGGAGATATAAGGACATCACAGTCTCATTACGAATGAAGGTATTCTTCTAGGAATCATCTTCTTTCTTCACTGCATCACAATCCGAGTTATGATAGGCTCGGACACATCCTTCATGTGAAGGATCATAAGAACAATAATTAAAATCATGGAAATAAAAAACCAATATTGTATCATGTAAAAATCAAGAATAACAAGTTCAATATGTTACCATAGTTTATTCATCATCATCAAGAACACTTTGAAATGCCGCAAAGAGAGTGGAGTCGCTATCCCCAAATGGAAGATTTAAGTGATGAAGGAACACTCAGTAACAAATTAACTATTGTGTAATATAAATTGGATGATCGAAAAAATCTTCAATTTTAGCTAAAGTGAAACTAGGTGCATAATGTTTGAACTGTACAGATTATGTACCTAAATTACAATTTTTTACAACCAAAGTAACTAATAACTAAAGCCACAGACTGTGAGCTATTTTCTTCAGTACATGTGTGATAAAGTTGAGCACATGACATGAACCATGTTGAGCAAATGCATCTTAATCTGTCAGATTCTAACTTCATATGAATCATTCACAGCCCACTCGATTAAAATTAAAAGATGAACTGACTGATTTTGTAAAAACGAGTTACTAATTATTACGCTGTAAGAAACTAAGGTTGAACTGACTGATTTTGTAAATACGAGTTACCTATATATATATATATATATATATATATATATATATATATATATAT
>LR738716.1:45362452-45373029 GCA_902687465.1 Secale cereale
TACAGTATTGTTCTCTTCTCCAATCACTAATACAAAGTCACGAACAAGCACATCAGACACATCCACACACATGAGCGGGAACAAAAAACTTACCCTGGTGGTTGGTTGTTTGGCGTGGTCATCGCCTCCACGGCGCGGTCCTGCTCCTTGTCGTGGTCTTCGCCCGCCTTGCTACACGTTTGTGCCGCCATAATCCTGGCCGTGCGTGCCGCCGCTCGCTGCATCATCGTTCTCCACCTGGATGTCGCACGTGCGAACTGGTGGTATGCTGCGTTCTTGGAAAAGTTGAGATGGAGTTGGGCTGTTGGGGGATCTATGGAGATGGAGTCGGCCAGCCACCTGCCCGTGGAGTTGGCTGCTACGGTGCGGCCACATGTGGACGACAGCGTGCGCTATATCTAGGTCCCAAGGAGTAAGAGTCGAGGAGACAGGAAGATCCTTAATGGCGATTGATGAGTCATTTACCAAGGAGATGAGAATGGGAAGGAGCGGTGGAGTAATTACTCGGTGGGGATTACGGAAATTTCCTTCAATTTTTATATTTATATTATAATAAAGAAAAGTGACAGGGTATACACTTGCGGGTCGGGTTCGGATATATCCACGAGTATAAACTTACACCCATGCCCTATCCATGATTAGTCGGGTCGGGTTCGGGCGCTGTCCATGGGTATACAATTGTATCCAAACCCTGTCCATTCGGGTCGGGTATCCGCGGATATACGTGTCCATGGATAAAATTGTCATCATTAAACAGAATGCACCCACAATTTTTTAAAGATAAATTCGATTTATTTCTCACATAGAAGACAATACAAAATTGCAACCTGAAGAATTGAACATCACATTTGCAGAATTGAACCAAACAGTTAACTGAAGATGACAACTAATTGACAAAACAGTTAATAAGTGAGCACCACACTGCACGACATATAGAACATATACACTATAGCAGCAGATTGCATGGTGAAATTAGATAGCACAATTCACTAGAATTTGTTAAGGAAAGGCAGGAGCAGCACACGCAACGGTTAAACCGAGCATTGCTACTTCTCGAGCTTGCGTTGTATTCCCTCGATGAGGAAAGAGTGATGCATCACAGTAGCGTAAGTATTTCCTTCAGTTTTTGAGAACCAAGGTATCAATCCAGTAGGAGACCACGCGCGAGTCCCTCGCACCTGCACAAACAAATAAGAACTTCGCAACCAATGCGATAAGGGGTTGTCAATCCCTTTACGGTCACTTACGAAAGTGAGATCTGATAGATAGGATAGTATGATATTTTTGGTATTTTTGGTATAAGAATAGAAAGTAAATAAAGCAAAGTAAAGTATATGGAAGATTAATATGTTGAGAATAGACCCACGGGCCATAGGTTTCACTAGTGGCTTCTCTCATGATAGTAGAATTCTACGGTGGGTGAACAAATTACTGTCGAGCAATTGATAGAAAAGCACATAGTTATGAGAATATCTAGGCATGATCATTATATATAGGCATCACGTCCGTGACAAGTAGACCGAAATGATTCTGCATCTACTACTATTACTCCACACATCAACCGCTATCCAGCATGCATCTAGAGTATTAAGTTCATAAAAACAGAGTAATGCTTTAAGCAAGATGACATGATGTAGAGGGATAAACTCAAGCAATATGATATAAACCCCATCTTTTTATCCTCGATGGCAACAATACAATACATGCCTTGCTGCCCCTGCTGTCACTGGGAAAGGCCACCGCAAGATTGAACCCAAAGCCAAGCACTTCTCCCATTGCAAGAACTGTAGATATAGTAGGCCAAACCAAACCAATTATTCGAAGTGACTTGCAAGGATATTGTAATCATATATAAAAGATTTCAGAAAAGAATCAAATATTGTTCATAGATAATCTTGATCATAAACACACAATTCATCGGATCTCGACAAACACACCGCAAAAAGATTACATCGAATATATCTCCTCGAAGATCGAGGAGAACTTTGTATTGAGATCCAAAAAGAGAGAAGAAGTCATCCAGATAATAATTATGGACCCGAAGGTCTGTGGTAAACTACTCACAACTCATTGGCGAGGCTATGGTGTTGATGTCGAAGCACTCCGTGATCGATCCCCCTCCGGTGGAGCTCCGGAATAGGCCCCAAGATGGGATCTCACAGGAACAGAAGGTTGCGGTGGTGGAATTAGAGTTTTCTCTATTGCCTCGATGTTTTCAAGGTACATGGATATATATAGGAGGAAGGAGGGCATCGGGGGAGCCAGAGGGGCCCCACGAGGGTGGGGGCGCGCCCTGGACCCTCGTGGCCGCCTCTCTTGTTCCCTCGCGTGTACTCCAAGTCTTCTGGGTAGATACGGTTCCAAAAATAACTCTCTCGAAGGTTTCATTCCGTTTGGACTCCTTTTGATATTCCTTTTCTGTGAAACATTGAAATAGGCAAAAAAACAGCAATTTGCACTGGGCCTTAGGTTAGTAGGTTAGTCCCAAAAAATAATATAAAAGTGTATAATAAAGCCCATTAAACATCCAAAACAGAATACTACCTCCGTCTAGGTGAATAAGTCATTCGCGTAGTTCTAGGTCATCGATTTGATAAATTAAATATGTGTTATATGTCATGAAAAATATATCATTAGATTTCTACACGGATGTAGTTTCTAAATATATATTTTTTGTCACATATAATACATATTTAGATAGTTAAATCGTCGACCTAGAACTACGCGAATGACTTATTCACCTAGACGGAGGTAGTATATAATATCATGGAACAATCAAAAATTATAGATGCGTTGGAGACGTATCAAGCATGCTTAACCGGTGTAGCTAGCAATTGGGAAGGTGCTCCTTCAGGATCTGGGGGTCGGCATGAATGGTAGCCATCTCGACCTCATTCGCGCGTGTGGCCGCGATTTTCTTCTCTGCTGCCAAATGCTCCTTGTGGTCCTGGCTATACTGCGTGCACCATGGCTTAGGCCGGCGCTTTTTTGGTGGAGGTGTCAGTGATTTGGGTGGAAGGTGTCGTGCTCGCGCCGACAATCGGGGCATGTGGGATGCGGAAGGAGGAGGAGGATGGGGGTCGGGTGTGGATTACCTGCCTGGATAGAGGTGGCCGAGTAGCATGAAGGAGGGTCGCGGGCGAGGAGGCGGCGGCGCTGCAAGCAAGGAGTGAAGGTTTCAACTTGGAAAGGAAGGCAGAAAGAGGGGAAATGTGGCTTTTGGTAAGGGGGAGGGGTCGGGGAGGTAGATATTTCCGCGGAAGCCGAAAATATGAATCGCTTCAGTCAAAAAACTAGCGCATAAAGTGTCATCAGACACGGTCCCTTATTCAGAACTGTTTAATATGTGGACATCACAAATGATTCAGATAGCGTAACCCGTGTGTGATGAGTTCGAACGTCAAATGTTTTGGTTCGAATTTCCATGGTTACAGTGGTCATCCACGTCGTTGCATAATTTGGGTACACAAAGGAGACTACAACACACCCACACTTCTTAATCGAGCAAGTTCACCAAATAAACAAAGCTAGCTAACCTAAACATTACTCTAACAAATTAAAGACCGACACTCTTAATTAAACAAAACAAAGAGTACTACTACGGCTGATGCTCGTCGATCTCCGCCGCCGCCTCCATGACCAGCTCGCACCCGATGGTCTCCTGGGGAAGGGGCTCCATGGCATCCATCGCACCATACTCGGCAAGCATCTCGCCATCCGCGTCCGCCGTCTCTTTCAAAAAGGCCGCCATGAGCTGGGCATGGGCGGAAGCGATCTGGGCTAGGGATGGCAATGGGTAGGGTATGGGCGGGTACGACACTTTTCTACCCAAACCCATACCCAAATCTTTTTTCTATACCCACCCACTTCACTATCCATGGGCGCAAATTGGTACCCATGCCCATACCCATCGGGTATCCTATACCCAATGGGTATCCAGTGGGTACAATATATAGGATTAACATGACAAAATTAAGATGAGAAAAAGGTCTAAATTCACGTACCCATTCGGTGGGTACAATATATAGCCTTGGTTGGGGATGAATCGATGAGGATTCAGTAACCCGGCTCTTGATTGCTTCATCTTCCAAAGTCAAGGAAAAGTAGAGAAGATAAGTACTTTAGGTATATGAGGGGTCTGGGGCGATGGCTGGCTATGGGCCTATGGTCCGTGGGCTAGTTAAGAACTCAAGATAATTATTTACTCACATATTACATGGTTTTATTTATTTATTTATTTTTTGGGTATCCATTGGGTTACCCATGGGTATAATTTCATACCCATACCCTACCCATGCTTTTTGCGGGTATGGATACCCATACCCATGGGTGTGAAATGGTAAAAAGTCTCACCCATGCCCACTATTTTTGGGTAGGGTACCCGCGGGTACCCATACCCATGGGCAAAACTGCCATCCCTAATCTGGGCTTGGACGGGCTTCGTCGTCGCAAGGTATGCGGCATAGGAACGGACGGCTGCTCGAACGCTCTCGGCAATTGCTAGCTCTTTGGCCGTAGGTTGCCGATCGTTGTCGAAGAAGCTTCGTTCAATTTGTGCGGTGACCGCCAGGAGATGGGCGTGGGCGGCCTCGACATGGTCGTGGGCGGCCTCCATCAGGGCTAAGGCCGCCGCTGCGGAACGGACAGCTGTTGTGCCACTCTCGCCAATTGCTATCCCCGAGGCAGATGTTGCAGCCGCCACCTGAGAAGCAACAGTGGTCGTTTGGGCTGCCGTTGTCGTCCGGTCGCAAATTTCGGCCGCGCTCACGCACCTTGTTAGCTGCTACTTCTCGAGCTTGCGTTGTATTCACTCGAAGAGGAAAGGGAGATGGAGCACAGTAGCGTAAGTATTTACCTCAGTTTTTGAGAACCAAGGTATCAATCCAGTAGGAGACCACGCGCGAGTCCCTCGCACCTGCACAAACAAATAAGAACTTCGCAGCCAACGCGATAAGGGGTTGTCAATCCTTTTATGGTCACTTACGAAAGTGAGATCTGATAGAGATGACAGTTTATATTTTTGGTATTTTTATTTTATAAGAACATCAAATAAAAGCGATAAAAGTAAAGTAGATGTAGATTGATATATTGATAATAGACCCGGGGGCCATAGTGTTCTCTAGTGGCTTCTCTCATGATAGCGATATTCTACGGCGGGTAAACAAATTACTGTCGAGCAATTGATAGAAAAGCGAATAATTATGAGACTATCTAGGCATGATCATTGTATATAGGCATCACGTCCGAGACAAGTAGACCGACTCCTACCTGCATCTACTACTATTACTCCACACATCGACCGCTATCCAACATGCATCTAGTGTATTGAGTTCATAAGAACAGAGTAACGCCTTAAGCAAGATGACATGATGTAGAGGGATAAACTCAAGCAATATGATATAAACCCCATCTTTTTATCCTCGATGGCAACAATACAATACGTGCCTTGCTGCCCCTACTGTCACTGGGAAAGGACACCGCAACTGAACCCAAAGCCAAGCACCTCTCCCATTGCAAGAACTATAGATCTAATAGGCCAGGCCAAAGCAATAATTCGAAGAGACTTGCAAGGATATTATGAGCACACATAAAAAGTTCAGAGAAGAACCAAATATATTTCATAGATAACCTTGATCATAAACTTACAATTCATCAGATCCCGACAAACACACCGCAAAAAGAGATTACATCGAATAGATCTCCTCAAAGACCGAGGAGAACTTTGTATCGAGATCCAGAGAAAGAGAAGAAGCCATCTAGATACTAGCTATGGACCCGAAGGTCTGTGGTAAACTACTCACAACTCATGGTGAGGGCGATGATGATGATGATGAAGAACTCCGTGATGGATCCCCCTCCGGTGGAGCTCCGGAACAGGCTCCAAGATGGGATCTCATGGGAACATAAGGTACGGCGGTGGAATTAGGGTTTTCTCTCTATTCACAGAGGTTTTGGGGTACGTAGACTTATATAGGAAGAAGGAGGGCGCCGGGGGCGCTTGAGGGGGCACGAGGCAGGGGGCGCGCCCTGGGAAGGGGGGCGCGCCCCCACCCTCGTGGGCCACCTTTTGATCCCCTGACGTGGTTCTCAAGCTCCGCGTGCGTGATTTTCTCCAAAAATATCTCTCGCAAAGGTTTCATTCCGTTTGGACTCCGTTTGATATTCTTTTTCTGCGAAACCCTGAAACAGGCAAAAAACAACAATCTGGACTAGGCCTTTGGGTTAGTAGGTTAGTCCCAAAAATGATATAAAAGTGAATGATAAATCCCATTAAACATCCAAGACTTCATAAATAATAACATGGAACAATCAAACATTATAGATACGTTGGAGACGTACCAAGCATCCCCAAGCTTAATTCCTGCTCGTCCTCGAGTAGGTAAATGATAAAGAAAGAATTTTTCATGTGGAATGCTAACCAATATAGTTTTTCAATGTAATTCTCTTAATTGTGGCACGAATGTTCAGATCTGAAAGATTCAAGATAAAAGTCTATGTTGACATAAGAAATAACAATACTTCAAGCATACTAACAAAGCAATCATGTCTTCTCAAAATACTATGGCTAAAGAAAGTTGTCCCTACAAAATCATATAGTCTGGCTATGCTCCCTCTTCATCACACAAAATATTCATATCACGCACAACCTCGGTTTCAGCCAAGCACTTGTTTTCATACCTTTCAACTTTCACGCAATACATGAGCGTGAGCCATGGACATAGAACTATGGGTGGAATAGAGTGGTGGTTGTCGAGAAGACAAAAAGGAGGGAGATAATCTCACATCGACTAGGCGTATCAACGGGCTATGGAGATGTCCATCAATAGATATCAATGTGAGTGAGTAGGGATTGCATGCAACGGATGCACTAGAGCTAAATATGAATGAAAGCTCAACAAAAGAAACTAGTGGGTGTGCATCCAACTTGCTTGCTCATGAAGACCTTGGGCATTTGAGGAAGCCCATCGTTGGAATATATAAGCCAAGTTTTATAACAAAAATTCCCACTAGTATATGAAAGTGACTAAACATGAGACTCTCTACAATGAAGAACATGGTGCTACTTTGAAGCACAAGTGTGGAAAAATGATAGTAGCAATTGTCCCTTTGTTCTTTCCTCTTTTGTTTTGGCCTTTCTTTTCTTTTTCTTTTTCTTTTTGCGGAGGGGCTTTGTAGATTTAGCCTTCCCTCCCATGTGACAATGCTCTAATAAGGATGATCACCACACTTTCATTACAACTCGATATTACAACTCGATACTACAACAACAAAGTATGACTCTATATGAATGCCTCCGGCGGTGTACCGGTATGTGCAATTAAACAAGAGTGACATGTATGAAAAATTATGCATGGTGGCTTTGCCACAAATACGATGTCAACTACATGATCATGCAATGGCAATATGATAATATGATACGTGTCATATGAACGGAACGGTGGAAAGTTGCATGGCAATATATCTCGGAATGGCTATGGAAATGCCATGATAGGTAGGTATGGTGGCTGTTTTGAGGAATAATATGGTGGCTGTTTTGAGAAAGGATATATAGTGGGTTTATGGCACCGGCGAAAGTTGCGCGGTACAAGAGAGGCTAGCAATGGTGGAAGGGTGAGAGTGCGTATAATCCATGGACTCAACATTAGTCATAAGAACTCATATACTTATTGCAAAAACCTACGAGTCATAAAAACAAAGCAATCAACGCATGCTCCTAGGGGGGAGGTTGGTAGGAGTTAACCATCGCGCACCCCCGACCTCCACACAAAGGTTGGCACTTTACAAATACCTCATGCTCTAACTTCGTCACATAGCGGTTCACCATACGCGCATGCTACGGGAATCACTAACCTTAACACAAGTATTTCTCAGTTTCATAATAACTCCACTAGCATGACTCTAGTGTCACTATCCTCATGTCTCAAAACAATTATCAAGCATCCAACATCTCATTCTATTCAATGCATTTGGTGTGAATTTTTTTACTACATTGACATTAGATGTTTATCATGTGAAGACTTGTTTCTTTAGCCTAAACACATTACCATGATGTTTTAATATACTCTCAAATAGATATAAGTTAAGCATGAGAGTTCAACAATTTCTACAAAATATTACCACCACCGTGCTCTAAAAGATATAAGTGAAGCACTAGAGCAAAAACTATTCAACTCAAAAGATATAAGTGAAGCACGTAGAGTGTTCTAACAATTTCTAGGCCATTTAAATCTCTTAAATAGGTGTGTCCAGCAAGGATGATTGTGGCAAACTAACAAGCAAAGACTCAAATTATACAAGACGCTCCAAGCAAAACACATATCATGTTGCGAATAAAAATATAGCTCCAAGTATAGTTACTGATGGATGAAGACGAAAGAGGGGATGCCTTCCCGGGGCATCCCCAAGCTTAGGCTTTTGATTATCTTGAATTCCTTGGGCTGCCATGGGCATCCCCAAGCTTAGGCCTTTGCTACTCCTTGTTCTATAGTCCATCAAAGCAATACTCAAAACTTGAAAACTTCACAACACAAAACTTAGACAAAAATTCTCGTGAGCTCCATTAGTATAAGAAAGCAAACCACTACTCAAAGTTGCAGCAATTAATTCATTATTTGTTTATATTGGTGTTAAACCTACTGTATTCCAACTTCACTATGGTTCATATCCTCCAATACTACTCATAGATGCATCGGAATAAGCAAACAACACACGAAAAACACAATCTGTCAAAAACAGAATAGTCTGTTGTAATCTGCAGGTTTTGCCTACTTCTGGAACTCAAAAAAAAATTCAAACTAAATTATTAAATTTGCGGAATTTGTCTACCAATTATCTGCAAAAATAATCAACTAAAAAGCACGCTCCAATAAAATCTGAAGACCACTTTAGCAAGCGCTAACGATTCTGTTTTTCACATCAAGATCACATAAACTTCACACAAGTCTTCCCAAAAGTTCTACTTGGCACAAACACTAAACAAAACATGAAACCACATCTAATCAGAGGCTAGATGCAATATTTATTCCCTAACAGCAACGAAAACAAAAAACATAAAATTGGGTTGCCTCCCAACAAGCACTATCGTTTTACGCCCCTAGCTAGGCACGATACAAGATAAATCTAGATGCAATATTTATTCCCTAACAGCAACGAAAACAAAAAAAAAAAATTGGGTTGCCTCCCAACAAGCGCTATCGTTTTACGCCCCTAGCTAGGCACGATACAAGATAAATCTAGGTATTGCCACCTTTGATCTTCACCCTTTTAATGGTGTCAAGTTCGAATCCGGGAGGTTCTTTATGTTTCCCTTCATATTCGGAAATCTTTAGATCTAAAGCATCCAACCTCTTATTACGAGGAGTAATGAACATATTCATGCGGTGGAGATTCCCACTAACGCTTTTAAGAGGTTCAAGATACTTTTGTAATATTTTTGTTACTTCGCAACTTTTCTCAAAAACTTGCGTCCCTTACGGGGTTGAATTTGACCATTTTTGGGGAGCTTGTGTTCCCACTATTCCCTCTATAATTTCATGCCCGATACTAGGATCAACTTCGATAAAATTCCCTTTGGCAACGCAATCCAAGAGTTGTCTGTGAGACATATTCAACCCAACATAAAAATTGCGAAGCAAGATTCTAAAATTCACCTCTAAGGTGCACTTACGATAAGATTACATCATCCTAAACCAAGCATATTTCAAAATTTCTCCTTGCTTTTGCTTGAAGTGAAGCACTTCAAACTCGGGAGACAAAGCAGCGGATAAGGGACTAGTCATAATGACAAGCAAGCAATCCAACACACACAAGCAAACAAGAAGCAAGTGAACGAAAAACACACGGTGGAAGAACGGCAACTAAAACGGCAAGGGTGAAGTGGGGGAGAGGAAAACGAGAGGCAAATAAATGTAATGCGAAGGATAAGGGTTTGTGATAGGTACTTGGTATATGACTTTTGAGTAAGCCTCCCCGGCAACGGCGCTAGAAATTCTTCTTGCTACTTCTCGAGCTTGCGTTGTATTCCCTCGAAGAGGAAAGGGAGATGCAGCATAGTAGCGTAAGTATTTCCCTCAGTTTTTGAGAACCAAGGTATCAATCCAGTAGGAGACCACGCGCGAGTCCCTCGCACCTGCACAAACAAATAAGAACTGCACAGCCAACGCGATAAGGGGTTGTCAATCCCTTTACGGTCACTTACGAAAGTGAGATCTGATAGAGATGATAGTTTATATTTTTGGTATTTTTAGTTTATAAGAACATCAAATAAAAGCGATAAAAGTAAAGTAGATGTAGATTGATATGTTGAGAATAGACCCGGGGGCCATAGTGTTCTCTAGTGGCTTCTCTCATGATAGCGATATTCTACGGCGGGTAAACAAATTACTGTCGAGCAATTGATAGAAAAGCGAATAATTATGAGACTATCTAGGCATGATCATTGTATATAGGCATCACGTCCGAGACAAGTAGACCGACTCCTGCCTGCATCTACTACTATTACTCCACACATCGACCGCTATGCAGCATGCATCTAGTGTATTGAGTTCATAAGAACAGAGTAACGCCTTAAGCAAGAT
>LR738716.1:45409515-45424522 GCA_902687465.1 Secale cereale
TAGCTTGCTACGACTTGGGTTCATACGTTGATGACTGACACGTTCGTTGCTGGGTCATGGATGCCTGTCTCTGTAATCTAGTGCCACTTTTGGTTTATAACTAGCCATGTCGGCCCGGGTTCTCTGTCATATGGATGCTAGCGACACTGTCATATACGTGTGCCAAAATGCGCAAACGGTCCCGGGCCAGGTAAGGTGGCACCCGTGGGGTTACCGTGCGTGAGGCCACAAAGTGATATGACGTGTTACAGCTAGATCGGTGTGACTTAGGATCGGGGTCCTGACAGCGTTGGCATCAGAGCTGGACTGCCTGTAGGTTTCTCAAGCCAAACTGGTCGATGTTGAGTCTAGAAAAATTCTTAGTTATATGTAAGGGAGTTGATTGTGGAAGGGAACATAAGGCTCTTTTTACTCCTTTACCTTATGCCCTTCTGATCTGAGTCAGTCTATTCTTTCTACGGGGATTTAGGACTAGGCCTCTTATCCTTACTAGGTTCACGTGTTACTAATCCGTAGACTCTTAGGATTGTTGGTTTCAAGCCTCAGTTCAGTTTCTATCCTTTTAGTATGATGATTGTTGGACCGGAACCTTGATATGGATTGTTGAGTGGCTATGCTATCATTTGTATGATGTCTCAAATCTTTGTTTGAGCATTTACAGTTGTTATGCTGCCCGATTTCTTCCAGAAACACTAATGCCTTTGCATTATTTCGTGTTTCAGATGTCTGGCCGCATCCCTCACCAAGTGGTTCGTTTGACTCGGTGCATTAATGTGCCCGGTCACACGGCCATGCTAGTCCATGTGCTGACTGAGACCGGTTATCGTTGGTATCCTGAGTACACCGTGGAGGAATAGTACCGGGATTTCAATCAGAGTCAGTATTTCTGCACAGTCCGGATATACCCCTCATATCCTGGAGCTAACGACCCCATCCATTGGTCTTATGGACTCGGGGTTACCATCGATATGGCAGTGCAGTATGCCGCTTATTCGATGCTGACCATTCTCCGTGCTAGGCATGCCCTGTTGCTGAACACTGAGTTCTGTTACATGCCAGCCTCACTTCCCGGAGAGGAAGGCTACTACACTGGTCTGTATACTGATGCTACTCATGAAGAGCCACTGCTTCAGACTACTGTTCAGATGCTGGAGGATAGGGACCGTGAGGTCTGTGCCCTCCGAATGGAGCTGTATAACACTCGAGCCGCCCACTGGACTACTTTGACACGGCTTGCACCTGCTGTGCACGCCGGATATCTGGACATGCGGGATTTGTACCCCGTGCGGACTCGTCTGCCTGATCGCTTGGATTGGCGTGACGTTGGGGGTATTACACCTCCACGTGGGCGTCGGTTACCACCAGCATCGGGACCGAGGCCACATCCATGTCCCTATGGTCCACAGCCTTCGAGTGCTCGCGAGTTTCAAGATCCATCTGTTCCACTTCCAGGCTACGGTGGTAATCTTTACGAGGATTACTACGCGAATGTCTGAGCTAGACCGTGGTAGTAGTAGTAGTATCGTAGTAGTTGTATTTCCACAGTCCTGCGCGTCTTGTGGAATATGACTTAGTGTGTACTGAGTTCCGGAGGTGTAGCTAAATAATGTATAGGAGCTTGGAATGCCTCTGATGGGATGTATCGTCTTTCACCGCAGTTGTACTCTAGCCTTGGCTTGTACTAAACTATGTATGGTGTGTATGACTACTGGTGTATATATAGCAGTTTCTATATTACCATGTCGTACGGATGAACATCCTTGCATTCCGTGTCATCCATTACATTCTGCACTTCTATGTCAAATTTTTGCCATCCTTGTCTAAACCGTTGTTTTGTTTTCCTAGGATGGTCAACACTCGCAACACTCCTGCTGCTCAGGAGCAGGGTGAGGCTAGTGGGGCTAGAGATGGAAATCTACCCCAGCCACCCTCTTTGGCGGAAGTTATGCTCGAGGCAGAACGGAACAAGAGAGAGACCAACCGTCTGCTGGAACGCATAGAGCAGAACACTGGGTTCCGCCAGAGGAATGACGTGGTGTCAATCCACGATTTTATCAAGATGTGTCCACCGAAGTTCCATCACTCCACTGAACCTATGGATGCTGATAACTGGCTACGTAGTATCACCCACAAGCTACACTCTGCCCGTGTGGCCGAAGCTGACAAGGTTATCTACGCCGCCTACCATCTGGAGGGCCCTGCCAGTCTTTGGTGGGAAAACTTTGAAGCTATGCGTCCTGCTGGCCAAATCACTACTTGGGTTGAGTTCAGTGAGGCATTCCGTGAACATCACATTCCGGAAGGTCTCATGGATCGCAAGCGGGAGGAATTCTGCAACTTCACCCAGGGCCATTTAACTGTGGATGGCTATAGTCACGAGTTTGGCAACTTGGCACGCTATGCACCTGAGGAAGTATCCACCGATGCCAAGAAGCAGGCGAGGTTCCGCAAGGGACTCAGCCCTGAACTCCGCCGAGATCTACGTCTGCACGAGTGCACTTCCTTCCAGAAGTTGGTAAACAAGGCTATCAGTGCTGAAACAGGCCAGACCGACTTCGAGGCCACCCGCAAGCATACTCGAGACTTTGGTTCCTCATCCGGCTCTGGCTCTCACAAGCGTCGTGTGTGGGTTCCTAACACTGCTCTGCCACCCAAGTACACACCGAGGCCATCCTATGAGGCGCCTCGCCCAACTCAACAGTTTGCACCTGCTAAGACCTATGGAGGACCACCTTCCAACTTTGCTCCACGCACCACCACTGTGACATGCTTCAAGTGTGGAGAACCGGGGCACTACATGCGTGAGTGTCCTCAGAACCAGCCAGGAAAACCCGTTGGCCGTGGTAAACCAACCGGCAAGGTGAATTATGTCAAGCCAATCCCCACTGCACGTGGTCATGTCAACTATGTCTCTGCCGAGGAAGCTTATGAGGATCCTAACGTCGTCCTTGGTACGCTTCTCGTAAACTGCCATCCGGCATCTGTTCTTTTCGATACTGGAGCATCCCATTCGTTCATATCTGAGAGCTATGCTCGATTGCACAACATGACTTTTTGTGACATGCCTACTTCCATGGTTATTCAAACTCCTGGTTCAAAGTGGCAAACCTCTAGGGTAAGCCATGGAAATGAAATCCTTGTCGATAGACTTGTTTTCCTAGCATCTCTAATCGCTCTCAAGTCCTCGGATATAAACATCATTTTGGGTATGGATTGGATGACAACTCAT
This sequence comes from Secale cereale, assembly GCA_902687465.1. Taxonomy (NCBI): domain Eukaryota; kingdom Viridiplantae; phylum Streptophyta; class Magnoliopsida; order Poales; family Poaceae; genus Secale; species Secale cereale. The sequence goes on from LR738716.1 coordinate 45,412,745, forward strand.
TACGCCAAAATTGATTGCTATACTAGGACCGTGCAACTTACACATCCATCCGGCAAGATAGTCAATGTCTTGGCTCGAATGGCTGAACGTCAGCTTTACTCTCTTAACGCCAGCCCTCTACCAGAACTCGAAGATATCCCGGTAGTCCGTGACTTTCCGGATGTTTTTCCAGAAGAACTGCCAAGAATTCCACCTGACAGAGATGTTGAGTTCGTGATAGATCTTATCCCTGGAACTGTCCCAATCTCTAGGAGACCTTATAAGATGGCACCACTAGAATTAGCTGAGCTAAAGAAACAACTCGATGAGTCCTTGCAAAAAGGTTTCATCTGTCCTAGTTCTTCCCCCTGGGCTTGCCCCGTCCTTTTCGTCAAGAAGAAGGATGGAACAGAGCGGATGGTTGTAGATTACCGACCGGTCAATCTAGTCACCATAAAGAACAAGTATCCGCTTCCCAGGATCAACGACCTGTATGATCAGCTCGCTGGATCCTCAGTCTTCTCTAAGATGGATTTGCGGTTGGGCTACCATCAAATCAAGATCAAGAACGGGGACATTCCTAAAACGGCTTTTGTTACTCGTTATGGCCAATATGAGTACACCGTTATGTCCTTTGGATTAACCAATGCCCCAGCTACCTTTTCTCGGTTAATGAATTCTATATTCATGGAGTACTTGGATAAATTTGTCGTGGTATACCTCGATGATATACTCATCTATTCCAAGAACAAGGAAGATCATGCCGAGCATTTAAGGCTGGTATTGACGAAACTTCGAGAGCACCGCCTTTATGCCAAATTCTCTAAATGTGAGTTTTGGTTGCCAGAAGTAACCTATCTAGGTCATGTGATCTCTGGTAAGGGTATTGCTGTCAATCCCGAGCGAGTTCAAGCCGTCCTTGATTGGACTCCCCCTGAATCGGTCAAGCAAGTTAGGAGTTTTTTTGGCTTAGCGAGCTATTGCCGACGTTTCGTCGATAATTTCTCCAAGGTTTCTAAACCTCTAACTGAACTCCTCAAGAAAGATAAAAAGTTTGAGTGGACCCCACAGTGCGAGTACAGTTTTCAGGAACTGAAAAGACGCCTGACATCTGCACCTGTACTGGTACCACCAGACTTTTCCAAGGATTTTATAATCTATTGCGACGCCTCGCGACAAGGACTAGGTTGCATACTCATGCAAGATCGTCAAGTGATTGCATACGCATCTCGACAGTTGCGTCCACACGAGGATAACTATCCTACTCATGATCTAGAGCTTGCAGCTGTAGTCCATGCACTCAAAACATGGCGACATTACCTCCTTGGTAATCGCTGTGAAATCTTCACTGATCACCAAAGTTTGAAGTATATCTTCACCCAACCGGATCTAAATCTCAGGCAAAGACGTTGGGTTGAGTTGCTCACAGATTACGACTTAGGAATCACCTACACTCCTGGAAAGGCCAATGTCATGGCTGATGCACTAAGTCGTAAGTCATATTGTAACAACTTAATGTTACAACAAGGTCAACCACTTCTCCACGAGGAATTTCGTAAGCTTAACCTTCACATTGTTCCTCGAGGATTCCTTTCCACCTTGGTGGCGAAACCTACCCTTATGGATCAAGTTATAGCTGCCCAGAAGCGTGATAAAGGTATATCCCGACTCCAAGAGAGCATTGCTAGCGGACTCGCTAGAAGCTTCTCTATGGATGATCGAGGTGTTGTTTTCTTTGAGAACCGTGTAGTGGTTCCCAAGAACCACCATCTACGGCAGTTAATCCTTAAGGAGGCTCATGAATCTCCTCTCACAATTCATCCCGGTAGTACCAAAATGTATCAGGATCTACGCCAGAGATTCTGGTGGACTAAGATGAAGAGAGAAATCGCTCAATTCATTGCTAACTGCGACGTTTGTCGTCGAGTCAAAGCAGAGCATCAACGGCCTGCTGGCACCCTTCAACCTTTAGCTATTCCTGAATGGAAATGGGACAAAGTCGGTATGGACTTCATTACCGGGTTTCCCAGGACCAGGAAAGGGAATAATGCTATCTTCGTCGTTATCGACCGCCTCTCTAAAGTAGCTCATTTCCTGCCTGTTCGAGAGAGTATTACCGCTAGCCAGCTAGCAGATTTGTATGTCTCTCGGATAGTATCACTTCATGGTGTACCGTTGGAGATTAACTCAGACCGTGGAGGTCTTTTCACATCACGATTTTGGGAAAGTTTCCAGAATGCTATGGGAACTCATCTCTCCTTCAGTACCGCCTTCCATCCCCAGTCAAGTGGTCAAGTGGAATGAGTCAATCAAATTCTGGAATACATGCTTCGAGCCTCTGTCATTTCTTTCGGCATGGAATGGGAAAAATGTCTTCCATTTGCCGAATTCGCTTATAACAATAGTTATCAAGCCAGCTTGGGAAAAGCTCCCTTCGAAGTTCTATATGGACGAAGGTGTCGAACACCTCTTAACTGGTCAGAGACCGGGGAAAGACAATTCTTTGGTCCGGATATGATCCAGGAAGCAGAGGAACAAGTTCGCATCGTTCGTGAGAGATTGAAAACAGCCCAGTCTCGCCAGAAGAGCCAATATGATAGTCATCATAAGGCTGTGACTTTTGAAGTCGGCGATAAGGCTTACCTTAGGGTTACTCCGCTTAAGGGAACCCATCGCTTCGGTAACAAAGGCAAATTGGCCCCTCGTTATATCGGTCCTTTTCGCATTCTTGCCAAACGGGGAGAAGTTGCCTACCAATTGGAACTACCTCCGCACCTCTCCAGAGTTCATGATGTTTTCCACGTTTCTCAACTCAGACGTTGTTTCTCGGATCCTATCCGCGGAGTGGACCACGAAACGCTTGATCTCCAGGACAATCTCACATATCGAGAATACCCCGTTCGTATTCTTGATCAAACTGAGCGCACCACTCGACGCCACAATATCAAGTTTCTCAAGTTTCAATGGTCACATCATTCCGAGAGTGAAGCTACCTGGGAAAGGGAGGATCGTCTTCAATTTGAGTACCCCACCCTCTTTCCGGAGGAACCCGAATCTCGGGACGCGATTCTTTTAAGTGGGGGTGAGTTGTCAGATCCCTAGTTAGCACTTGCTTTAGTACCTAGCCAGAGTGTGCATCATGTTTACTTTCAAAGAAACTTGAAATGGGATTAACAGAAACCCCAGCACCCCTCTCCTAACAACTAGGGTTTGTTAAAATATTTTCCAATGTACCCAAAATGCCCTTCAAAAATGTTCATCATTTCTGCCTTGGTCTTAAACCTCTGCCAAAAATGGTGCACATTATTCCAGGACACTCAAGGGCTTTGGATTAAATCATATGGTATTTGTATTTGGGCATTTAAATACTTTCAAATATTTTAAATGCTCAAATAATCATGAACTATAATGTTTCCTACTGTTCATATTATATACAGTGGGCTTGACAAGTTTCATGAGTTATAAAAATGTTTTGGCAGTTTTAATAATTGAACAAAGCTGCAAAAGAAATGAAACAGAAAAAGAAATAGGAAAAAGAAAGAAAGAGAAAGCACTTACCTTGGGCCCAGCACTGTTGCAGGCCAGGCCCAGCCCACCAGCCCTCCTCTGTCGTCTTCCTCCTCGCGTCAGAAGGACGCGCGCGTGGCCGCCGCGCGCCGGCACGTGCCCAGCCACCTCCAGGCTGCTTGCCTGCCTCCCCGATGGCCTGGATGACTCCACGAATCGACACGCAGCTGCCCCGACCGCTCTCACGTCTCCCCCTCGTCTCCATCGCCTCCCCTGGCTCTCTCCTCCTCCATCACCGAGCCGCCGTCGCCGCCGCTCGCCGTTGCCGCACCTAGAGCTACCCCCTCGCCCCGTGATTGTGTCCAGAAGATCCGCCGCGTCGTCCTCTTCCTCCTCGCTGAGCCACGAGCCGCTGGAAGCCCTGCAACGTCCTCACGCCGCCGTCCCCTTCCTCGGATCGCCGGAGCACCTCGCCGCCGTTACGAAGCTACATCGCATCCCCGACCTCTCCGTCGAGCTCGTTAGCACCGCAGTGAGCTTCTACGTCGAACCCCTCCTTCCTCCGTCCCTTTTGCGCCATGTAGCCGCCACTCCGTTGATCACCGCAACGCACCGCCGCCGTGCTCGCCACCGGTGATGCTCCGGTGACCATTTGGTCACTAGCACACGTCCATCACACTCACCGCAGCGCGTAGATGTGATAGGTACTACGCACGCAACACCCAGGCCTCTGTAGGTGCTTCTCCACACACGCCCGGCGCCGGTCGCCGTCGTCGAGCTTGTTGCCGTCCTCTCCGGCCACCCCAGGTCCGGCGACCACCACCATCCGACGCGCAATGGCAAGAGCTTTCCAACGCGCCTAGCCGTAGCTCGAGCCGTGCCCCGTAGCCGATTTCCGAAGCACGCCGCCGTACTTGGCCTCGCCGGCGTCACGTTGCCGGCGGGTTTGACCTGTTTGACCAGGGGGTTGACTACCCCTGGGTCACTGACGTGTGGGCCACCTTTTACTAATTAGTTAGTTTAATTAAGTTTTTGTTAATTTAATTAGTTAATTAATTTAGTCACTGACCCGTGGGCCCAGGCCCCACTGACAGCTAATTAGTTTTAGTTTAACTCTAATTAACTTAGTTAATTAGCTGTGACACTGACATGCAGGGCCCACATGTCATGTTTGACTTGGACTAGCTCCTGTTGACTGACTGACGTCAGCATGATGTCATGCTGACGCAGTAAAGGTTTTTCTGGGATTTTTAGATTAAAAATAATTCAGGAAATTCCAGAAAATACCCAAAACTTCTAAAAATCATATAAAATCAACCATAGCTCAGATGGAAAAGATTTATATATGAAAAATGATCAGAAAAATCCAATCTTTCCAATGGCACTGGTTTCATGCATGTTTGAACAAGTTAACTTGCTGTATACATAAAAACATGATAATGCACTTATTTAAATAATAGCTAAAATGCCAATTTGAATCTTTGATTCAAATAGGTTCAAAACCTTCTGGTTTTAGTTGCATTAGCCAACACACATGCATCTTGCCATGTCATGAGCATGCATCATATTGTTGCATTTGTTTGTTAATGATTGTATCGCCGGTACTCTCTGTGTTAGGTCCTGCTTCCGAGGATACTGCTGCGTATCCAGTTGAAGAGCAGTACCCGACAACTACTTTGTCAGGCAAGCAATCACTGATCATTCCGATACAAACCCAATCTTCTCGCTCCTGCTCTCTTTTACTGCATTAAGGCAACAACGTGTGAACTGCTACTTGCTGCGGTAGATGAACCCTATTCCCTTGCATGACCTGTCATTGCCACAGTAAATAGTTGAAACCCACTAGCATGTGTAGGAGTTGATTGAGCCATGTGATGTGTGATCCACCATGCTATTTGTTTATGTTGCCTGCTATGCTTAGAGTTGTGTCTGGTCTGGTTCATCTGGGTGATGGATCAGAGTGAAATGATCATACGGATAAAGAGAAGGAAGTGTGGAATACGCTTGGTAAAGGTATCGATGAAAGGCCATGTAGGAGTACGTGGTGGGTTGTTTCATTGGAATCGTCCATAGGACCCGAGATCTATGTGTGTGACCCAAGTTACAGTTACTACCACACATTGGGCCCTGAAATATGACCCCGCTCGACTTATTGACTGCCCTTGTACTCTGTCTAGGAGTTGCAACTAGTTTCTGGTGTTTATAGATTACTGGAGGTCTTGCACAGCGCTGACCCTCGGGGTGGGCTGTGATGCGACAGGTACATGGCACGGTGTACCGGTTGCCCGTTTGGTGACTCGGGAACCCTGTACACATCGTTTGGGGCTGTGAGCGACACCCCGACCGGATCTCCCCACGGATGGAACCCAAATAGGCGATAAACCTGGACGAGAGACTTGAGTGGTTGGTTAGGTCGTGGTCTACACCCACGTAGGCTTTCGCTTGGTTAGGTCGTGATCTCATCCGGGAGGCGTCCATGGTGGTGGAGAAGCTCCCGGTGGTGATCCTCCCCTCCGGCAGGGTGCCGGGAAGAGTTCTCCTGGTGCTCCCGATCTTGGAAGCGCGACGGCGGCGGAACAGAGATGAGATCGCGAAAAAGGGTTCCCGCCTCGAGGGTGTCGGGACACGATATAAATATATGCCAAAGGGGGGCATCAGACGAGGCTCGGGGGGCCCAGGCGCCCCCCCGGCGCGGCCAGGGGGGCCGCGCCACCAGGGCGCCTGGAGCCCTGGTGGCCCCCCTCCGACTGTGCTTCGGGTGCCTGGTAGCTTCTAGATCACTGATTTTTTATATAATTTTTCCGGGATTTTTCTGGCAGTTCTCGTAATGGGAAAACCTGAAATACAAAAACAGCCGAAAACAAAAACTGGCACCGGGGTGCACTGAGTTAATAGGTTAGTCCAAATATGATCAAAAGTGTATGGAAGTGTATAAATATCATAGTAATATCACCCAAAAGAGGCATGGAGCAAGCAGAAATTATAGATACGTTTTGGACGTATCATCCCCCCATTTGGGAACAACACCATCAGCACTGGCCCCCCTGATATGTAGAAGAAATACTCCCCTATGCAAATTTAATTAATTAATTATGTTGTTATTATGAGGCAAATTAAAACCAATGTTGGGCCTTGCTGGAGGAGTTTTATTCAAAGACGAAGTGTCAAGGGGTCCCCATATACCCAACAGTGTAAGGAACGCAAAATCAAGGAACATAATGCCAGTTTATCGGCTCCTAAGGTGGCATGAGTGGAACAAAACACCAAGCAAAAGGCCAAGCCTTCCACCAATGCCCAGTATATAGGTGTGTTAATATATATATAAGACATATTGTGATATTCCCAAAGCATCAAGTTCTAACATGGAACAATCTTCATCTTCACCTGCAACTAACAACGCTATAAGAGGGCTGAGCAAGCAGGTAACATAGCCAAACAATGGTTTTGCTAGGAAGGTTTCATGGCAACAAGGAGAGGGGCTGACAATAATGATGGGTAGCGCGACATGTAACGATAGCATCGAGACAACTAAACATGGCAATGATAGTAAAGGTATCCAAGGGTATGGTCATCTTTCCTGAGATCCCGCAAGGAAGAAGAACGGGTCCATGAAGAAGACGAAGAAGAAGCCTTGAAGAAGAACCACGGGTAGACGAACGAATCCTCACGATCGCAACGAAACAAGCACTAACGAGAAGAAGCAAGCAATACGGTAAACACACAACACAAGAACATGACAATATGCTCAACCAAGTATGATGCAAGACAAGTCTATATATGATGCAATACATGGCAAGGTAGGAAGCACTCAAGAACAACACAAGAACATGACAATATGCTCAACCAAGTAGGATGCAAGACAAGTCTATATATGATGCAAAACATGGCAAGGCATGAAGCACTCAAAAACAACACAAGACAACAAGTTTAAATGAGGCCAGAAACTACACATAACAAATCCGGTAAGTCCTCATATGCATAATTTGAAATTAGTCCAGATCTGAACAAACCTTAAGTTAAAGTTGTTAAACAGCAAGTTAACATGCACCATGATGATCTGCACGAAAATCTAGTCAAGTTTCATATAAAGTTTTTTTAATTCGGAGCTACGGTCTAGAAGATATGAGCAAAACAAGACAAACAAGGCAACGGTGCATGATGCACACAAACATCAAGCAAACTCACTCCAAACATGAAAACAATATGATATTATGAATCTACATGCAAAATCACACAAGTTTCATGTAGAGCACGCTCAAAACGGAGCAACGGTCTAAAAGATACACACGAAACAAGAAACAATGCAAAGCTGCAAATAACAGCCACATAGCAACTTTGGAGCAAGAAATATATACTCTACAGCACCCAAACATGATGGCAATAAGCATGGTCATGAATTAGACATATCCTACAACAAACAACTCCATTGGAGCAACTCTATAGGAGGCATGGATCAATAGCAACAAGCTACAACTTTTTGATCATGATGTTAAAATCCTGACAGTTATATTTTATAGCAACTTGGGAGCAAGAATTAAATAAGCTACAGCAACCCATATGAGCAAGTGAGGGCATGGATGGATAGACAACAACATGGAAAACAAGACATGATCATTGGCCACTCCAAAACAGGCATGGATTTGACTAGGGCATCAAGCATACATGGCATCAGGTTATAACAGATTCCAAACTTAGCAGTTTTTTTCACTAAGTATAAAACAGTAACAACAACATGTCATGTTTACGAGCATGTTTAAGTCAACACAAGGTATATCATGGAAAGTTAAATGCACCACAGCAAAGACCATATTATTGTGCTTCTAAAACATCTAGACATGTGGCATGAGAACAAACACATCAATAGCAAAGAGCAATTGAAATTAGCATCTCATAACATGTTACAAAAGTTAACAGCCACATGCACTTTTGTAACAGAGATAAACATGGCAATATGAACCCTAACATGCATGCTACAACAACCAACATGTAGAGCATCTCATGATGAACATTTTGACATATCATTTGCTTCATTTGGATAAACATGCACCAAGTTATCACATCGCAAACATGGCATGAAAATAACAAGTAGCAGTAGTTTATATCAAGTAGCACTCTTGCAACAGAGATTAGAGCATCTAAATGAAGTCAAACAGGCATTGCACAATGGAACAAAGTGTAGAGCACATCACCACGATCATTTTGACATATCATACACTCAATTTGGATAAGCACACAAATAGTTACCAGTAGTCAAAGATGCAACATTATCAAGCAATTCTGAGGACTTCGTAGTTTTCTGGGGAAAAAACAACTGAGCGCAAAATACTAAATTACGCATGGGTGAGGAATAGCGGGTGGCTCACCTAGTGGGCTTTGCCCAATTGAGGGGGAGGCGGACTGGGCCGGTGGAGCTGGGCCCCGGGGCAGCCGAGGCCCATGAGGCTGGATGGAGGACGCCCGAGGAGCTGGGCCCTGGCGCCGGAAGTTGGCAGGCTGGGCCACGGCGGGGTGCGGCCCACCTGCGGGCGGGGAGGCCCGCGAGACCGGTCGTCGTCCCGATCCGACTGGATCGGACGAGAGCTGAGCGGCGGTTCGACGGTGCCACGGCGGCGGCGATCCGCCGGGGAAGGTCGGCAGCGAGCGGAAGCGGGGTGGATCCGGCCGGAGGAAGCCCGTCGAGGGCGGATCCGGCGGCGGTGTCGCGGTTCCGGCCGGAGCGTGGGGATCCGGCGAGGAGGCCGAGCGGCGGCGGGGCATCGGGCGATGGGTGGTGGCCGGCGGCGGCGCAGAGCTCCGGCGAGCCCGTGCCGGAGCGGCGGCGGGGCGGAGCGAAGGAGCTGGCGGCGCAGGAGGCTGGTCCGGCGGCGACTCGGGCCCGCGCGGGCCCCGGATGGGCTCCGCGGGCCGCGGCGGCGGGGAAGGCTGGAGAGGCCACGTGGCAGCGCCGGATTGGCTGCGAGGGCGGCGGACATGTCCGGCGGCGGAGATGGACATGTCCGGCGCGCGGTGGGAAGAGGGTTAGGGTTTCATCTGCGGGAATTTCGGGAGGAGCGAGATATTTATAGGTAGAGGGAGCTAGGAGTGTCCAAATGAGGAGCCGTTCATGACCACGCGATCGTGATCGAATGGCCAAGAGCATGGAGGGGTTAGAATGGGCTTGGTGGGCTGTGAAAAAGGGGTACTGGGTCAAAATAGAAAAGGCTTCCGGCGGTTAACACGGTTAACCGTTGGGCTATCAAACGAGCTCCGAATGCGACGAAACTTGACAGGCGGCCTACCTATGCTATAATAAGACCACATGCCAAGTTTCAACCCATTCCGAGAATGTTTTTCGGCCACTCACAAAATTAATATTCGGAGGCGGCGCGGGCGCGTGCAAGTGTGTCTGGGCTCAGAACGGACAACGGAAAGGTCGGGCGGACTCGGACGGATGCAAGTTTTGAAAACATGATGATGCAACACACATGATGACATGGAAAAATTCAACACGCAAGCAGATGACATGGCAAAGACAACGAATAACTGGCTGACACCTGGCGCATCAGTCTCGGGGTGTCACACTACTGCAAAGTTATCATGCAAGTGGCTGTCGTGGCTTGCCTAGGGATGAAGGATACACCGGGAAGGAGTGCGGTGAAGCCGCGGAAAGACTTGCCAGAAATGCTTCTCTCTCGGAGGGGGCTAGATAAGAAGAAAGTGGCAGTTCCCTAAGACGGCCGAAAAGCAGCTCAGAGCATAGGGCCACTACCACAAAAAGAAACTCAACAGTTGTATGAGACGGCTGGAAAGCAGCTCAGAACTCGTGACAGTTGTTGATTAGAGAAATATAAAGTTGGCATCCACCCCGGATAGCCAAAAACAACTCAGAACACACGCGTTGTGTCGTCGCCGGAGAAAAGTAGACAAGGGCTCATCAGGATCATATACCAGGTTCACAGGTACTTGTACAGAGCTCACTTTTGTCGTCAACCTTCATAGTCCTTTGTCATACTGAGGTTTATAATTGGCTTCCTTCTTTTTACAATACTCATGTGGTTGCCAAATTCTATTTACATCTCCGTTCGAGTGACTTGCAAGACCTTGGGTGTATGCTCACAATGAAAGCATGTGTAGCTGAGAATTTGGTTCCTGAGGAAAACACTTGTGTCCAGACTGGCTTGTGTTCCTAACCAAACTGTTGTGGATCTGATTTTTTAGATGCACTGCCATATGTTATCAACTCGTAGTGTAATATCTTGTACCAATGCCATACTGAGGAAGCTTGTGCTGAAAGCCATCGCGCTGAGGAAGACTGAATAGTTTGTGCTCAAAGCTTTTGTCAGATAGCTCATTGAAGAAGGTTTGGTACCGTACTTCTGAAGCTTTCCCCCTTAGTGGCTTGTTGGGGAAGACTCGGTACCTTATGTCGGAAGCTTTTGCAGTAGCTTACTGAAAAAGCCTGGGTATCTTACGTTAGAAGTCATCCACTTATCGGACTGAGAAATCTTGCATTGTAAGCTTCCGTGATAGCTTGCGGAGGCAGGTTGGGTTGCATCCACCAGAAGCTTCTCTCTGCATTATGCGGATTGAATATCATGTATATACCTTTTTAACATTCCCGCTGCAGGTTGGGTTGCATCCACCAGAAGCTCACAGCAACCAAAAACAATCAAGACAAACAACAGCATGACATTTACATGTTAAGCAATGATGAGCATGATTGATACGTCTCCAATGTACCTATAATTTATGAAGTATTCATGCTATTATATTATCCATCTTGGATGTTTTATATGCATTTATATTTTATTTTATATTATTTTTGGGACTAACCTATTAACCTAGAGCCCAATGTCAGTTCCTCTTTTTCCTTGTTTTTGAGTTTCAAAGAAACAGAATATCAAACGGAGTCCAATTGACTTGAAAATTTACGGTGATTTTTATGGACCAGAAGAAGCCCCCTAAACAAAAGAGTTGGGCCACAAGAGTCGCAAGCCAACCACAAGGGTGGAGGGCGCGCCCTACCCCCCGAGAGGGTGCTCCATCCGTATGGTTGACTCGTGGACCCCCTGACTTGTTCTCGACGCCAAAAAATCCTATAAATACAAAAAACCCCGGAAAGAAACCTAGATCGGGAGTTTCGCCGCCACAAGCCTCTGTAGCCACAAAAAAACCAATCGGGAGCCCGTTCCGGCACCCTGTCGGAGGGGGAAACAATCACCGGTGGCCATCTTTATCATCCCGGCGGTCTCCATGATGAGGAGGGAGTAGTTCACCCTCGGGGCTGAGGGTATGTACCAGTAGCTATGTGTT
>LR738716.1:45424620-45447431 GCA_902687465.1 Secale cereale
CTCTACCTTCTTGTAATGAATTGAGTTTTCCCTTTGAAGTTATCCTATCGGATTGAGTCATTAAGGATTTGAGAACACTTGATGTATGTCGTGCATGTGCTTATCTGTGGTATGCTACCTCTTGAGCTTGCGTTGTTTTCCCTCGAAGAGGAAAGGGTGATGCAGCACAGTATCGTAAGTATTTCCCTCAGTTTTTGAGAACCAAGGCATCAATCCAGTAGGAGACCACGCGCGAGTCCCTCGTACCTACACAAACAAATAAGAACCTTGCAACCAACACGATAAAGGGGTTGTGAATCCCTTCTCGGCCACTTGCAAAAGTGAGATCTGATAGAGATAATAAGATAAATACTTTTGGTATTTTTGTTATAGATTGAAAGTAAAGATTGCAAACCAAAAGTAAAGTTAAGATAAATAGTTGATGGAAGATAGACCCGGGGGCCATAGTTTTCACTAGTGGCTTCTCTCATGATAGCAGATTTCTACGGTGGGTGAACAAATTACTGTCGAGCAATTGATAGAAAAGCGCATAGTTATGATAATATCTAGGCATGATCATTGTATATAGGCATCACGTCCGTGACAAGTAGACCGAAACGGTTCTGCGTCTACTACTATTACTCCACACATCGACCGCTATCCAGCATGCATCTATAGTATTAAGTTCATAAGAACAGAGTAACGCCTTAAGCAAGATGACATGAAGTAGAGGGATAAACTCATGCAATATGATATAAACCCATCTTTTTATCCTCGATGGCAACAATACAATACGTGCCTTGTTGCCCCTGCTGTCATTGGTAAAGGACCCCGCAAGATTGAACCCAAAGCTAAGCACTTCTCACATTGCAAGAACTACCAATCTAGTAGGCCAAACCAAACTGATAATTCGGAGAGACTTGCAAAGATATTTAAATCATGCACAAAAGATTTAAGAAAAGAATCAAATATTGTTCATAGATAATCTTGATCATAAACCCACAATTCATCGGATCTCGACAAACACACCGCAAAAATAATTACATCGAATAGATCTCCAAGAAGATCGAGGAGAACTTTGTATTGAGATCCAAAGAGAGAGAAGAAGCCATCTAGCTAATAACTATGGACCCGAAGGTCTGTGGTAAACTACTCACAACTCATCGGAGAGGCTATGGTGTTGATGTAGAAGCCCTCCGTGATCGATGCCCCCTCTGGTGGAGCTCCAAAACAGGCCCCAAGATGGGAGCTCACGGGTACAGAAGGTTTCGGCGGTTGAATTAGGGTTTCGTGGTGCTCCTCAATGTTTTCAGGGTACGTAGGTATATATAGGAGGAAGAGGCACGCCAGGGGAGCCACGAGGGGGCCCACGAGGTTGGGGGCGCGCCTACCCCCCTGGGCGCGCCCCTGCCCTCGTGGCCGCCTTGTTCCAAAAATGACTCTCCCAAAGGTTTCATTCCGTTTGGACTCCGTTTGATATTCCTTTTCTGCGAAACACTGAAATAGGCAAAAAACATCAATTTGCACTGGGCCTTGGGTTAGTAGGTTAGTCCCAAAAATAATATAAAAGTGTATAATAAAGCCCATTAAACATCCAAAACATATAATATAATAGCATGGAACAATAAAAATTTATAGATACGTTGGAGACGTATCAAGCATCCCCAAGCTTAATTCCTGCTCGTCCTCGAGTAGGTAAATGATAAAAACAGAATTTTTGATGTGGAATGCTACCCAACATAATTCTCAATGTAATTTTCTTTATTGTAGCATGAATGTTCAGATCCGAAAGATTCAAGAAAAAAGTCTATATTGACATAATAATAATAATACTTCAAGCATACTAACAAAGCAATTATGTCTTCTCAAAATAACATGGCCAAAGAAAGTTCATCCCTACAAATGTTGGGGAATGCAATATTTCAAAAAAATTCTACGATCACGCAAGATCTATCTACTCGATGCATAGCAACAAGAGGGGAGAGTGTGTCTACGTACCCTCGTAGACCGGGAGCAGAGGCGTCTAGTGACGTAGTTGATGTAGTCGAACTTCTTCGCGATCCAACCGATCAAGTACCGAACGTACGGAGCCTCTGCGTTCAGCACACGTTCAGCTTGATGACGTACCACGAGCTCTTGAACCAGTAGTACTTCGCGGGAGATTTTTGTCAGCACGACGGCGTGGTGACGGAGATGATGAAGCTACTGGCACAGGGCTTCGCCTAACCACTACAACGATATGACTGAGGTGTGTTTCTGTGGAGAGGGGCACCGCACACGGTTGGGAGAGATCAACTTGATCAACTTGTGTGTCTATGGGGTGCCCCCACCCCCGTATATAAAGGAGTGGAGGAGGGGGAGGGTCGGCCCTCTACTATGGTGCGCCCTGGGGAGTCCTACTCCCACCGGGAGTAGGATTCCCCCTTTCCTAGTAGAACTAGGAGCCCTTCCAAGTAGTAGGAGTAGGAGAGAAGGAAAGGAAAAAGAGAAGAGAAGGAAGGAGGGGGCGCAGCCCCTCCCCCTAGTCCAATTCGTACTAAGCAATGGGGGCTGGCGCAGCCTCCTCTCTCTCTTTCCCCCTAAAGCCCAATAAGGGGCTGGCGTAGTACTCCCCGGCGAATTCCCGTAACTCTCCGGTACTCCGTAAAATACCCGAATCACTCGGAACCTTTCCGATGTCCTAATATAGTCGTCCAATATATAGATCTTTACGTCTCGACCATTTGGAGACTCCTCGTCATGTCCTTGATCTCATCCGGGACCCCGAACTTCCTTCGGTACATCAAAACACATAAGCTCATAATACCGATCGTCATCAAACGTTAAGCGTGCGGACCCTACGGGTTCGAGAACTATGTGGACATGACCGAGACACATCTTCGGTCAATAACCAATAGCAGAACCTGGATGCTCATATTGGTTCCTACATATTCTGCGAAGATCTTTATCGGTCAAACTGCATAACAACATATGTTGTTTCCTTTGTCATCGGTATGTTACTTGCTCGAGATTCGATTGTCGGTATCACCATACTTAGTTAATCTCGTTATCGACAAGTCTCTTTACTCGTTCTGTACATCATCTCGTGACTAACTTGTTAGTCATTTGCTTGCAAGGCTTATTATGATGTGTATTACTGAGAGGGCCCAGAGATACCTCTCCGACACTCGGAGTGACAAATCCTATTCTTGATCTATGCCAACACCATGAACACCTTCGGAGACACCTGTAGAGCATATTTATAATCACCGAGTTACGTTGTGACATTTGATAGCACACAAGGTGTTCCTCAGGTATTCGGGAGTTGCATAATCTCATAGTTATAGGAACATGTATAAGTCATGAAGAAAGCAATAGCAGCAAAACTAAACGATCATAGTGCCAAGCTAACGGATGGGTCTTGTCCATCACATCATTCTCCTAATGATGTGACCCGTTGATCAAATGACAACTCATGTCTATGGCTAGGAAACATAACCATCTTTGATCAATGAGTTAGTCTAGCAGAGGCATACTAGGGACACTATGTTTTTTTGACTATAAACAGTAGGGTAAAACACCCCACTGCAATTTTTATAAATAGGGGAGAAGGTCCAGCCTTACAAGACAAAGCAAAAGACAGCATCAAGGGCTTGAGAGAAGCCCTAAGAGAAATGAGGAAAAAGACAAAGACAAAATAAAATAAAAAGTAAAATAAAAAGAACTAGGCTAAATTAAAAGCTAATGCTATACAAGGAGACCTAGATAGAGGGAATCTGACAAAAAAGAAAAGAGATCATTGTTGCAGTTCCAGCCATGAGTTGAAATGGTTGACATGCTTTGGTCTCATCCTGTGCTTTAGTAGCTTTAGCTCTATCAAGAAAATGTTCTTCCATCCTTGAAAAGTGGGTCGAATATGCTTGAAGATCTTGTTGTTCCTGGAGATCCAAATAGCCCAAGAGCTAAGAATTATTATATCCATAAAAAATGGTAAGCTTAGCTTTTCCTTAATGTCCTGGAATGCTTCAAGAATAGATAGGTTTGGAGTTCTTGTGGGGCATGTGTGATCCCAACATCTTTTAGCAAAGTTGCACCCCTAGAACAAATGGTACAGGGTTTCCTCCTGTTGGCACCCCTTGAGAGCACATGTATAGTCTTCCAAAACAAATGTTTTCCTTCTCAATAGGTTTCTTGTATTGAGTTTGTCATGCAAGAGCATCCAGAAGAACATTTTGTGTTTAGGTTGGCATGAAGAATTCCAGATCCATGTGAAGTGTGGTGGTGATTGTTTGAAACCAATTATAGCATTGTAAGCCTTGGCAGAGGAATATTGTTCATTACCCCAGATATAGCTCCATGTATCTGAATGATCTTGGTATTGTGATTGCTTCATTGTGTAGCACCTGTCTTCAAGCTGTAGGAACTGCTCATGACCTCTATTGATAATGGTAGGTGAAAGGGGTCTTCAAAGAATTCTGTGGCCAGAACCTGCTGCACTGTAAGCTTGTCATTGATCACAAAGGAGAAGAGGTGTGGAAGCTGATGTTGTAGTATTTGCTCTGACCATAGGTCCAACCAAAAAAGGCACTTCTACCATCTCCCAAGTTGCATCTTGCTAAACCTTTAAAGTGTTGAATTAATTGCAAGTTAGCCTTCCACCAGAAAGAACCTACTAACTCATCTCCTGGCAATTTGTCCTCATTGTAGTGTGTCCCCCAGATCAAATTTACCCATGGAATGTCATGCCTGTTGTAGAACTTGTGTAGGTTTTTCATGAGTAGTGCCTTGTTCTGAGTGAAGATATCCATGACTCCTAGCCCTCCCTGATTCTTTGGTCTGCAAACAGTGGTCCATTTTACTAAAGCTGGTCTATGATCCCCCATATTTGGTCCTCTCCACAAGCAGTGTCTGAAGTATTTTAAGATTTGTTGCTTAATAGTAACTGGTACATCCAAATAGCTCATGAAGAAAATTGTGAGGGATGCCAGAACTGATTTAACCATCAATAGTCTACCTACATAGGTCATAAATGTGGCAATGCCAACCAATCTTTTGGCAATCCTGTTAACCAATGGTAAGCATTGCTCCACTGTTGGTTTGTGAAGCCCTAGAGGTAGCCCAAGGTATGTGAATGGAAATTGTCCCAACTGACAGTTGAGAGTACCAGCATAAATTTGAGCCTGCTCTTCTTGGATATTAATAGGTACCATGATGGACTTTTGGTAATTGACCTTTAAACCAGTGGCAGATGCAAAAGTGTATAGAAGGGCTTTAAGAGAGATGAGCTGTCTAGAGTCAGCCTGCATAATTAACAGGGTGTCATCTGCATACTGAACAATTGGAAAGTCAGTGCATGTATTTATGTGTAGAGGTGCATGAATAAGACTCATTCCCATTGCTCTATTTATTACTGATTGGAGCAGATCAGCAGCTATGACAAACAGCAGAGGTGATAGTGGATCTCCTTGTGGTACTCCCCTTCTACAGTAGATTTTCTTACCAGGTACTCCATTCAGCATTACAACAGTTGAAGCAGAGTCAAAGATCATTTGTATCCATGAAATCCACTTATTGCCAAAACCTTTTGCTCTGAGAATGTCTATAATTGCTTGGTGTTCAATGGTGTCAAATGCTTTTTCAAAGTCTAGTTTCAGCACAAGCAACTGTTCCCTGGATTTGTAACATTGATGAATGTATTCAAAAGACCACCCCAAGCAGTCTTGAATGACCCTGCCCTTAAGAAATCCATATTGGTTAATGTGGATCATTTGTAAGATAACTTTTTGTAACCTATTTGCCAAGAGTTTAGTGATGATTTTTAGCACCCCATTAAGTAATGAAATGGGTCTGAAATCACTAGGGGTAAGAGGGGCTGAGTTCTTTGGAATGAGGGTGATATATGATGTGTTGATGATCTCTATAGAGAGGTTGCCTTCATGGAAAGCATGAACCAGGTTTCTTATATCAGCACCAATAATGTCCCAGCAGGCTTTTATAAATTCATTATTGAAACCACCTGGCCCAGGGGATTTGTCAGTAGCCAGGCCCTTAACCACATTATTAATTTCCTCATCTGAAAAAGGTTGTTCAATATCATTGAATACCTCTGGGTTGATTTGGTTGGCAAGAAGTTTTTCCAAATCAAAGTGCATTGTATGTCCCTCAGATTTTCCTAGCCTCTGTTTGAAAGATTCCCAAAGTAAGCCAGCCTTTCCATCATGGTCAGTGATTTCAATTTGATCCTCATTAAGAAGCATAGCAATCTTATTATGCATGTAATTAATTGAAGCTATGGTATGGAAGAACTTTGTATTTTCATCTCCAAATTTTAACCTTCAATTTTACCTCTTTGTTTCCAATAAATCTTCTGGTTATTCAATATAATCAACAACTGTTCTTTCAGCAAGACTCTACAATTCCACTCTGTGGGGTCCAATCTTCTATATTCCTCAAAAAGATCTATGAGAAATATGCACTCATTGATGTCATCAATCTGCTTCTTAAGGCATTTCAAACTCTTTGACCATAATTTTAGTGCCCTCCTTAGGTTTTTAAACTTAGCATTGATCAACTTGGCAGGATTAGAGTGGCCCACAGGAATATCCCAAGCTGCTTTGACTATGTCTTTAAAAGAGCTGTGTTTCAACCAGTAATTCTCAAATCTAAACACTTTAGCCTTTGGAATAGTTGTCCCAACTTTAATCAAACATGGTAGGTGATTAGAAATAGGTCTTGCAAGAGGGAGAGCAATAGAATCTGGGTAGGAAATCATCCAGGAGGCAGAAGTGAAGAACCAGTCAAGTTTCTCTAACAAAGGGTTTTCCTGCATGTTACTCCAACTAAACTGTCTATCTTTTAAGGGTAATTCAAGTAAACCTAGATTTCTAATAGCCTCATTAAAGAGGAGCATTTGATTGACATCTCCTCCTGGCTTATTCCCGTCAGTTGGAGATCTGATGAAATTGAAGTCCCCCATGACTATCCAATCCACTTCAGGGGGCATTTGGATGTTACTGAACCACTGCAGAAATTCTGCTTTATCCTCCTAGTTGCTAGGACCATATATGTTTGTCAGAACCCAAGACTGATTGGAAATGTTACATGTGAATTTCATAGAGAGTGAATATTTATTTTGGAACAGAGTTTCTCCATGGAAGAGAGAATCAACCCAGATAATAATAATGCCTCTAGAGGCCCCAATAGATGGTAGGTACTCAAATTTAGTAAATCTGTGTGGGCAGAAGTTCTAAATATAGGGCAGGTCAAACCTCTCTCTTTTGGTCTCCTGCAGACAAATAATCCCAGCTGCACTTTCTTCTATTTTTTTGCTTTAAAGCTAGCCACTTGGCTTCAGCATTTATGCCTCTAATATTCCAATTCAGTATGTTCCAAGATCTCTTATTATTCATAATGAAACCTGGTTGTTATGAAACTGCTATCAAAGACCATCCTTTGACAGGCTGCCACATAGAACCCATAGTAGTTGAGTAAACATTGGATGCAGATGATTACTTGCAGGAATTTAAGCATCATACATGTCTTCCAAAAGTACACATCAACACCACAAGAGTCAGACATGCTACCAGTAGGATTTTCAGACATACACAGGACACAATGCCTCAGACAGTACATAGAGTGCAATTGTTTAATGACTAACTTAGCAACATCAACCCTAGCATGAATAATAAACATTTATCATGATATAAGGAAATATAAATAACAACTTTATTATTGCCTCTAGGGCATATTTGCTTCAGTCTCCCACTTGCACTAGAGTCAATAATCTAGTTCACATCGCCATGTGATTTAATATTGA
Source organism: Secale cereale (assembly GCA_902687465.1). Lineage (NCBI taxonomy): Eukaryota > Viridiplantae > Streptophyta > Magnoliopsida > Poales > Poaceae > Secale > Secale cereale. The sequence goes on from LR738716.1 coordinate 45,432,395, forward strand.
TAGTTCACATCGTTATGTGAATTAACACCCATAGTTCATATCGCCATGTGACCACTACCCAAAGGGTTTACTAGAGTCAACAATCTAGTTCACATCGTCATGTGATTAACACCCAAATCGTACTAAGGTGTGATCATGTTTTGTTTCGTGAGACAAGTTTAGTCAGCGGGTCTGTTACATTCAGATTCGTATGTATTTTGCAAATTTCTATGTCTACAATGCTATGCACGAAGGTACTTTAGCTAATTGCTCCCACTTTCAATATGTATCCAGATTGAGACTCACAGTCATCCAGATCGGTGTCAAAGCTTGCATCAACGTAACTCTTTACGACGAACTCTTTATCGCCTCCATAACCGAGAAATATTTCTTCAGTCATCCAATAACTAAGGTTAACTTTGACCGCTGTCCAGTGATCTACTCCTAGATCTCTTTTGTACCTCCTTGCCAAACTCATGGGAAGGTACACAACAGGTTTGGTACACAACATGGCATACTTTAAAGAGCCTATGGCTGAGGCATAGGGAATGACTTTCATTCTTTCTCTATCTTTTGCCGTGGTCGGGTTTTGAGTCTTACTCAACTTCATACCTTGCAACACAGGCAAGAACTCTTTCTTTGACTGTTCCATTTTGAACTACTTCAAAAAAAAAAAACTTGTCAAGGTATGTACTGATTGAAAAAAACTTATCAAGCGTCTTGATCTATCTCTATAGATCTTGATGCTCAATATGTAAGCAGCTTAACCGAGGTCTTTCTTTGAAAAAACTCCTTTAAAACACTCCTTTATGCTTTCCAGAAAATTCTACATCGTTTCCGATCGACAATATGTCATTCACATATACTTATCAGAAAGGTTTTAGTGCTCCCACTCACTTTCTTATAAATACAGGCTTCACCGCAAGTCTGTATAAAACTATATGCTTTGATGAACTTATCAAGGCGTATATTCCAACTCTGAGATGCTTGCACCAGTCCATAGATGGATCGCCGGAGCTTGCACATTTTGCTAGGACCTTTAGGATTGATAAAACCTTCTGGTTGCATCATATACAACTCTTCTTTAATAAATCCATTAAAGAACACAGTTTTGTTATCCATTTGCTAATTTTCATAAAATACAGCAATTGCTAACATGCTTCGGACAGACTTAAGCATCGCAATGGGTGAGAAAGTCTCATCGTAGTAAACTCCTTGAACTTGTCGAAAAACTTTTGCAACAAGTCGAGCTTTGTAAGCAGTAACATTATCGTCAGTGTCGGTCTTCCTCTTGAAGATCCATTTATTTTCGATGGCTTGCCGATCATCGGACAAGTCAACCAAAGTCCACACTTTGTTCTCATACATGGATACCATCTCATTCTCAGATTTCATGCCTGATACGTATCAAACGTATCTACTTTTCCAAACACTTTTGATATTGTTTTGACCTCATTCTTGCATGATTTGGGCTAAACTAACCCGGACTAACGCTGTTTTCAGCAGAGCTGCCTGTATGTTTTATTTGTGTGCAGGAAAACGGATTTTTAACTATCTCAGAAAAATCCACGAAAAATCCATGCACCCGAAGAAACCAAATACCAGAAGTGGGGCCAGAGGGGGGCCAGGGGGTGCTGAGGCGCCCTGTGGGCGCGCCCCCCTGGGCCGCGCCGGGGGGGCGCCTGGGTGGGGCCCACACCCCCTGGTGCCCTACTTTAGCCCGTATTTTTTCCTCCGAGGCAGAAACCCCAGATCGGAAGTCCTTTCGCTGTTTTTCGTCGCGGAGCCGCCGCCACCCTCTGTTCTTCTTCGGGAGGGCTAATCTGGAGGCTGCTTTGGCCTCCGGAGAGGGGAGATCGTCGCCATCGTCATCATCATCACCACTTCATCATCCCTCCATGACTTCCCCCTTCATGTGTGAGTAATTCCCTTGCTGTAGGCGAAGGGGATGGTAGGGATTGGATGAGTTAGATCATGTAATAGTTCGTCAGATTGTTGGGGGCATGTTGCCTATCATCTAGTATGGTGTTTATCATCTTTGCTACAACTTGTTATACTTAATGCTTGACACTTAGGGCCCGAGTGCCATGATTTCAGATCTGAACCATATGTGTTTGCATGAATATATTTGTGTTCTTGATCCTATCTATGAGTTGTATGCACCTGTTACGGTTCGGAACCGGCGATCCCAAAGGTGACAGCTTGGGACACCAAAGGGGATGGTCCGTAGTTTGAGGATTACATGTATCCATTGAGTTCATTGCTTTGTTCCGGTGCTCTTTGACAGGAGCACCTTAATATCCATTAGTTCCTTTTGGCCCCGTTCATAGCGGGATGGTAGGACAAAAGATGTTGTGCAAGTTCTTATTGCAAGCACGTACAACTACCTACGGGATACATGCCTAATGTTTGATATTTGCCTAGATGATCATTACTTCTCCGTGTGCCGTGCCCCGAGTTAGAAACTATCTCATCCATGCAACGCCCAACCATCCATCTCCCTAGCCTACAATATTTTAAACCTTGCTTATCACTAGTTGCTACTTTTGCTATTTACTACTGCTATTTACTTTTGCTGTTTACTTTTACTATTACTATCATCACTATCATATCACTGTTACCACTTATCTTATGTTGCAAGTTAGTATATTTCAGGTGCGGTTGAATTGACAACTCAACTGTTAAAGCTTATAAATACTCTTTGGCTCCCCGTGTGTCGAATCAATAAATTGAGTTATTCTTACCTGCGAAGACTATCTCGATCCCTTACGGTTGAGGGTTATCAAGTACCGTTTTCTGGCGCCGTTGCCGGGGAGCATAGCAATATTTACAAGTCTACTTGAGGTATCCGACCTGCTGCACTTTATTCACTATGGGTAAGAAAGGAGACCCCAAGGTTCCGATCTTACGATCCACTACAAGAAGAGGTACTGCTCTGAGCACTAGTGCTACACTTGATTCACCTTCTGTTATGAGTAAGTTTGCCTCACCACCACCACATGATGCTCCTACTGAATCTGTCACTATGTCTGATACTCTTGATGATGCTTCTACCACTTTTGATGATGATATTAGTTCGCTTGGTTATGCTCTTGAGAAACAAATTACTGCTGTGCTGAAAAATATGGAATTGAACTTCCTGTTACTCGCTACCCTATTGGTGAAACTTATGATTTTCCCGAATTGAGTAAACTCCAGGAGAGGCTCCTTGATGATGATTACTATATACTTGATGAAGATTTATGCAAGGAACTGACAGAGTTTGCCGGCTCTGACCCTGAAATTATTAAGAAAATATTTGAAAAACACTCTTTGAAAAACAAAACCGTTCCTAATCCTGAGTTTGCTACATCCCCTATATGCATTGATGATCCTGATTTTGATTTCTCTGTTGATCTTTCACTTATACCTATGGTTGAAGCTGACCCCTTTTATGGCAGAGAAAATGATGATGCTATTGCACACCTGACTAAACTTGGTGAACTAGGTAGCCTGTTTACCACAGATGAGAAGATACGCTACTTTTATGTGACCAAGCTTCTTCCTTTCTCGTTGAAGGAAGGTGCTAAAGCATGGTATGATTCACTCCCATGCGGTTCTATTAAGAGTCCTCAGGACTTAGCTCACTCTTTTGTTGATAAGTACTTTCCTACTCATATGCAACATGCTGCTTTACAAAGAATTTATAACTTTAAACAGTTGCAGGATGAGTCCCTCCCTAAAGCTTGGGGGAGGTACTGCGGTTTGATTCAAGCTAGACCAGGCCATGGAGTTCCTAAGAATGAATTAATTGATATATTCTATGCTGGTTTAACTGATGAATCTAGGTCCTATCTGGATAGTTGTGCTGGTTGTGTTTTCAGGAAAAGAACACCGGACGACGCGGAAGATTTAATGGGCAGAATTGCCAAGAACCATGAAGATTGGTCCGTCCCTGAACCACCTCCACCAACAAAGAAGCGGGGCATGTTTGTTCTAAGCCCCGAGGATATGCGAGAAGCAAAGAAGTCTATTAAAGAGAAAGGTATTAAAGCTGAAGATGTGAAGAATCTACCCCCTATTGAGAAGCTGTGTGAGCCTACCACTCACCCTCCTATGGTAGAGGTACACTCTCTTTCAGATTTCAACACAAGTGACATCCCTCATGGTAAGCCTCCTGATCAATGTTTAGATGAGTTTGATAATTTTATTATGAAACAGAATCATTTTAATGAGAGGATAGAAAGTCAGTTGCATGATAATTCCCTTGCTATCAAAAAATTGCTTGGTGTTTTAGATAGAACAGTTAATGATGTTCAGTGTCTTGTGAAGCATTTTCATATGGTTCAAACTCAGCTTGATCAAATTTCTAATCTGCAAAAAGATTTGCTTGCTAACAATGCCAAACAAGATAAATTTCAGGCTTTTGGGATTAAGACCCGAGGAGGAACTAGTACTCAAGATCCTCTTTATCCAGAGGGACATCCGAAGAGAATCGAGCAAGATTCTCAAATACAGGAAGAAGAAATTGTTGTCTCTCCAAATAAGAAAAAGAAACATAAAGAGACTCACAATTCTAATGATCCTATTGCAGATGAAGAGCCAGCTATTGATCCCAACAGTGTATCTATCTCCGATGCTGAGACTGAAGACGGTGCTGAACCTGAAGGTAATAATAATGAGAAGAATGATCCACCTGAAGTTCGAGAAGAAGAAGCACCTGACAAACGAAAGAGGTACACTAAAGAAGACTTCATCGCGAGAAAACATGGGAAGGATAAAGAACCATGGGTACAGAAACCCATGCCCTTTCTAGGTAAGTCCATCAAATCTAAAGAAGAAGAGCATTATAATAAGTTTTGTGAATGGATTAAACCTCTTTTTCTTCAAATCCCTTTGACTGATGCTATTAAGTTACTTCCTTATTCAAAATATATGAAAGATATTGTCACCAACAAAAGAAAAGTTCCTAATGATGCAATATCTACTATGCTTGCTAACTATTCTTTCAGTGGAAAGATTCCTGAGAAGCTCGGTGATCCAGGTATACCCACCATTCCTTGCTCCATAAAGAATAATTATGTCAAAACTGCTTTATGTGATCTTGGAGCGGGAGTGAGTGTTATGCCTCTCTCTCTTTACGAGAGGCTCTGTTTAGAGAAACTAATTCCTATAGATATCTCCCTTCAGATGGCTGACAAGTCAACCGCTGTTCCGATAGGTATTTGTGAGGATGTTCCAGTTGAAGTTGCTAATTGTTTAATTCTTACTGATTTTGTTGTGCTTGACATGCCCGAGGATGGGAGCATGTCCATTATTCTTGGTAGACCTTTCCTTAACACCGCAGGTGCTATTATTGATTGCAACAAAGGGAAGGTTACCTTTCATGTGAATGATAAAGAACACACGATATATTTTCTGAAGAAGACCGACAAGAGGCATGCCCTCAACTCTATAGAGAATATCGAGACCGTGAAAATTGGAGAATGGGATTGTCCACTACATGTGCCTCACAAATACAAAACTATCATGGTAGGGACAATGTCCATCAAGGTAAAAGTTCAGTGATTACTTTGTAGGAGGTGATACTTTTTGCTCTATATATCGCTTGTTTGTTGGTAAGACTTGATCAACCTTACTAGTGAACGTGTTTTATATGGATAAAAAGTTGAGCTTTCTATGTTTTCATTTGTTTTTAGTATTGTCCTACTTGCTGTACCAAGTATCTATGTTTTTGAAGCTTCACAATACTACTAACTACTTCAAGTTTTCAGAGAGTTTCGCAGCCTTTTGAACTTCGAAAAATTTTCAACAGTGAAGTTTTCAAAAAAAAAATCCAGAAAAATTATATTAAAAATTTCCACAACGAGAGAGACCCGGAAAGTTCTGGGGCCAGCCAGGGGGGGGCCACCAGTGGCCCAGGCGGCCAGCTAGTGCGGCCCAGCCCCTGGCCGCGCCCACAGGGCGCCTGGGGCCCACGGGACCCCCCTCCAGGTACTTCTTCTTCCCCCCTCTCTCTCTTTTTCCAGAAACCCGAGTTCTGGTCGTGTTCTTCTTGTTCTTGCTGTTCTTGGGGGCGATTCTTCGATCTCTCTCTACAGCCCATCATCAAAGCTGAAATTTTGAGCAAATACTCCCTGGTATGTGACTCCTCCACGCCTCCAATTAGATTTTTAATTGGTGGCCTCATTTGTGAGTATTTAGTAGTTCTTGGTGCTGTAGAGATGAGCTTGCATGCATGTGTAGAAAGTTATTTTCCAAGTTTTGATGCAAGTCTATGCCTTGGGCAAGTGAGTTGAGTAGTTTGCCTTAGCTCACTTTGTTTTAATCCTCGTTTTTGTGAATTGTAAAAAATTTCAGAATGAGTTTATTAGGAAGGGCAAAAGGATGGCTTGAGAAGAGGAGGCCCGCACACTCCGATCGAGTCACTAGGGCCGCAGCTTCACCAACGACTACCAAGGTGAGCTATAATGAAGATCATGTGCCCCTGGAGTTGTTGGAAGATACAAGTCCAGCAAGTGCGATGACATATCCATGTGACGAATTCATGGAAGCTGCGGGAATCAAGGATGAGTTTTATAATCTTTGTGCTAAATGCAGGTTTGACACGGCTCGTCACCAGCCGTGTTATCAAAAACTCACCTCCATTTTCATTAACAATTTTAGATATAATCCTGAATCAGGTGCTATTGAGTTTAAAATTTATAATGATCTTATCACCATGACTTTGGGAAATTTTTGTGAAGTAATAGGTGTGCCGAACGTTGGGAGGACGGCAAGGATGACTACCCAGCCCTCCGAGCTGAAAACCGTCATCAACTCTCTCTGCAGCATGGGTACGAGGGATATTCATCGGTCGAAGATCTCCAGTATCTTGTTTCCTCACCTCAGGTATTTTGCATATTATATTGCTAGAGGGGTGTTAGCTCGTGACAACACGAGCAGCATTTCTGCTCCGGATATTGCTATCCTGGCAGCAGCCCTCTCAGGGAGGTCTGATTATAATATTGGCACCTTAATTGCTCGACGCCTTGCTATGAACGGTAACAAGGGGGACTTATATGGTGGCATTTATGCCACACTTATCTTAGAGCATCTTGGAGGCACCCCACATCCTGATGATACTCCTTTTACTTATTTAAGCTTTGATCTTGCTGCTATGAAAAGGCATAAGTTTGTTACCATGGGTTCTGAACTTGATAACCTTGTTTATATCTTGCGTTTCGGAACTACCGCGGAACGCGAGATCCGTCTACCTGCACCTCTTTTGTTTGATTATTCTCGCAGGAACGGATGGTCCTTTGATGTTGTCCAGTTTGATGAGTTCATGGTCCAGCATCAGTTCCATAACCCCATGGAGGGGGTTGTGCCCGACGAGGAGAGGCACGGTGAGATAGCACATTTTCAGGATGAGACCGCCACCGAGTTTGGTGAAGGGTCTTCCTCTGTTTGGCGCTCGGAACCTTCCTCGTGGGAGACTCCGAGGAGTTCGGTGTACGCGCCATCATCCTTCTACGACCCTTGGTCTCACCACCATACCCCTGGAGCAGGAGGCTCCTGGGGGCAGTAGCTGCTACCAACTTAGGCCAAAAGCCTAAGCTTGGGGGAGTACATGCCCTTCTCACTTTTCCATTGTATTATCCGTTTTATTCACTTTGATCTTTTCGAAGTTTTTACCCGTTCTTCTTTATTCCTCTATTAGCAAAAACAACAAAAAGATTTTCTCTTTCTTTTGCTTTTATTCAACCTTTGAAAAACCCAAAAATATTTCCTTTCTCTCTTTAGTTTGCTTTGTTTTCAGAGATCAGCTCGAGTCCATGATGGCATTTGATTATATTTCCTACGTTCGATCGTGCAAGTGACAAGCAATACTGACGAAGATCGACTGAAAGGAAGCAACAAGGAAGACCGGTATGAACTCTTATTGTTTCTACTTTTGTACATATGCCTGTGCTTATGATCTAGAGACCAGCTTGTAGCGACATAGTGCTATGTTTACAATGCTATCCCAGTGGTTCATGCTTTCCTTGTGGCTAGTCTCGAATAACTAGAGTATATAATGTGTTATTGAAATGATCTACATGCATTGCACTGTTCATAGTCTGGTATACTAAGGTGGTATTTCCCTTTAGGGAATTTTTGGATTGACTTGGCACATGCTTACACATGTTTAAGACTAAAAAGTCTACTTTGCCTTGATGATCTTTGAGTTTTAGAATAGTTATATCACTTTCATGCCCGATTTAATGTTGCTTTGTCGCTCTGCATGATTATGACCGTTATTGCTCTCTAGTTGGTCGCTTCCCAGTCTTTTGCTAAACCTCCACCCGTACTAAGCGGAATGACTGCTTGTGCATCCAAAACCTTTAAACCTGTTATGCCATATGAGTCCACTATACCTTCCTATACATGGTATTTACCTGCCATCCCTAACGAAGACTTTCATGTACCACCTCGAAATTAATCAAAAGCATTTCCCTTTTTTTGTGCCTATGTTTTAGCTCATGAGGAAGTAGTAGTTAATTCATGATCTCTTTAAGTTGGACAAGTTTCACCCCTGGATTGCATGTATAATGTGCGAACCACTAATATGAAAAGGAACTGGCATTGAGTGCGCCCGGCTCAGAAAGATAATATAACAAACAAGCCCTCCTTCACGCTTTGTTCATGAGAAATCAGAAAACTTTGGCAGTGATAAACAAAGGAGATTAAGAGGATGTGATCGTCCTCATGCGGGAGCCGTTCCTCGAGACTTGTCTAGCTTAAAAAGTGATTGAGTTATCTGCTAGCATTCGTTGACGAAATATGCACCTCTCAAAACATATTTACTTCTGTTTTTAAAACCAAGAGCTCTGGTACATGTTTAGTCTTTGTTTCCGATCACGGATTTTCAACTTTGCCAATAAAAGCCACGGTTCGAGAGTCTCACCTTCTTTCTTCAAAGCACTGACTAGGAGAGCATAATTGTCATTCTGAGTGTAATGTGCATTGTCCCAAAGTATTACATTGTCTTCTGCATACTTGTGATATGATTCATTCTGAAATTCTTAGTTCTAGTCCCCTTTAAAACTCTGGAGGAGTCTCTACATTTATGTTTTGCTTCACTCATGGAGGCTAGCGAGATACCACCTTAATATGCTCAAGCTATGGGCAATGTGATCTTTTCTTGATTTTCAGTAATATATTGTTTACTCTTAATTATTTGTGACTGGTCACTTGAAAGAAGGATTGCTCCTTGCATTGTTCTCATAAGTACTGTTTTAATACTTGCTGAACTCTTTTCGTAGTTCATGCTTATATACATCTAATGAAGCAAAAGAGTTTGTCAAATATTTCTTTGTCGCGTCCAGTTCGTTGAACTGAATTGCTTGAGGACAAGCAATATGCTAAGCTTGGGGGAGTTGATACGTCTCAAACGTATCTACTTTTCCAAACACTTTTGATATTGTTTTGACCTCATTCTTGCATGATTTGGGCTAAACTAACCAAGACTGACGCTGTTTTCAGCAGAGCTGCCTGTATGTTTTATTTGTGTGCAGGAAAACGGATTTTTAACTATCTCAGAAAAATCCACGAAAAATCACGAAAAATCCACGCACCCGAAGAAACCAAATACCAGAAGTGGGGCCACAGGGGGCCAGGGGGTGCCCAGGCGCCCTGTGGGCGCCCCCCCGGGCCGCGCCGGGGGGGGCGCCTGGGTGGGGCCCACACCCCCTAGTGCCCTACTTTAGCCCGTATTTTTTCCTCCGAGGCAGAAACCCCAGATCGGAAGTCCTTTCGCTGTTTTTTGTCGCGGAGCCGCCGCCACCCTCTGTTCTTCTTCGGGAGGGCTAATCTGGAGGCTGATTTGGCCTCCGGAGAGGGGAGATCGTCGCCATCGTCATCATCATCACCACTTCATCATCCCTCCATGACTTCCCCCTTCATGTGTGAGTAATTCCCTTGCTGTAGGCGAAGGGGATGGTAGGGATTGGATGAGTTAGATCATGTAAGAGTTCGTCAGATTGTTGGGGGCATGTTGCCTATCATCTAGTATGGTGTTTATCATCTTTGCTACAACTTGTTATTCTTAATGCTTGACACATAGGGCCCGAGTGCCATGATTTCATATCTGAACCATATGTGTTTGCATGAATATATTTGTGTTCTTGATCCTATCTATGAGTTGTATGCACCTGTTACGGTTCGGAACCGGCGATCCCAAAGGTGACAGCTTGGGACACCAAAGGGGATGGTCCGTAGTTTGAGGATTACATGTATCCATTGAGTTCATTGCTTTGTTCCGGTGCTCTTTGACAGGAGCACCTTAATATCCATTAGTTCCTTTTGGCCCCGTTCGTAGCGGGATGGTAGGACAAAAGATGTTGTGCAAGTTCTTATTGCAAGCACGTACAACTACCTACGGGATACATGCCTAATGTTTGATATTTGCCTAGATGATCATTACTTTTCCGTGTGCCGTGCCCCGAGTTAGAAACTATCTCATCCATGCAACGCCCAACCATCCATCTCCCTAGCCTACAGTATTTTAAACCTTGCTTATCACTAGTTGCTACTTTTGCTATTTACTACTGCTATTTACTTTTGCTGTTTACTTTTACTATTACTATCATCACTATCATATCACTGTTAACACTTATCTTTTGTTGCAAGTTAGTATATTTTAGGTGCGGTTGAATTGACAACTCAACTGTTAAAGCTTATAAATACTCTTTGGATCCCCGTGTGTCGAATCAATAAATTGGGTTATTCTTACCCGCGAAGACTATCTCGATCCCTTACGGTTGAGGGTTAGTAATTCCCTCGAGCCATTTTGCGGAATCTGGGCTCATCATCGCTTCCTCATAGTTCGTAGGTTCATCATGGTCTAGTAATGACTTCCAGAACCGGGTTGCCGTACCACTCTGGCGCGTTACGTACTCTGGTTGATCTACGAACTTCGGCAGTAACTTGATCCGAAGTTTCATGATCATCATCATTAGCTTCCTCACTAATTGGTGTATGAATCACTTGAACTAGTTTCTGTGATGTACTACTTTCCAATTCAGGAGAAGGTACAATTACCTCATCAAGTTCCACTTTCCTCCCACTCACTTCTTTCGAGAGAAAATCCTTCTCTAGAAAGGATCCATTCTTAGCAAGGAATATCTTGCCTTCGGATCTGTGATAGAAGGTGTACCCAACAGTCTCCTTTGGGTATCCTATGAAGACAAATTTCTCCGACTTGGGTTCGAGCTTATCAGGTTGAAACTTTTTCACATAAGCATCGCAGCCCCAAACTTTAAGAAACAACAACTTTGGTTTCTTGCCAAACCACGGTTCATAATGTGTCTTCTCAATGGATTTAGATGGTTCCCTTATTTAACATGAATGCAGCTGTCTCTAATGCATAACCCAAAACGATAGTGGTAAATCGGTAAGAGACATCATAGATCGCACCATATCTAATAAAGTACGGTTACGACGTTCGGACACACCATTACGCTGTGGTGTTCCGGGTGGCGTGAGTTATGTAACTATTCCATATTGTTTCAAATGAAGACCAAACTCATAACTCAAATATTCGCCTCCACGATCAGATCGTAGAAACTTTATTTTCTTGTTACGATGATTCTCTACTTCACTCTGAAATTCTTTGAACTTTTCAAATGTTTCAGACTTGTGTTTCATTAAGTAGATATACCCATATCTGCTCAAATCATCAGTGAAGGTCAGAAAATAACGATACTCGCCGCGAGCCTCAACACTCATCGGTCCACATACATCAGTATGTATGATTTCCAATAAATAAGTTGCTTGCTCCATTGTTTAGGGGAACGGAGTTTTAGTCATCTTGCCTATGAGGCATGGTTCGCAAGCACCAAGTGATTCCAAAAGTCCATCACTATGGAGTTTCTTCATGCGCTTTACACCAATATGACCTAAACGGTAGTGCCACAAATAAGTTGCACTATCATCATTAACCTTGCATCTTTTGGCTTCAATATTATGAATATGTGTATCACTACGATCGAGATCCAACGAACTATTTTCATTGGGTGTATGACCATCGAAGGATTTATTCATGTAAACAGAATAACAATTATTCTATGACTTTAAATGAATAACCGTATTGCAACAAACATGATCAAATCATATTCATGCTCAACTCAAATGCCAAATAACATTTATTTAGGTTCTACACTAATCCCGAAAGTATAAGGAGTGTGCAATGATGATCATATCAATCTTGGAACCACTTCCAACACACATCGTCACTTCACCTTTAACTAGTCTATGTTCATTCTGCAACTCTCGTTTCGAGTTACTAATTTTAGCAACTGAACCGGTATCAAATACCCAAGGGTTACTATGAACACTAGTAAAGTACACATCAATAATCTGTATATCAAATATACCTTTGTTCACTTTGCCATCCTTCTTATCCGCCAAGTATCTAGGGCAGTTCCACTTCCAATGACCATTTCCTTTGCAGTAGAAGCACTTAGTTTCAGGCTTGAGTTTAGCTTTGGGTTTCTTCACGGGAGTGACAACTTGCTAGTCATTCTTCTTGAAGTTCCCCTTCTATCCCTTTACTTGAAACAAGTGGTCCTGTTAACCATCAACACTTGATGTTCTTTCTTGATTTCTACCTTCGTCGATTTCAGTATCGCGAAGAGCTCGAGAATTACTTTCGTCATCCCTTGCGTATTATAGTTCATCACGAAGTTCTACTAACTTGGTGATAGTGACTAGAGAACTTTGTCAATTACTATATTATCTAGAAGATTAACTCCCACTTGATTCAAGCAATTGTAGTACCCAGACAATGTGAGCACATGCTCACTGGTTGAGCTATTCTCCTCCATCTTGTAGGCAAAGTACTGTTAGAGGTCTCATACCTCTCGACAAGGGCATGAGTATGAACTACTAATTTCAACTCTTGGAACATCTCATATGCTCCGTGGCGTTCAAAATGTTTTTGAAGTCCCGGTTATAAGCCGTAAAGCATAGTGCACTAAACTATCAAGTAGTCATCATATCGAGCTGGTCAAACGTTCATAACGTCTGCATCTGCTCCTGCAATAGGTTCGTCACCTAGCGGTGCATCAAGGACATAATACTTCTGTGCAACTATGAGGATACTCCTCAGATCACGGACCTAGTCTGCATCTTTGCTACTAACATCTTTCAACTTATATTTCTCTAGGACCATATAAAATAAATGGGGAGTTACATCGCGAGCTATTGATCTACAACATAGATATGCTAATACTACCAGGACTAAGTTCATGATAAATTAAAGTTCAATTAATCATATTACTAAAGAACTCCCACTTAGATAGACATCCCTTTAGTCATCTAAATGATCACGTGATCGAAATCAACTAAACCATGTCCGATCATCACGTGAGATGGAGTAGTTTTCAATGGTGAACATCTTATGTTGATCATATCTACTATATGATTCACGCTCGACCTTTCGGTCTCCAGTGTTCCGAGTCCATGTCTGTACATGCTAGGCTCGTCAAGTTTAACCCGAGTATTCTGTGTGTGCAAAACTGGCTTACACCCGTTGTATTTGAACGTAGAGCTTATCACGCCCGATCATCACGTGGTGTCTCGGCACGACGAACTTTCGCAACGGTGCATCCTCAGGGAGAACACTTGTACCTTGAAATTTTGTAAGGGATCATCTTATAATGCTACCGTCGATCTAAGCAAAATAAGATGCATAAAAGATAAACATCACATGCAATCAATATAAGTGATATGATATGGCCATCATCATCTTGTGCCTTTGATCTCCATCTCCAAGACACCGTCATGATCACCATCGTCACCGGCGCGACACCTTGATCTCCATCATAGCATCGTTGTCGTCTCGCCAACTATTGCTTCTACGACTATCGCTACCGCTTAGTGATAAAGTAAAGCAATTACATGGCGATTGCATTTCATACAATAAAGCGACAACATTATGGCTCCTGCCAGTTGCCGATAACTTTACAAAACATGATCATCTCATACAATAACGTATAACTCATCACGTCTTGACCATATCACATCACAACATGCCCTGCAAAAACAAGTTAGACATCCTCTACTTTGTTGTTGCAAGTTTTACGTGGCTGCTGCGGGCTGAGCAAGAACCGTTCTTACCTACGCATCAAATCCACAACGATATTTCGTCAAGTATGTGATGTTTTAACCTTCACAAGGACCGGGCGTAGCCACACTCGATTCAACTAAAGTTGGAGAAACTGACACCCGCCAGCCACCTGTGTGCGAAGCACGTCGGTAGAACTAGTCTCGCGTAAGCGTACGCGTAATGTCGGTCCGTGCCGCTTCATCCAACAATACCGCCGAATCAAAGTATGACATACTGGTAAGCAGTATGACTAGTATCGTCCACAACTCACTTGTGTTCTACTCGTGCATATCATCTATGCATAGACCTGGCTCACGATGCCACTGTTGGGGAACACAGTATTTCAAAAAAAAAAATCCACGATCACGCAAGATCTATCTACTAGATGCATAGCAACGAGAGGGGAGAGTGTGTCTACGTACCCTCGTAGACCGGAAGCGGAAGCGTCTAGTGACGCAGTTGATGTAGTTGAACTTCTTCGCAATCCAACCGATCAAGCACCGAACGTGCGGAGCCTCCGTGTTCAGCACACGTTCAGCTTGATGACGTCCCACGAGCTCTTGATCCAGTAGAACTTCGTGGGATAGTTTCGTCATCACGACGTCGTGGTGATGCAGATGATGAAGCTATCGGCGCAGGGCTTCGCCTAAGCACTACAACGATATGACCGAGGTGTGTTTCTGTGGAGAGGGGCACCGCACACGGTTGGGAGAGATCAACTTGATCAACTTGTGTGTCTATGGGGTGCCCCCCACTCCCGTATATAAAGGAGTAGAGGAGGGGGAGGGCCGGCCCTCTACTATGGCGCGCCCTGGGGAGTCCTACTCCCACCGGGAGTAGGATTCCCCCTTTCCTAGTAGATCTAGGAGCCCTTCCATGTAGTAGGAGTAGGAGAGAAGGAAAGGGAAAAGAGAAGAGAAGGAAGGAGGGGGTGCAGCCCCTCCCCCT
>LR738716.1:45447543-45459636 GCA_902687465.1 Secale cereale
CCGGCGAATTCCCGTAACTCTCCGGTACTCCGAAAAATACCTGAACCACTCGGAACCTTTCCGATGTCCGAATATAGTCGTCCAATATATCGACCTTTACGTCTCAACCATTTCGAGACTCCTCGTCATGTCCCCGATCTCAATCGGGACCCCAAACTTCCTTCGGTACATCAAAACACATAAACTCATAATACCAATCGTCATCAAACGTTTAGCGTGCGGACCTTACGGGTTCGAGAACTATGTAGACATGACCGAGACACATCTTCGGTCAATAACCAATAGCGGAACCTGGATGCTGATATTGGTTCCTACATATTCTACGAAGATCTTTATCGGTCAAACTGCATAACAACATACGTTGTTTCCTTTGTCATCGGTATGTTACTTGCCCGAGTTTCGATCATCGGTATCACCATACCTAGTTAATCTTGTTACCAGCAAGTCTCTTTACTCGTTCCGCAATACATCATCTCGTGACTAAATCATTAGTCATTTGCTTGCAAGGCTTATTATGATGTGTATTACCGAGAGGGCCCAGAGATACCTCTCTGACACTCGGAGTGACAAATCCTATTCTTCATCTATGCCAACACCACGAACACCTTCGGGGACACATGTAGAGCATCTTTATAATCACCCAGTTACGTTGTGACATTTGATAGCACACATGGTGTTCCTCCGGTATTCGGGATTTGCATAATCTCATAGTCATAGGAACATGTATAAGTCATGAAGAAAGCAATAGCAGCAAAACTAAACAATCATAGTGCTAAGCTAACGGATGGGTCTTGTCCATCACATCATTCTCCTAATGATGTGATCTCGTTGATCAAATCACAACTCATGTCTATGGCTAGGAAACATAACCATCTTTGATCAATGAGTTAGTCTAGCAGAGGCATACTAGGGACACTATGTTTTATCTATGTATTCACACATGTACTAAGTTTCCGGTTAATACAATTCTAGCATGAATAATAAACATTTATCATGATACAAGGAAATATAAATAACAACTTTATTATTGCCTCTAGGGCATATTTCCTTCGACAAAGTCATATAGTTTGGCTATGCTCCATCTTCATCACACAAAATACTCAAATCATGCACAACCCCGGTTTCAGCCAAGCAATTGTTTAATGCTTAATCTTTTTCAACTTTTTCAACTTTCACGCAATACATGAGCGTGAGCCATGGATATAGCACTATAGGTGGAATAGAGTGGTGGTTGTGGAGAAGACAAAAAGAGGAAGATGGTCTCACATCAACTAAGCGTATCAATGGCCTATGGAGATGCCCATCAATAGATATCAATATGAGTGAGTAGGGATTGTCATGCAACGGGTGCACTAGAGCTATAAATGTATGAAAGCTCAACAAAAGAAAGTAAGTGGGCGTGCATCCAACTTGCTTGCTCACGAAGACCTAGGGCATTTGAGGAAGCCCATTGTTGGAATATCCCACTAGTCTATGAAAGTGACTAAACAAGAGACTCTCTGTCATGAAGATCATGGTGCTACTTTGAAGCACATGTGTGGAAAAAGATAGTAGCATTGTCCCTTCTTTTCTTTTTTCTTTCCCCCCTTTTTGGGACTTTCTTTTTTCTTCGGCCTTTCTTCCCTTTTTTTCTTTTTTTTTCTTTGGGACAATGCTCTAATAATGATGATCATCACACTTTTATTTACTTACAACTCGATACTAGAACAAAGTATGACTCTATATGAATGCCTTCGGTGGTGTACCGGGATGTGCAATGAATCAAGAGTGACATGTATGAAAAATTATGCATGGTGTCCTAGCCACAAATACGATGTCAACTATATGATCATGCATGGCAATATGACAATGATGAAGCGTGTCATATGAACGGAACAGTGGAAAGTTGCATGGCAATATATCTCGGAATGGCTATGGTAATGCCATGATAGGTAGGTATGGTGGCTGTTTTTAGGAAGGTATATGGTGGGTGTATGGTACCGGCGAAAGTTGCGCGGTACAAGAGAGGCTAGAAATGGTGGAAGGGTGAGAGTGTGTATAATCCATGGACTCAACATTAGTCATAAAGAACTCACATACTTATTGCAAAAATCTACAAGTCATCAAAAAAAGTACTACACGCATGCTCCTAGGGGAAGGATTGGTAGGAGTTAACCATCGCGCGATCCCGACCTCCACACAAAGGATGACACTCAATGAAATACCTCATGCTTCAAATTTGTCACACAACGGTTACCATACGTGCATGCCACGGGACTTGCAAACCTCAACACAAGTATTTATCAAATTCACAACTACTCTACTAGCATGACTCTAATATCACAATCCTCATATCTCAAAACAATTATGAAGTATCAAACTTCTCATAATATTCAATGCACTTTATATGAAAGTTTTTATTATACTCATCTTGGATGTCTATCATATTAGGACTAATTTTATAACCAAAGCAAATTACCATGCTGTTCTAAGAGACTCTCAAAATAATATAAGTGAAGCATGAGAGATCAATAATTTCGATAAAATAAAAACACCACCGTGCTCTAAAAAGATATAAGTGAAGCACTAGAGCAAAACTATCTAGCTCAAAAGATATAAGTGAAGCACATAGAGTATTCTAATAAATTACGATTCATGTGTATCTCTCTCAAAAGGTGTGTCCAGCAAGGATGATTGTGGTAAAATAAAAAGCAAAGACTCAAATCATAAATGACGCTCCAAGCAAAACACATATCATGTGGTGAATAAAAATATAGTCTCAAGTAAAGTTACCGATAGACGAAGACGAAAGAGGGGATGCCTTCCCGGGGCATCCCCAAGCTTAGGCTTTTGGTTGTCCTTGAATTTTACCTTGTGGTGCCTTGGGAATCCCCAAGCCTAGGCTCTTGCCACTCTTTGTTCCATAGTCCATCAAATCCTTACCCAAAAACTTGAAAACTTCACAACACAAAACTTAACAAAAAATCTCGTGAGCTCCGTTAGTATAAGAAAACAAACCATCACTCAAAGGTACTGTAATAAACTCATTATTTATTTATATTGGTGTTAAACCTACTGTATTCCAACTTCTCTATGATTGATACTCCCTGATACTACTCATAGATTCACCAAAATAAGCAAACAACACATGACAAACATAATCTGTAAAAAACAGGACAATCTGTAGCAATCTGTAACTTTCGAAGAATTCTGTAACTCTAAAAATTCTGAAATAAATTGGTGGACATGATGAATTTGTCTATTAATCATCTGCAAAAAGAATCAACTTAAAAGCACTCTCCAGTAAAAAATGGTAGCTAATCTCATGAGCGCAAAAGTTTCTGTTTTTTACAGCAAGATCACAAAGACTACAACCAAGTCTTCCCAAAGGTTCTACTTGGCACAAACACTAATTAAAACACAAAACCACATCTAAACAGAATCTAGATGCATTATTTATTACTAAACATAAACAAAAGCAAATAAAATAAAATTGGGTTGCCTCCCAACAAGCGCTATCGTTTAACGCCCCTAGCTAGACATGATACAAGAATAGATCTAGGTATTGCCATCTTTGGTAGGCAATCCATAAGTGGCTCTCATAATAGATTTATAAGGTAATTTGATTTTATTTCTAGGAAAGTGTCCCATGCCTTTCCTTAACGGAAATTGGAATCTAATATTTCCTTCTTTCATATCAATAATTGCGCCAATAGTTCTAAGGAAAAGTCTACCAAGAATAATAGGACATGTAGGATTGCAATCTATATCAAGATTGATGAAATCTACGGGCACATAATTCCTATTTGCAACAATAAGAACATCATTAATCCTTCCCATAGGTTTCTTAATGGTAGAATCTGGAAGATGCAAATTTAAAGAATAATCATCAAGTTCATGGAAACCTAACATATCACACAAAGTTTTTGGAATTGTGGAAACACTTGCACCCAAATCACACAAAGCATAGCATTCATGATCTTTAATCTTAATTTTAATAGTAGGTTCCCACTCATCATAAAGTTTTCTAGGGATAGAAACTTCTAATTCAAGTTTTTCTTCATAAGATTGCATTAAAGCATCAACTATGTGTTTGGTAAAGGCTTTATTTTGACTATAAGCATGAGGAGAATTTAGCACGGCTTGCAACAAGGAAATACAATCTATCAACGAGCAATTATCATAATTAAATCCCTTGAAATCCAAAACAGTGGGTTCATTGCTATGTAAAGTTTTGACCTCTTCAATCCCACTATTAACAATTTTAGCATCAAGATCTAAAAACTCCGAACCATTGGGACGCCTTTTAACTAAAGTAGACTCATCTCCAGTCCCATCTTTATCAAGATCCATATTGAGAAACAAAGATTTAATAGGGGACACATCAATCACTTTTAGATCTTCATCATTATTATCATGAAAACTAGAAGAACACGCTTTCACAAAGCAATCTCTTTTAGCACGCATCCTAGCGGTTCTTTCCTTGCACTCATCAATGGAAACTCTCATGGCTTTGAGAGACTCATTGAGATCATGCTTAGGTGGGATAGATCTAAGTTTCAAAGAATCAACATCAAGAGAAATTCTATCCACGTTCCTAACCAACTCATCAATCTTAACCAATTTTTCTTCAAGCAAAGCATTGAAATTCTTTTGCGAATTCATAAATTCTTTAACACTAGTCTCAAATTCAGAGGGCATCTTATTAAAATTTCCATAAGATTTGTTGTAGGAATTACCATAATTATTAGAGGAATTACTAGGGAAAGGCCTAGAATTAAAGTTTCCTCTTTATGCATTGTTACCAAAATTATTCCTACCAACAAAATTCACATCCAAAGATTCATTATTATTCTCAATCAACGTGGACAAAGGCATATCATTAGCATCAGAAGGCACACTCTTAGTAGCAAATAATTTCAGAAGTTCATCCATCTTTCCACTCAAAACACTAATCTCTTCAATAGCATGTACTTTTTTACTAGTAGATCTTTCTGTGTGCCATTGAGAGTAATTAATCATAATATTATCCAGGAGTTTAGTAGCTTCTCCTAAAGCGATTTCCATGAAAGTGACCCCCGTGGCTGAATCTAAAATATTTCTAGAAGCAAAATTCAATCCAGCATAAAAGTTTTGTATAATCATCCATAAGTTCAAACCATGTGTAGGGCAATTACGTATCATTAATTTCATCCTCTCCCAAGCTTGTGCAACATGCTCATGATCAAGTTGCTTAAAATTCATAATATCATTACTAAGAGAGATAATCTTAGCGGGAGGAAAATAAAAATACTTAGAGTTAAAGGCATCTTTGCACTTATTCCATGATTTCTAGGGAAAGAAGAGAACCAAGTTTTAGCACGATCTCTAAGCGAGTGATAACCCACAAGTGTAGGGGATCAGTTGTAGCCTCTTTTGATAAGTAAGAGTGTCGAACCCAACGAGGAGCTAAAGGCAGAACAAATATTCCCTCAAGTTCTATCGACCACCGATACAACTCTACGCACGCTTGACGTTTACTTTACCTAGAACAAGTATGAAACTAGAAGTACTTTGTAGTTTTTGTTGGATAGGTTTGCAAGAATATAAAGAGAATATAAATATAAACTAGGGGCCGTTAATATAAACAAGTAATAAAGTTAGTAATAGGGAGTGTCGAAAAGTGGTGGTAGGAGTTGCAAAATTGCCTCTAATCAATTGACTACGTTACTAGACCGATAGCAAGTTTTATGTGGGAGAGGCCACTGCTAGCATGTCATCCCTTACTTGGAATTCTATTCACTTATGATTGGAAATATTAGCAAGCATCCGCAACTACTAATGTTCATTAAGGTAAAACCCAACCATAGCATTAAGATATATCGGTCCCCCTTCAATCCCGTATGCATCAATTTCTACGCTAGGTTGAAGCTTCTATCACTCTTGCCCTCCAATACGTAGTCCTATCAACATACAATTAACCCTATGGTGTGATCCACGCGCGCGCTCACATGATGGGCACCAAAGGAGAACAACATAACCACAAGCAAATTAAATCAATCATAGCAATTCACCAATCACTGATAGGACAACGATAATCTACTCAAACATCATAGGATGGCAACAGATCATTGGAAAATAATATGAAGCATAAAGCACCATGTTCAAGTAGAGGGTACAGCGGGTTACGGGAGAGTGGACCGCTGTAGATAGATGGGGGAAGGTGATGGAGATGTTGGTGAAGATGATGGAGGTGTTGGTGTAGACCGCCGTCACACGATGATGGCCTCGGTGGCACTCTGGTGCAACCGGAAGCGAGGGGGAGAGAGCCCCCCTCCTTCTTCTTCTTCCTTGACCTTCTCCCTAGGTGGGAGAATGGTTTACCCTCTTGTCCATGGCCTCCATGGCGGCGGAGGGGCGAGAGCCCCTCCGAGATTGGATATGTCTCTCTGTCTCTCTCTGTTTCTGCGTTTCCAGATTCTGGCCCTTCACCTTTTCTTATATTCCCGGGGATCCTTAACTCCTATTGGGCTGATTTTTTGACACGATTTTATCCGGATATTAAATTTCTTGCGGCGAAAGAAGGGCATCAACCGCCTTACGGTGTGGCCACAAGGGCCCAGGGTGGGCCTGCCCCTGGTGGGCGCGCCCCCTGCCTCGTGGCCCACTCGGGCATCGTCTCATGTTGGTTCCGCTTCCCGAAATTCACATATATTCCAAAAAAATCTCCGTCCGTTTTTATTCCGTTTGGACTCCGTTTGATATGGATATTTTGTGAAACAAAAAACATGCAACAAACAGGAACTGGCACTGGGCATTGGATCAATATGTTAGTCCCAAAAAACAGTATAAAAAGTTGCCAAAAGTATATGAAAGTTGTAGAATA
Organism: Secale cereale; assembly: GCA_902687465.1. Lineage (NCBI taxonomy): Eukaryota > Viridiplantae > Streptophyta > Magnoliopsida > Poales > Poaceae > Secale > Secale cereale. Next base: position 45,454,388 of record LR738716.1, read on the forward strand.
TTGGCATGGAACAATAAAAAAATTATAGATATGACGGAGACATATCAGCATCGCCAAGCTTAATTCCTGCTCGTCCTCGAGTAGGTAAATGATAAAAAAGATAATTTTTGATGTGGAATGCTACCTAGCATAATCTTGATCATGTAATCTAATCATGGCATGAATATTAAGACACGAGTGATTCAAAGCAATAGTCTATCATTTGACATAAAAGAATTTAATACTCAGGCATCCCAACAAACAATCAAGTCTTGCAAAATATCAATGCTAAAGGACGTTATCCCTACAAAATCATATAGTCTTTTATGGTCCCTTTTCTTAACACGTGGTACCCCTCATTCCCATCCTGGTGTCAACCAAGCAATTGTTTTCCTACTTTACTTTTTCGAATTCAACTCTTCACGCAATACATCAGCGTGAGCCATGGACATAGCACTATGGGTGGAATAGAAGGTGGTAGTAGACAAAACTAGGGAGAAAGTATCGCATCGACTAGGCAAATCAATGGACTATGGAGATGTCCATCAATTGATATCAATGTGAGTGAGTAGGGATTTCCATGTAACGGATGCACTAGAGCTATAAGTGTATGAAAGCTCAAAAGAAAACTAATGGGTGTGCAGCAACTTGCTTGCTCATGAAGACCTAGGGCATTTGAAGAAGCCCATCGTTGGAATATACAAGCCAAGTTCTATAATGAAAATTCCCAATAGTATATGGAAGTGACAACATAGGAGACTCTCTATCATGAAGATCATGGTGCTACTTTGAAGCACAAGTGTGGAAAAATATAGTAGCATTGTCCCCTTTTTTTCTTTTCTTTTTTTGGGCCTTCCTTTTTTTATTTGGCCTTTCTCTTTTTTATTTGGCCTTTCTTTTTTTCTTTTCTTTTGGCCTTTTTTAAGGGACAATGCTCTAATAATGATGATCATCACCCTTCTATTTACTTACAACTCAATATTACAACTCGATACTAGAACAAAAATATGACTCTATATGAATGCCTCCGGCGGTGTACCGGGATGTGCAATGATCTAGTGTAGCAATGACATCAAAAAATGGACACGCCATGGAATCATCATGCTAGCTATCTTACGATCATGCAAGGCAATATGACAATGATGGTGTGTGTCATAATAAACGGAATGGTGGAGTTACATGGCAATATATCTTGGAATGGCTATGGAAATGCCATAATAGGTAGGTATGGTGGCTGTTTTGAGGAAGGTATATGGTGGGTGTATGGTACCGGCGAAAGTTGCGCGGTACAAGAGAGACTAGCAATGATGGAAGGGTGAGAGTGCGTATAATCCATGGACTCAACATTAGTCATAAAGAACTCACATACTTATTGCAAAAAATCTATTAGCCCTCGAAGCAAAAATACTACGACATATGCTCCTAGGGGGGAGGTTGGTAGGAGTTAACCATCGCGCGCCCCCGACCTTCACGCAAAGATAGACAATCAAAATACAATGCACGCCAATTTGGTTACATAGTTAGGAGACCATACGTGCATGCTTCAGGAATCATAAACCTTAACACCAATATTTTTACTAGACCACAATCATTCACTACTACCTCCCACATATTAGCATCTCTATATCGCAAAACTATTGCAAGGAATCAAACATATCATATTCAGCGATCTAAAAGTTTATGTAGGATTTTATGACTAACCATGTGAATGACCTATTCATGTCAACTCTCTGATTAGATATAAGTGAAGCAAGAGAGTTTTAATTCTCTGTACAAAAGATATGCCCACGCTCTAACAAATATAAGTGAAGCAAAAGAGCATTCTACAAATGGCGGTTTTCTATGTGAAGAGAAACAGGCAATCCAAACTTCAAATGATATAAGTGAAGCACATGAAGCATTCTATAAAGCCATACTCAAAAGATATAAGTGACATGCAAAGAGCATTCTATCAACCTAGGACTATCTCATACCAGCATGGTGCATTTATTAAAAGAAAAAGAAAAAGCGCACGACGCTCCAAGAGTTTACGCATATCATGTGAACGAAACGAATCCGAAAACATACCGATACTTGTTGAAGAAAGACGGGATGCCTTCCGGGGCATCCCCAAGCTTAGACACTTGAGTCTCCTTGAATATTTACTTGGGGTGCCTTGGGAATCCCCAAGCTTGAGCTCTTGCCTCTCCTCCTTCTCCTTGCTTCGAGACCTTTTCTTGATCTTCGAACACTTCATCCACACAAAACTTAACCGAACTTTTAGTGCCGGGTTAGTGCATATGATCAATAAAATCCCATCATGTACTGGTCTAACATTATTGTATAATTATGAACAAACATTACCTACTGTATGCTATCACAATTCTATGGCCCCAAGTCAAGGAGGCATCAACAAGAATTCAAATATATGCAAATAATGAAGCTATAACAACAATCTATGAAAACATGACAGTCTGTAGTAATCTGAACATTAACCATACTTCTGTAACTCTAAAAATTCTGGAAACATTAGGAAAAATCAACAATTTGTATAGCAAGACTTTGCAAAAAGTTTCAGGTCCTTTCGACGTTCCAGTAAAAAATGTAAAATCACGCACTACAGCCAAAGTTTCTGTTTTTGCACCGCACAAACCAACAAGCAGTTTAATCATCCTAAAGGAAACTCTTGGCACATTAATTTTATAATACAATGGAATTGTACAAGGGGATAATTATTTTTTTGAAGAGTTTCTGTAATTAAGATTTGCAAAGTTTCCATGGGAATGAACAAAGTTCAAGGAGCTCCCCCATTTCAACGTTGCTCATCGTTCTTACTTTCACTTTCCTTTTTGAAAAAGTTTTAGGTTCCCCTCTATATTTTTTTTGGTCTTAAACTTTATAAAAGCACACAACAGAAATAAATGACTCTGTAAAACTTTCGGGTTGTCTCCCTGGCAGCTCTTTCTTTAAAGCCATTAAGCTAGACATATAGTGCTCAAGTAATGGATCTACCCGGATCCCAAGGTATATCAAAGCCAATTTTAATTAGCAATGATTTGGCATTTAGTAGTGAGCACAAAGTGATATGTGTCATGAAACAACGGAGTCTAACTCTCTTCCTATGCATAGGCATGTCATACAAGAACAATTCATGCACATCAAGTAAAGGCCAATGCATAGTATAATCAGTTTCTTGCAATTTTATCATGTTGGAAACATAGAGAGGCGGAGATGTAGTTCCTCTCTCATAATAATTGCAAGTAGGAGCAGCAAGCACATGCATATTATATTCATCAAAATCATCATGTGTAACGGAAAAAGGCAACCCATCAATATAATCCTTAATAAGTGCAAACTTCTCCAATATAGTGTAGTTTGGAGAATTCAAAAAGATAATAGGACTATCATGTGTGGGTGCAATAGCAACCATCTCATGTTTAACATAAGGAACTATAGCAAGTTCATCTCCATAAGCATAACTCATATTGGCATCTTGGACACAAGCATAGCAAGGATCATCAAAAATGGATATTTCAAAAGAATCAACGGGATCATAACAATCATCATAGCATTCATCCTTCGGTAAGAACGAAGGGAAATTAAACAATGTATGAGTTGAAGAGTTACTCTCATTAGAAGGTGGGCACGGGTAGCTAATCCTCTCTTCCTCCTTTTGTTCTTCGCTCTCCTCCTCATCTTTTTCATCCAATGAGCTCACAATGTCATTGATTTCTACTTCCATAGACTCCTGCAAAATATTAGTCTCTTCTTGGACAGCGGAGACCTTCTCAATAAACGCATCAATATCGGAGTTATATTCATAATTCAAATAGCAATATTTCAATATAGCAAGATTTTCAGGCCTAGAAACATCATCATCAAAAGCATCATTCTTTCTAAACAGAGATTCAATTTCATAAGCACCCTTAAAAGCAACGAATTCTTCTATTTGTTCCACATCATAATAATCATATATACCATTAGCATAAGAAGCTAAGGTTTCATTATCATTAAATTTGCATGAAAAGGGAAGGTATGGAGCCTTCATCCTACAACAACAAGTGTAATCATATCTCAAGCATAGTTGCCGAGCATACCAACGCAATATATAAATTTGATCCCATAACAGTGTCCCTTTTTGTGTCAAGCGATAATCCCTAAAGTATCCACGTTGATCCAACTTTACTCCCATTACATAGTTGAATGGGGTTTTCTCAGGATTATCAAAGTAGTACATAATATCTTTCACATAATGAGCATCGAGGGTTTTAGGAGGTTCCCCATCTCCATGAGTAACAAGTACACCTAAGTTTTTTGGTATTTCGTGTTCCATATACATAACTAAAGATAGAGAACAACTTAGAACAACAAATAAAATCTACTTAGTGATAAAGCAAACAAGCACACACAAGAATATTCACCCCACGCTATTGCTCACCGGCAACGGCGCCAGAAAAAGGTCTTGATAACCCACAAGTGTAGGGGATCAGTTGTAGCCTCTTTTGATAAGTAAGAGTGTCAAACCCAACGAGGAGCTAAAGGCAGAACAAATATTCCCTCAAGTTCTATCGACCACCGATACAACTCTACGCACTCTTGACGTTTACTTTACCTAGAACATGTATGAAACTAGAAGTACTTTGTAGTTTTTGTTGGATAGGTTTGCAAGAATATAAAGAGCATGTAAATATAAACTAGGGGCTGTTAAGATAAACAAGTAATAAAGTTAGTAATAGCGAGTGTGGAAAAGTGGTGGTAGGAGTTGCGAAATTGCTCCTAAGCAATTGACTACGTTACTAGACCGATAGCAAGTTTTATTTGGGGGAGGCCACTGCTAGCATGTCATCCCTTACTTGGAATTCTATTCAATTATGATTGGAACTATTAGCAAGCATCCGCAACTACAAACGTTCATTAAGGTAAAACCCAACCATAGCATTAAGATATATTGGCCCCCCTTCAATCTCGTATGCATCAATTTCTACCCTAGGTTGAAGCTTCTGTCACTCTTGCCCTCCAATATGTAGTCCTATCAACATACAACTAACCCTATGGAATGATCCACGTGCGCGCTCATATGATGGGCACCAAAGTACGGCAACATAACCACAAGCAAATTAAATCAATCGTAGCAATTCACCAATCACTGATAGGACAACGATAATCTACTCAGACATCATAGGATGGCAACACATCATTGGATAATAATATGAAGCATAAAGCACCATGTTCAAGTAGAGGGTACAGTGGGTTGCGGGAGAGTGGACCGCTATAGATAGATGGGGGAAGGT
>LR738716.1:45483828-45499713 GCA_902687465.1 Secale cereale
TCTCCACCACCATGGACGCCTCCCGGATGAGTCGTGAGTAGTCTCCCTTGGACCATGAGTCCATGACCAGTAGCTATGTGATGTTCTCCTCCCGTTCTTGTGCTTCACTAATTAGTCCTCGTGAGCTGCCCTACATGTTCGAGGCACATATGTAATCCTTATGCTGTTGCTATGTTGAGTTTGCTGGGATCCGATGGATTATGAGATTATGTTCAGATTGATCTTGAGTAATATATTTGATTCACCTCTTTTATATTTATGTTCATAGGTAATTCTTGCATCTTCTCCGTTGTTATTTATTGCTTTGGCCAAGTAGTAGGTAGTGACTCCAAGAGGGAACGTTATGCTCGATTGTGGGTTCATGCCCCTCGATGACTAGCTTGAGTGACAGAAACATGAGTCTAAGGGATGTGCTGTTGCCACAAGGGGGAAAACAACGGTGCTTGTGCCCGCGGGTGCAAGGATTGTTTACTTTACGCAAAGTTCTTTTAATGAAGTTGTCTGTTGCTTTGAGTTTACACTATGGGTGGGACTCGCAACTTAATACCAGCGAGATGTTCTGGATAGATATCTCAAGGTGGATGATTAGTAGTAGATATTGATGGATTTCGGTCTACTTACTTTGGTGTACCGCCCATGCTTTGAACCTCAACCTTTCTTGCAATGTAGTCAGCATTGGTTTGCGTTCGTGGTCCTGTCAATTGCCCAGCTGTAATTTGTTTACCTCACATAGCTGTTTTATAGTCTTTTGGGAGAGAGACATCACTAGTGAACATCATGAGACTCCGGTCCATATTACCATCATTGATCACATCCGCTATTTACTTTTCGCTATTATTTACTATTGCAAAACATTATCTATCACTACTATCATCCGCTTTTAATCCTTTGTGAACTACAAGGCCGGAGGGATTGACAACCTCTCTGTACTCGTTGGGAGCAAAGTTATTTGTATCTGTGTGCAGGTCCACGTTGATTGCTAATATCTGGCGCCGTTAGCAGTTGACACCTACTTGTTGAACCTAGGAGTCTCTGGGGATTCGATCCTTGGCATCTTTGCTAAGGGAAAAACTTCCACAACACTGCATCTTACACCTTCCACTTGGGGTAACCAACGAGGGGTTAGAGGCCCATCAGTGGAGTAATAGTAGTAGATGCAGAATCATTTCGGTCTACTTGTCTCGGACGTGATGCCTATATATAATGATCATGCCTAGATAGTCTCATAATTATTTGCTTTTCTATCAATTGGTTGACAGTAATTTGTTTACCCGCCGTAGAATATCGCTATCATGAGAGAAACCACTAGAGAACACTATGGCCCCCGGGTCTATTCTCAACATATCAATCTACAATCTACTTTACTTTTCCGCTTTTCCTTTCTGTTCTTATAACAAAAAATACCAAGAATATCAAATTATCATCTCTATCAGATCTCACTTTCGTAAGTGACCATAAAGGGATTGACAACCCCTTATCGCGTTGGCTGCGAAGTTCTTATTTGTTTGTGCAGGTGCGAGGGACTCACGCGTGGTCTCCTACTGGATTGATACCTTGGTTCTTAAAAACTGAGGGAAATACTTACGCTACTGTGATGCATCACCCTTTCCTCTTCGAGGGAATACATCGCAAGCTCGAGAAGTAGCAAGAAGAATTTTTGGCGCCGTTGCCCGGGAGGCTTACACAAAAGTCATATACCAAGTACCTATCACAAACCTTATCCTCCGCATTACATTATTTGCCTCTCATTTTCCTCTCCCCCACTTCACCCTTGCCGTTTTATTTGCCCTTCTTCTGCCTTGTGTTTATCGTTCTCTTGCTTCTTGTTTGCTTGAGTGTTGGATTGCTTGTTTGCCACTATGGCTCAGAACAATACCAAATTGTGTGACTTCTCCAATACCAACAATGATGATTTTATTAGCACTCTGATTGCTCCTATTACCGATGCTGAATCTTGTGAGGTCAATGCTGCTCTGATGAATCTTGTTATGAAAGATCAATTTTCCGGCCTTCCTAGTGAAGATGCCGCTACCCATCTAAACAACTTTGTTGATTTGTGTGATATGCAAAAGAAAAGGGATACATATAACGATATTGTTAAATTGAAGTTATTTCCGTTTTCACTTAGAGATCGTGCTAAAACTTGGTTTTCCTCTTTGCCTAGAAATAGTATTGATTCATGGAATAAGTGCAAAGATGCTTTTATCTCTAAGTATTTCCCTCCTGCTAAGATCATCTCTCTTAGAAACGATATTATGAATTTTAAGCAACTAGATCATGAGCATGTTGCACAAGCTTGGGAGAGAATGAAATTAATGATACGTAATTGCCCTACACATGGTTTGAACTTATGGATGATTATTCAAAACTTTTATGTTGGCTTGAATTTTGTTTCTAGAAATCTTTTTGATTCGGCCGCGAGAGGCACTTTCATGGAAACTACCTTAGGAGAAGCTACCAAACTCCTAGATAATATTATGGTTAATTATTCTCAATGGCACACCGAATGATCTACTAGTAAAAAAGTGCATGCTATTGAAGAAATTAATGTTTTGAGTGGAAAGATGGATGAACTTATGAAATTATTTGCTGCTAAGAGTGCTTCTTCTGATCCTAATGATATGCCTTTGTCCACTTTGATTGAAAATAACAATGAATCTTTGGATGTGAATTTTGTTGGTAGGAATAATTTTGGTAACAATGCTTATAGAGGGAACTTTAATCCTAGGCCTTTTCCTAGTAATTCCTCTAATAATTATGGTAATTCCTGCAACAACTCTTATGGAAAGATGCCTTCTAAATTTGAAACTAGTGTTAAGGAGTTTATGATTTCGCAAAAGAATTGCAATGCTTTGCTTGAAGAAAAATTGCTTAAGATTTATGAATTGGCTAGAAGTGTGGATAGAATTACTCTTGATGTTGATTCTTTGAAACTTAGATCTATCCCACCTAAGCATGATATCAATGAGTCTCTCAAAGCCATGAGAAGTTCCATTGATGAATGCAAAGAAAGAACCGCTAGGATGCGTGCTAAACGAGAGAATTATATTGCTGTGTCTCCTATTAGATCCTTGTTTTCTAGTATAAATCTTGATGAAGATAGGATTTGAGATGATTCTACTTTAAGGTGTCCCATTGATTCAGAGTTTTTAGATCTTGATGCTAAAATTGTTAAAAGTGGGAGTGAAGAGATTAAAACTTTGCATAGTGACGAACCCACTACTTTGGATTTCAAGGGATTCAATTATGATAATTTCTCTTTGATTGATTGTATTTCCTTGTTGCAATCCGTACTAAACTCTCCGCATGCTTATAGTCAAAATAAAGCTTTTACTAAACATATTGTTGATGCTTTGATGCAATCTTATGAAGAAAAACTCGAGTTAGCAGTTTCTATCCCTAGAAAGCTTTATGATGAGTGGGAACCTACTATTAAAATAAAAATTAAAGATCATGGATGCTATGCTTTGTGTGATTTGGGTGCAAGTGTCTCCACTATCCCAAAAAACTTTGTGTGATTTGCTAGGATTCCCTGAGCTTGATGATTGTTCTTTAAATTTGCATCTTGCGGATTCCACTATTAAGAAACCTATGGGAAGGATTAATGATGTTCTTATTGTCGCCAATAGGAATTATGTGCCCGTAGATTTCATTGTTCTTGATATAGATTGCAACCCTTCATGTCCTATTATTCTTGGTAGACCTTTCCTTAGAACGATTGGTGCAATTATTGATATGAAGGAAGGAAATATTAGATTCTAATTTCCGTTAAGGAAAGGCATGGAACACTTTCCTAGAAATAAAATCGAATTACCATATGAATCTATTATGAGAGCCACTTATGGACTGCCTTCCAAAGATGGCAATACTTAGATCTATCCATGTATCGTGCCTAGCTAGGGGCGTAAAACGATAGCGCTTGGTGGGAGGCAACCCAATTTTATATTTTTTGTTTTTGCTTCTGTTTAGGAATAAATATTGCATCTAGCTTCTGTTTAGATGTGATTTTGTGTTTTAATTAGTGTTTGTTCCAAGTAGAACCTTTGGGAAGACTTGTGTGAAGTTTATATGATCTTGCTCTCAAAAGCAGAATCGTTAGCGCTCGCTAGAATAGTCACTAGATTTACTGGATTGTGCTATTTAGTTGATTCTTTTTGCAGATGATTAATAGACAAATTCCTCTCGTTTACCAATTTAGTTTGATTTTTTTGGAGTTACAGAGAAACCTGCAGTTTACTACAGACTGTTCTATTTTTGACAGATTCTGTTTTTCGTGTGTTGTTTGCTTATTTCAATGCATCTATGAGTAGTATTGGGAAGTATGAACCATAGAGAAGTTGGAATAAAGTAGGTTTAACACCAATATAAACAAAGAATGAATTCATTGCAGTACCTTTGAGTAGAGGTTTGCTTTCTTATACTACGGTGCTCACGAGATTTTTGCCTAAGTTTTGTGTTGTGAAGTTTTCAAGTTTTGAGTATTGCTTTGATGGACTATGGAACAAAGAGTGGCAAGAGCCTAAGCTTGGGGATGCCCATGGCACCCCAAGGTAAAATTCAAGGACAACCAAAAGCCTAAGCTTCGGGATGCCCCGGGAAGGCATCCCCTCTTTCGTCTTCATCCATCGGTAACTATACTCGGAGATATATTTTATTCACCACATGATATGTGTTTTACTTGGAGCGTTTTGTATAATTTGAGTCTTTGCTTGTTAGTTTGCCACAATTATCCTTGCTGGACACACCAATTTGAGAGAGTTAAATATGGCCTAGGAATTGTTAGAACACTCTATGTGCTTCACTTATATCTTTTGAGTTGAATAGTTTTTGCCCTAGTGCTTCACTTATATCTTTTAGAGCACGGTGGTGATAATATTTTGAAGAAATTGTTGAACTCTCATGCTTCACTTATATCCATTTGAGAGTCTATTAAAACAGCATGGTAATGTGCTTAGGCTATAAAACTAGTCTTCACATGATAGACATCCAATATCAATGTAGTAAAAACTTTCACACCAAGTGCATTGAATATGATGAGAAGTTGGATGCTTGATAATTGTTTTGAGATATGAGGATAGTGATATTAGGGTCATGCTAGTGGATTTATTATGAAATTGAGAAATGCTTGTGTTAATGTTAGTGATTCCCGTAGCATGCACGTATGGTGAACCACTATGTGACGAAGTGAGAGCATGAGGTATTTGTAAAGTGCCAACCTTTGTGTGGAGGTCGAGGGCGCGCGATGGTTAACTCCTACCAACCTCCCCTTAGGAGCATGCATTGATTTCTTTTTTTTGATGACTCGTAGATTTTTGCAATAAGTATATGAGTTCTTATGACTAATATTGAGTCCATGGATCATCCGGACTCTCAACCTTCCACCATTGCTAGCCTCTCTTGTACCGCGCAACTCTCGCCGGTACCATACACCCACTATATATCCTTCCTCCAAACAGACACCATATATCCTTCCTCAAAACATCCACCATACCTACCTATCATGGCATTTCCATTGCCATTCCGAGATATATTGCCATGCAACTTTCCACCATTCCGTTCATATGACACGCTTCATATTGTCATATTGCCATGCATGATCATGTAGTTGACATCGTATTTGTGGCAAAGCCACCATGCATAATTTTTCATACATGTCACTCTTGATTCATTGCACATGCCGGTACACCGCCGGAGGCATTCATATAGGTCATACTTTGTTCTAGTAATCGAGTTGTAATATCGAGTTGTAATTCAATGAAAGTGTGATGATCATCATTATTAGAGCATTGTCCCATGTGAGGAAAGGCTAAATCAAGAAAGCCCCTCCAAAAAAAGAAAAATAAAAGAAAAGAAAGGCCAAAGAAAAAAAGAAAGGCCCAAAAAAAGGGGACAATTGCTACTATCTTTTTCCACACTTGTGCTTCAAAGTAGCACCATGTTCTTCATGATAGAGTGTCTCATGTTTTGTCATTTCCATATACTAGTGGGGATTTTCATTATAGAACTTGGCTTGTATATTCCAACGATGGGCTTCCTCAAATGCCCTAGGTCTTCGTGAGCAAGCAAGTTGGATGCACACCCACTAGTTTCTTTTGTTGAGCTTTCATACATATTTAGCTCTAGTGCATCCGTTGCATGGAAATCCCTACTCACTCACATTGATATCTATTGATGGGCATCTCCATAGCCCGTTGATACGCCTAGTTGATGTGAGACTATCTCCCTCCTTTTTGTCTTCTCCACAACCACCTCTCTATTCCACATAGTGCTATGTCCATGGCTCACGCTCATGTATTGTGTGAAAGTTGAAAGGTTTGAAAGAATAGAGTATGAAAAAAAGTTCTTGGCTGAAATCGGGGTTGTGCATGATATGAATATTTTGTGTGATGAAGAGAGAGCATAGCCAGAATATATGATTTTGTAGGGATAACTTTTTTTAGCCATAGTATTTTGAGAAGACATGATTGCTTTGTTAGTATGCTTGAAGTATTATTATTTCTTATGTCAATATAGACTTTTGTCTTGAATCTTTCAGATCTGAACATTCATGCCACAATTAAGAGAATTACATTGAAAAACTATGTTGGTTAGCATTCGAAATAAAAAAAATTCTATTTTTATCATTTACCTACTCGAGGACGAGCAGGAATTAAGCTTGGGGATGCTTGATACGTCTCCAACGTATCTATAATTTTTTATTGTTCCATGCTATTATTTCTGATGTTTTGGATGTTTAATGGGCTTTGTTATACACTTTTATATTATTTTTGGGACTAACCTACTAACCCAAAGGCCCAGTCCAGATTGCTGTTTTTTTGCCTATTTCAGGGTTTTACAGAAAAGGAATATCAAACGGAGTCCAAACGGAATGAAACCTTCGGGAGAGATATTTTTGGAGAAAATCACGCATGGGAGACTTTAGAACCACGGAATAGGGCAAACATGGCATCCACGAGGGTGGGGACGCGCCCCACCTACAGGGCGCGCCACCCTTCCACGTGGGCCCCACGTCTGGCCCCCGGTGCCCTCCTTCTTCCTATATATACCTACGTACCCCGAAACTATCAGAACAACAGAGTAAACCCTAGTTCCACCGCCGCAACCTTCTATTCCCATGAGATCCCATCTTGGGGCCTGTTCCAGAGCTTTGCCGGAGGGGGGATTTTCCACGGAGTGCTTCTACATCATCATCATCGCCTCATCATGAGTTGTGAGTAGTTTACCATAGACCTTCGGGTCCATAGCTAGTATCTAGATGGCTTCTTCTCTCTCTTTGGATCTCAATACGAAGTTCTCCTCGGTCTTCGAGGAGATCTATTCGATGTAATCTCTTTTTGCGGTGTGTTTGTCGAGATTCGATGAATTGTGGGTTTATTATCAAGATTATCTTTGAGAAATATTTGGTTCTTCTATGAATTCTTTATGTATGATTATAATATCCTTGCAAGTCTCTTCGAATTATTGGTTTGGTTTGGCCTACTAGATCTATAGTTCTTGCAATGGGAGAAGTGCTTGGCTTTGGGTTCAATCTTGCGGTGTCCTTTCCCAGTGACAGTAGGGGCAGCAAGGCACATATTGTATTGTTGCCATCGAGGATAAAAAGATGGGGTTTATATCAATATGTTTGAGTTTATCCCTCTACATCATGTCATCTTGCTTAAGGCGTTACTCCGTTCTTACGAGCTTAATACACTAGATGCATGCTGGATAGCGGTCGATGTGTGGAGTAATGGTAGTAGATGAAGAATTGTTTTGGTCTACTTGTCTCGGACGTGATGCCTATATATAATGATCATGCCTAGATAGTCTCATAATTATTTGCTTTTCTATCAATTGCTTGACAGTAATTTGTTTACCCGCCGTAGAATATTGCTATCATGAGAGAAGCCACTAGAGAACACCATGGCCCCCGGGTCTATTCTCAACATATCAATCTACAATCTACTTTACTTTTCCGCTTTTACTTTCTTTTCTTATAATCAAAAATACCAAAAATATCAAACTATCATCTCTATCAGATCTCACTTTTGTAAGTGACTGTAAAGGGATTGACAACCCCTTATCGCGTTGGCTGCGAAGTTCTTATTTGTTTGTGCAGGTGCAAGGGACTCGCGCGTGGTCTCCTTCTGGATTGATACCTTGGTTCTCAAAAACTGAGGGAAATACTTACGCTACTGTGCTGCATCACCCTTTCCTCTTCGAGGGAATACAATGCAAGCTCGAGAAGTAGCACGGCTTCTGGAGACCCGGAGGCTCCGGATATATTGCGTTACATGTTGCGAAAATCATCTGTCTCGAGGGAACATCGTACCTTGATGGGTACATTGGTTGATAAGATTTTGTCCGCGAAGAGCGGATGGAATGAAGCCTTCATGAGCCTGCTAAAAGGCTTTGAGGTTTGTGATATAATGTTTTTAGTTATGTTTTATTTGCAAAGATGCACCTGTGTATAGGTAGTAGCCCCTGAGACTCCGGTTGGCTTCCAATGGGAAGCAAACGGAGGATCGAAAAGAATCATTCGAGGACTAACCTGATGAACTTGAAGACAGGCTGCTTCCCCCTCGGCCACTTCCCATACTATGGATATTGCCGAGCTCCAGCGGAAGCTAGATGTAGCGGGGGACGATCTTGCGTTGATCAATATGCGTCTTGACGAGTCGCAAGGTATGTATTTGGGGCAATCCCCATACTTATTTGTGGTATGATCATGATGCTAAAAATTTATATGCTGGAATATGCATGGCTTCAGATGGTGCTGCTGCCATTGAAGTTCTTCGAGCGGAACTAGCCCGGGCCAAGGAGCAGGCCTGGCGTAGCAGTGTGGCTGCCGAAAAGGCATCAGCTGAGTTAAAAGCCGAGCAAGCTGCACGGCGCCAAGACAAGGAGAAGATATTCGCGATGGCGCTCGAATTGAAAAATGCTACTGGCCGCTGCGAATTAATTTAGAAGGAGAGTGAAGGAAAAATGGTTGAACTTGTCAAGGCCCTACAAGAGGCGAGAGAAGCGCGGTCGGAATCCAGAGCAGCCCGTGAGGAAATCCGGCAAGCTAGGGAGATTGCGGCTGGTAAGCCATTTCTGCTACAAACTAAGTTCGGCGATCTGAACTATGCTCAGCTTGACCGAGTGTGGAGTTCCCCGGACGAGTTTTTAGACTTGCCGAAGAGTTCTTCCGATGCGGCGCAGTTTTATCAAGCGCGAGAGGGGTATGCAACGGAGAAGCTTTTCTGGGCACAGTTTGGCGCATCAAAGCGCCCTCTGTTGCTGAATGCACAGATGTCTCAATGGGCCGAACTTCATAGGATATCCAGTGCTGCCATGAAGAACGTCATAATCCGGTTGTGGCCAACCGAGCCTGTTCCGAATAGCTACTTCAGTTTGGTGCAAAGGCTTGTTGACACGGTGCCGCGTATCGACGCTGTGAAAAGGTCGACGTGCATTGAGGGTGCACGGATGGCTTTCGCCCGAGTCAAGACATTCTGGGGGAAGATGAAGGCCATCGATGTTGCGGCGAAGAGTCCACCAAAGGGCAAGGACCGTCCTGAGTCGGAGCATTATTTTGAAGACGTCCTAGAGGTCGCCCGCATAATAGAGGCCCAGTGCTCGAAAGACGTAATGTTCGAGTGAGGTGTATGAGAATTATAAAGACAATTTCATAGTTGATCTATTTTTATGTTTTGCTCGAAATCTTGAATTCCTCCTGTGCGGCCGTTTTAATATAATCTGAAAGTTTTCCAGTCGTCGGCTTCAGCCCCCTCGTAGGAAGTATGGGGGTGTTCAGATAAGCATTTAATCACTCTTTATCCAACGTCTTGGTCCATGAAGGAGGTGATAATGCGGCAAACCAGGCAATCGGACTATAGGGCGTTAACACTTTCACTTAGCCATAGGAGTTTTATGGTGGGGCTACGACATAGCCCCTGGTATGTATACGGCGTATTAGAATACGATGTCTTACATATTTGATCTGCAAAAGATCCCTCATGAGACACGGTGAATCGCGAAAGATTCCAATAATTCGTCAAGTGGTTGACCAGCTCTCGCCGCATCGTGACAGTCAGTTTTCGGCTTTCTCTACTGAGGTACTTGACCACATGAACCAGAAGCACAATCACAGTAGTTCTCCCTTTACTACCCTAGCGGATGGAGCGGGACATAGGGTAGCAAGCACAGTAGCCGGGCAACCCAACTATTGACCAAAGACAATGATTCGGAGCTGATGCATATAAGGCCAAACTTGCGACGCTGAAGTACGCTATAGAGTTGTTCGGGCTTTTGCTGGCAACTCATTTGTTCCCGTACCGAGCCCCTGTCAGGTTATGCCAAGGTATATCTGTGAAACAACCGTAGGAGCCATATTAATTGGCAAAAAAATACGGATGATTAATTGAGATACTGTTTACCGGGACCTGAGCGATATGCCAATGATTACTTTATATATATATAAAGACCACAACCCCGACTATTTGACATGTTCTGGGTCGGAGGCGCGGGAAGAGGCGTAGTACATGCTCGAAATAAAGAGTGTGGTCTACAAAAAGTAATTTTGGACCTCCTGTCGCACGTCTACGCCGCCTGTCCTCGGCGAGGGGAGTCCTCGATGGAAGTAGCCCCTTAGGTGAGTGTACGGGTCCGAACTCTGATATTGTCGGTTTTGGATGTTTGTCCTGTTCGTCACCTATTTTTAAGAGATAGTGAAGAAAAAAAAGATAGAAAGTGCTACGGGAATGCTTGTAGGTTTGTCCGTATTGTGCTTCCACCAATGCCCATGGTATCTTGAGTGCGTAGTGATGTATGCGTGGTACAAATTTTGCAGGTGTACGAGGTGGGCGGTGGAAGCCAGACTGTTATTTTTGCTCCGGGAGCAGTCGATCCTCGGGTGGAAATTGCTTCTGACTCCGGGTATTTCGTTGGTGAACCTTTCCGTCGTCCCTATCGCCCGGCGGCCTCCTCCCCTTGTGTTCGGCGTTGACCTTGCCGGCCTTCTTAAAGACCCAGCAGTTTCTATTAGTATGATTAGCTGGTTTATCGGGGTGGTCGTGAATCTGGTAGGGCCGGTCCAATATCCTATCTTGGTTGGTTGGTTCGTCTTGGTTCGCCTTGAGTGGCTTCTTCCGTTGACCGGTCTTGGGATTGCTGAATCCGGCGTTGACCGATGTGTCACGTGATCTTTCATTATCATTGCGACTGTTGTGTTTGCTTCGTCGTGGCTTGCCGTTGCCGTCTCGGATTTCGGAAGTGCCTGGGTCGCTGGCGTTGTTGCTTCTACAAGCGAGCCAGCCGTCTTGTCCCACGCAAAAACGGGTCATTAGAGCAGTAAGGGCTGTCATGGATTTAGGTCCTTCTTGACCGAGGTGGCGTGGAAGCCATTTGTCCCGGACGCTGTGCCTGAAGGCTGCGAGGGTTTCCACGTCCGGACAGTCAACAATTTGGTTCTTTTTGACTAAGAACCGAGTCCAGAGCTTCCTGGCTGACTCTCCGGGCCGCTGGACAATGTGACTTAGGTCATCGGCATCTGGTGGCCGGACATATGTTCCTTGGAAGTTGTCAAGGAAAGCTTCTTCCAAGTCTTCCCAGCTGCCTATGGAA
This sequence comes from Secale cereale, assembly GCA_902687465.1. Classification (NCBI taxonomy): domain Eukaryota; kingdom Viridiplantae; phylum Streptophyta; class Magnoliopsida; order Poales; family Poaceae; genus Secale; species Secale cereale. The sequence goes on from LR738716.1 coordinate 45,495,415, forward strand.
TTTTTAGGCAGGCTGTTCAACCAGTGCCGAGCTGGCCCTTTTAGCTTTAGTGGGAGGTATTTAATGGCGTGGAGGTCGTCTCCATGGGCCATATGGATGTGGAGGATAAGATCTTCTATCCATGCCACGGGGTCGGTTGTTTCGTCGTATGATTCAATATTGACGGGTTTGAATCCTTTGAGGAATTCATGATCCATTACTTCATTAGTGAAGCAAAGAGGGTGTGCGGCGCCTCTATCTAGGGCCACACTGCGACATAACTCCGAAGTAGTCCATTTCCTGTTTTTGGCTCGAGCGTGGCTAGGTTTGTCACGTGCGAATAGATAGCCATCATCGCGTGTCGAGGCATTCCCTCGCGATCCGTAGATCGATCTTGCGTGTCCTGCTCTACTGTCCAAGTCCTGTCGAAGGTCGTTTGTACAACCGTGAGCTGTGTTATTCCTACCTTTACGGCGAGGTGGGGCGGTCTGGTGTTCGGCTTGAGTTGCCTCTTTATCCGGAAAGGATTGTCGACGACCTGCCGCATTGTGTGATGATAGTGCGGGCTCCAACGCCTCGTCATCAAACTAAGGTAGCAATCTATGCTTCGGGTAGCTATTGGCTGCGCCATTAAGGCCGTATTCTTCGGCGGTCAGGACTTTGGTCCGTCTATCGTTGAGTAGATCTTGGTCAGCTTGAAGCTGCTGCTGCTTCTTTTTCACGCTCCTTGCAGTGGCTAGCAGCCTGCGCTTGAAGCGCTCCTGCTCGAGGAGTTCTTCGGGTACGATGAAGTCTTCGTCGCCAAGGCTTACCTCATCTTTGGAGAGTGGAAGGTAGTTGTCGTCCTTCAAATTGTCGCTTGGCAGGGCCTGTTCATCGGTGCTGGCTTGCCCGTTTTCTTGTTCCTCCTGCTTGGATCTTGCTCAAATAGGGTCTTTATTATTTTCGGCGTCGTCCGGAGTGCTGTTTTCTCCGGTGCCAGCGTTGTTGCGATGTGACTTAGAGCGGCGTTTAGGGTGCCGGTATTTAGACTGTGTTTCAGGAGGTTTATTCTTAACTGGATCTTCTTTGTCATCGTTGCTAGCTTTTTTAGGTGTATCAACCATGTACACGTCGTACGAAGAGGTGGTCGTCCCATATCCCGTGAATGGCGGGTCTTGGCCTTGCTCCTTGTCGGCATCGTCGTCTATACCGTCGATGTCTTCGGAGCCATAATCAAGCATGTCGGTTAAGTCCTCGATAGTGGCTATGAAGTGGGTGGCGGGTGGGAAGCAAAATTCTCTGTCCTCAGCCCCTAGTTCGAACTGGACATAGTTCGGCTGCGAGTCCCCCGCCAAGGACAGGTTTTTTAACGAGTTTGGCACGTCACCCAGGGGCGAGTGTTGGAAGATGTCTGCGGCGCTGAATTCGAGAATCGATAACCGATCCAGCTCGGTGTCCGCAGGCGTACGTGGTTCGGAACTTATAGCTGGCGACGAGCCCGGAGCTCCGTTGACGTAAACATTGCCATGTGTCGAGTCTGTGTGCGGCTCCAATGCCACGGACTCTGTGGCCTTGGATGACACCGTCTGCTCCGGATTTAAGGCCGTTGCAGCAACAGGATCCATCTCCTGGATGTGATCTGATGACATACTTAGGTCATGTTCATCGGAGCGAGGGGGAGCGATCACCGCGGTCTCAAATCCGTCGAAGATTAGGTCTCCATGGATGTCCGCGACGTAGTTCAAGCTTCCGAATCTGACTTGATGGCCAGGGCGTAGCTGTCGATCTGCTCCAGATGACCAAGCGAGTTGGCCCGCAACACGAAGCCGCCGAATACGAATATCTGTCCGGGGAGGAAGGTTGCTCCCTGGACAACATCACTATCGACGATTGAAGGGGCCATTGAACCTTTCGTCGACGGCACAGTGGAACTCTCAATGAAAGCACCAATGTCGGTGTCAAAACCGGCGGATCTCGAGTAGGGGGTCCCGAACTGTGCGTCTAAGGTCGATGGTAGCAGGAGATGGGGGACACGATGTTTACCCAGGTTTGGGCCCTCTCTATGGAGGTAATACCCTACTTCCAGCTTGATTGATCTTGATGAATATGAGTATTACAAGAGTTGATCTACCACGAGATCGCAATGGCTAAACCCTTGAAGCCTAGCCTATATGAATATGGTAATGAATATCCCCTCTCCGGACTACTCCCTCCAGTTTATATAGACACCGGGGGGATCTTGGGTTACATAGAGTCGGTTACATAAGAAGGAATCTTCCTAGTTGGTCCCCAAGCTTGCCTTCCACGCCAAGGAGAGACCCATCCGGACACGGGTACGGTCTTCGGCCTTCTTGTCTTCACAGCCCATCAGACCGGCCCACGGATAATAGGCCGGTCGCCCGAGGACCCCTTAGTCCAGGACTCCCTCCCCCTCCGTGATCGATGCCCCCTCCGGTGGAGCTCCGGAACAGGCCCCAAGATGGGATCTCACGGGTAAAGAAGGTTGCGGCGGTGGAATTAGGGTTTCGTGGTGCTCCTCGTTGTTTTTAGGGTACGTAGGTATATATAAGAGGAAGAGGCACGTTAGGGGAGCCACGAGGGGCCCATGAGGGTGGGGGCGCGCCTACCCCCTGGGCGCGCCCCTGCCCTCGTGGCCGCCTCGTTCCTTCCCTGGCGTGTACTCCAAGTCTTCTGTGTTGTATTTGTTCCAAAAATGACTCTCCCGAAGGTTTCATTCCGTTTGGACTCCGTTTGATATTCCTTTTTGGCGAAACACTGAAATAGGCAAAAACAACGATTTGCACTAGGCCTTGGGCTAGTAGGTTAGTCCCAAAAATAATATAAAAGTGTATAATAAATCCCATTAAACATCCGAAACATATAATATAATAGCATGGAACAATCAAAAGTTATAGATACGTTGGAGACGTATCATGGTGACAAAGGGATATTCACGTGATCCACTCACTGTTCAAGAAATCTTCCGATTCAGCGATTTATCGTCCGATTTTTCGATACTCTTGGGGTGACCGATAAGATTATGCCTTATCTTCACCATTTATCGTTTGGGCCGATTTATCGCTATGACAAGCGATTTATGGGGAATCTACCGATAAATCGGGCCTATTCGCAGGACCATGTTTGCAAAAACTAAGTTCATTTGCGTTCCTTGTTATGTAATATGTACTATTTTCCTTTTTTTTGTCATTATACCAGGATTCAAAGGCTAGGAATGAAGGTAACACTTCTGTCCAATATTGTTTTGGTGTTGAGTATAGCATATTTTAGTGTTGGGAATCTAGGATTTGAAAAAATGGCCGATTTATAGTCGACCGATAAAATCGATTAATCGGATGATTTCCGATTAATCTCTAATCCCCAGCTGGCCGATACGATAACGGTAAGCGATATCCTCAACACTGGATCCACTTGATGTATGTTTTGGTGATCAACTTGCGGGTTCAGTGACCTTGTGAACTTATACATAGGGGTTGGCACATGTTTTCGTCTTGACTCTCCGGTAGAAACTATGGGGCACTCTTTGAAGTTCTTTGTGTTGGTTTGAATAGATGAATCCGAGATTGTGTGATGCATATTGTATAATCAAACCCGCGGATACTTGCGGTGACATTGGAGTATCTAGGTGACATTAGGGTTTTGGTTGATGTGTATCTTAAGGTGTTATTTTAGTACGAACTCTAGGGTTGTTTGTGATACTTATAGGAATAGCTCAATAGATCGATCAGAAAGAATAACTTTGAGGTGGTTTCGTACCCTACAATAATCTCTTCTTTTGTTCTCCGCTATTAGTGACTTTGGAGTGACTCTTTGTTGCACGTTGAGGGATTGTTATATAATCTAATTACGTTATTGTTGTTGAGAGAACTTGCACTAGTGAAAGTATGAACCCTAGGCCTTGTTTCCACGCAATGCAATACCGGTTGTGCTCACTTTTATCATTAGTTACCTTTCTGTTTTTATTTTTTCAGATTACAAAATCCTATATATACCATCCATATTACACTTGTATCACCATCTCTTCGCCAAACAAGTGCACCTATATAATTTACCAATGTATTGGGTGTGTTGGGGACACAAGAGACACTTTGTTATTTGGTTCCAGGGTTGTTTGAGAGAGACCATCTTCATCCTACGCCTCCCACGGATTGATAAACCTTAGGTCATCCACTTGAGGGAAAATTGCTACTATCCTACAAAACTCTGCGCTTGGAGGCCCAACATGAGTCTACAAGAAGAAGGTTGCACAGTAGACATCAAGGTCTTTTCTAGCGCCGTTTCCGGGGAGGCTAGGTAAGCGGCACTCTGAAAGGATCGAGA
>LR738716.1:45505435-45527013 GCA_902687465.1 Secale cereale
GAAAGTATCCAACTTGGGGTTTGTTACCGATGAGAAGCTCATATGCCGTCTTGCCGAGAAGCTTGTGAAGATACAAGCGATTGGTTGCATGACAAGCTGTCTCAACCGCCTCCGCCCAAAAGTGTCTTAACGTCTTGTATTCATCAAGCATCCTTCTTGCCATTTAGATGAGTGTTCGGTTCTTCCTCTCAACAACTCCATTTTGTTGAGGTGTGTACGTGGCCGAGAACTCATGTGAAATCCCTTCTTTGTCAAGAAAGGTATCCACATTTGCGTTCTTGAACTCCATTCCATTGTCGCTGCGAACCTTCTTGATCTTCACTTCAAATTGATTTTGGGCCTTCCTAGCGATGTTTTTGAAGATCTTTTGGACCTGCGATTTATCATCAAGAAAGAACACCCACGTAAATCTTGAAAAATCATCAACAATGACTAATCCAAAAGAGTTACCACCGAGGCTTTTGTAAGCATTGGGACCAAAAAGATCCATATGAAGTAGCTTAAGTGGTCTTCTCGTAGTCATGATGTTCTTCACGGGATGACTTCCTCCAACTTGTTTTCCTCCTTGACAAGCACTACAAAGTCTATCCTTGTCAAATATAACATCTTTAACACCAAGGATATGATCACCTTTAATAAGCTTATCAAGATTTCTCATGCCGACATGACCTAACCTTCTATGCCACAACCAACCTTTAGAAGATTTAGCAATGAAACAAGTGTGAGGTTGGGCTTTCTTAGTGAAGTCAACAATGTATTGGTCACCTCTATGAATGCCGGTAAAGACCATATTATGATTATCTCTACGAAAGACTTGGCAATCAACATGAGTGAATAGCACATTTAAACCAAAATCAGCTAATCTAGACATGGAAAGAAGATTATGTCCGAGGGATTCTACAAGCATGATATTCTTGATTGAGCTATCATTGGATATGGCCACCTTACCAAGGCCAACAACTTTACCCTTAGAGTTGTCACCAAAGGTAACATACTTTTGTGGACCATCATTTCTAGCAAGCTCATCAAACATGTCCTTATCTCCGGTCATGTGATCCGTGCATCCACTATCAAGCACCCATTCTTTTCCTCCGACTGTGTAATCACGAAGATTTGCATAAGGCCAAAATGTGTCATTTATTCATCAAGGTCAAAGTCACTATCATCATCCTCATCATAGTATCCATGTTCCACATCGTCATGTGATTCATCAACACCTAGATAGATTTATTCATTAGAAGTATGACCGTAACAATGTTTATCTCTATGAATTCTAATGACTTCGGAAATGATATTGCTAATAATTCCAACATCTCCTTTGGCACGCATGAGATCACGAAGCTCAAATAAGCAACCACTAAACTTAGGATCACTAGTACTCATCCTATTCAAGGCAATATACTTATGGAGAATCTCATCCAGATTTTTCAAGGAATAATTTGGGAACCGTTACTCTAGGAATCTCCATATAATATAAGCACATTCAAAAGTTGGCAAACATACAAGCAAGTTTCTAGGCAATCCTCTAGTGATAAGATTAACAGTTCTAAGATTTCGAATCATGTCAAGTTTCTCATTGAAAGTAGGATTCGAAGCATCAATGGGGGGCATACAAGGATTATCAATATACTTGTTCAAATGATATTCAATGAAGATCTCAAGCATCTCATTTTTTTCATTCCTTATAAAATTCTCCATCAAGCATATGTACTCTACGTCTAATACTCCCCAACGTAGACTCATCCATCTTCCTCCAATGGTGATTAAACCGAAGCAATAGAGACCAAAGCTCTGATACCAATTGAAAGGATGAAGAAGAGGTGTCTAGAGAAATGTTGAGGATATCTCTTATCGTTATCATCTCGGTCACCTGGGGATTAGAGATTAATCAGAAACCGACCAATTAATTGGTTTTATCTGTCGACTATTAATCGGCCATTTTTTCAAATCCCAGGTTCCCAACACTAAAATATTATATATTCAATACCAAAACAATATTGGACAGAAGTGTTACCTTGAATCCTAGCCTTTGAATCCTGATATAATGACAAACAAAATAGAAAAACATTACATATTGCGTAACAAGGTCCACAAAATACAAATAAATGTAGTTCTTGCAAACATAGTGCTGCGAATAGGCCCAGTTTATCGGTAGATTCCCGATAAATCGCTTGTCATAGCGATAAATTGGCCCAAATGATAAATGTTGAAGATAAGGCATAATCTTATCGGTCACCCCAAGAGTAGCGATAAATCGGATGATAAATCGATGAATCGGAAGATTTCTTGAACAATCGAACGATAAATCGCTGAATCGGAAGACTTCTAGCAAGAAAAGTGGCAGCTTTTAACTTTCTTTAAGTTGATGTGGAGTTTTAGCACATGTTTAAAAATTCACAATACACAACAAGCATGCATAAAAAGAGTATATAGGTATTGGAAAGTAAAGCATGCACCTTTGACTACTTGACCAAATAAAAACCTAGCCTTTTCCCAATTTTAAGTCTTGGCTGATTTTAACAATTGAGCACAAGTCAAGCAATCAACCTACACATGCAATTCTAGGAGTATAGCAGTGGAATGTAAAGCAATTGCATATGAAGGTAAAGGGAGGAGTTTGAAGGAGCAAACGCAATGTAGACACGGAGATTTTTTACGCGTGGTTCCGATAGGTGGTGCCATCGTACATCCACGTTGATGGAGACTTCAACCCACGAAGGGTAACGGCTGCACGAGTCCATAGAGGGCTCCACCCACGAAGGGTCCACGAAGAAGCAACCTTGTCTATCCCACCATGGCCATCGCCCACGAAGGATTTGCCTCACTAGGGTAGATCTTCACGAAGTAGGCGATCACCTTGCCCGTACAAACTCCTTGGTTCAACTCCACAATCTTGTCGGAGGCTCCCAAGTGACACCTACCCAATCTAGGAGACACCACTCTCCAAAAGGTAATAGACGGTGTGTCGATGATGAACTCCTTGCTCTTGTGCTTCAAATGATAGTTTCCCCAACACCCAACTCTCTCTCACAGATTTTGATTTGGTGGAAATATGATTTGAGTGGAAAACAACTTGGGGAAGGCTAGAGATCAAGATTCTTATGCTAGGAATGGAATATCTTGGTCTCAACACATGAGTAGGTGGTTCTCTCTCAGAACAATGTGTAATGGAAGTGTAGGTATGTTCTGATGGCTCTCTCCACGAATGAAAAGTGGGTGGAGGGGTATATATAGCCTCCACACAAAATCTAATCGTTACACACAATTCACCAAACTCGGTGGGACCGAATCAGACAACTCGGTTAGACTGATTTAGTTCATAATGTGACCATTAGGCATTTCGTTGGGACCGATATGATCAACTCAGTAGGACCGATTTCATTAGGGTTAGGGCATAACGTAATCTCCGTGAGACCGATTGCAGAAACTCGGTGGGACCGATTTTGATAATAGACTAACCAGAGAGTTGGTCAGGCAAACTCGGTGGGACCGATTCATTCATTTCGGTGAGACCGAAATCTTACGAATGGGAAACAGAGAGTTTGCAATGTTAACTCGGTGAGACCGATTCTCACATCTTCGTTGGACTGAAATGTTTCAAATAGGAAACATAGAGTTTACATTCCCATCTCGGTGAGACCGAGATCCATATCAGTGAGACCGAAATGATTAGTGTTTATGGCAGTGGCTATGTCAAGTGAACTCGGTGGCATCAGATAGAAGATTTCGGTGGGGCCGAGTTTGACTTTTGGTTTGGGACATATGTAGATGTGAGAAAGTGGTTGAGGGTTTTGGAGCATATCACTAAGCACTTTGAGAAAGCAAGCCATTAAGCAACACCTCATCCCCTTTTAATAGTATTGGCTTCCCTATGGACTCAATGTGATCTTGGATCACTGAAATAGAAAATGTAGAGTCCTGAGCTTTGAGCTTGAGCCAATCCTTTGTACTTATCATCTTGAAAGGGTTCCACATCCTCTAGTCCATGCCACTCCATTTGTTGAACCTGCCAGAAATATACTAGATGAAAGCATTAGTCCAACAAGAGATATGTTGACATTAATTACCAAAATCACCCAGGGAGAACTTGTGTTTTCGCACTCACATTCCCATCAACGAAGCTCTTTTCTGGCGCTGTTGTCGGTGAGGTGAGTGCTTGAAGGTATATCTTTAGATGTTGCAATTGAATCTTTTAGTTTCTTGTTTTATCACTAGTTTGTTTTATAAAAATAAATATAAAAAAATGGAATTGAGGTTGCCTCATATGCTTCATCTTTTTAATGTATTTTGTGAAAATGATGGAAAGGAAAATTGTGCCAATGTGTTAGAAGAATAAGTTAATAAGATGTTTGGCATAAAATCTTTGAATGATGAGCATGATTGCAATGTTGTTAGTATGAATTCTTTGAAAATCCATGATGCTAATGATATGCAAAAGCCACAAGCTTGGGGATGCTATGTTTTATGAAGATGATATTTTTAGTCCCCCAAGTTTTGACGAGAAAATTTATTATGATGAAAGCATGCCTCCTATTTATGATGATTATTGTGATGACATGTATGCTATAAATAATAATGATAACCATGAAACTTATCATCATGATTTTAATGCTCAAACCGATTATGCCAATCAAGTGTCACATGATAGTTATGTTGTTGAGTTTGCTCCCACTACTATTCATGAGAATAATGTTGGCGTCCTGGGAACCGGGGTACCCAGACTTGCCTACGTGCGGCTCACGGCGTGGCCCCTTCACCGGCCTGGTACGGCCCATCTTCAGCATCAACACGCAAGACCCTCCCGAGGGGCCAAGCCTCATGAGGTGGACAACACCAAGGCCTCCGGAAGGAGTAGCCTCCCTAGGCTGGCTTCTGAGGAGCGGAGATCTGTATGCAAGCCCCCACCTCATGAGGTTCAGATGAGACAAGCCATGACGACCAAGGCCAGGCGGGCGCAGTACAGTAGGTTTCCCCTTTGGTGCTAAAGAAGCAAGCGTAGGCGCGGAGTCCCGAGGAATCAACCAAAGGTTTCCATTTCCATGCAACAAGACCAAGATCGCCAGGACGGCAGGACGCAGGTCATCACCGAGCCCACCATGGCGTCACGACCAGAAGCTTTGCAGGTGAAGACCACCTTTCGTCAGGATAAGATGTACTAGTTGTCTCCCTTCAAATTGGGCCATTGTGGGATTCCTTCCCGCCTTCATTTTGGGAAGAGGACCAAGGCCACTATAAATATAGCCTAGCCACCACCGTAGCAAGGGACGGATCATTCAGATCACCCCCACCACCACAAGCGAGAACACACCTCCTGAGGTTGTTCTACCACTTTACTAGTTCATCCTTAGCCCACCTCGAGGCAATCCACCACAAAGCATGAGTAGGGTATTACACCGCGAGGTGGCTGTCATGGAATTAGCACGGCAGATGTCCGGTTTACTGGACTTAGGTGTGAGGCCATCGCGCGGGTTAGCTCAAAGGGGTTAAAGCGGACGAAGGACACATGGAGTTTTATACTAGTTCGGCCCCTTCGATGAAGGTAAAAGCCTACGTCTAGTTTGGTGTGGTATTCCTTGGGCTTCGATGACTAGGAAGCGAATCCGCTTTTCTATGTCTCGAGCTGTTGTTTCTTGTCCTTGAACCGTCGCCGGGTCGTCCCTTTATATAGGAGGCGACGCCCGGTCCGGTTTACAGAGTCCCGAGGCCGGCTCATAAACGTGTCCGCCTCGGTCTCTATTCTTTCTATCTTACATCCCAAGTTACATGGTACGACGGTTTACAGACTGTGGGCCTTATACATGGGCCCTAAACCTCTACGGGCTATGACCTCTTGTTATATATTCTACTGGGCTTGTAATAATACAACCTTGTCAGTGTAATCCGGACCCTCCTGGCCGATTTATACCTGCTGGTAATATCCCTGACATTAGGCCCCAGATTGATTTGAACTTGTTCATGTCAGTCTTCCAAGTCTTGTACAAATTTCCTTTTTGCAACTTGTTTGCTTCATAAATCGGCCATGACGTCATCTCCTGAAATCGTGTCAATCCGTCGTGACATCATCTCCGCATTTAACGCTCGCATCTGTTTGTTACCTTTTTTATTGCCGCACCGAAGATCGAGGCGACAACTCAATCTTTATCCGATTTCTGGCCTCCTCGATTCCCGCGCTTACCTTTTTATCTCTTCGGCCTATAAATACCGTTGAGCCCCATCTCTTTTCCCCTTCTGCTTCTTCTTCCTTCGTCTCCAGCGCCCGAGCTTCCGCCGTCGTCTGTCGAGCTCGCCGTCGCCAGCAAGTCCGGCCGCTGCATCAACCTGAACGCGACCAGAGAACTCGACGCCGTCCTCTGTTTCCTCGGGTATGCTATCTTCTTCCCTATAGATCTCGGTTTTAGGGTTTCTTCTATAGCTCGCCATGAACCCTCGTTTCTTCGTAGTTCATCGCCGTAGATTAGCTTCAGCCGTAGATATAAACTTGTCGGGTTCGTCCTTCATTCATGCGCCTCCGCTCCATCGTTATATCCTTAATTTTTCTAGCATTGCTAGTTTAGATCGAATCTGTAGAGAACTCTCACTGCCTTCACTGAATATGACCACAATTGTTCTGTCTTTTCTCCTGCGCCGTAGATCCATACCTTAACTCTGCTTATGCAAAAACTGTTTTTCACACTTTAGATCTGCAGCCTATCTGCCTTATGTCACCGGTTTAATCATAGTCCGCTTCTTATATGCTTGCCCTGACGGTTTAGATATGATCTTGTATTCCATAGTCGACGGTTTAACTTCTTCTTTTTGTTGCCATAAACCGGTGGCTGTCTCGTGCACGCCTGAACCGGATTAGGGGGTACCATTAGCCCCTTTCTTAAACCGTCGATTAGGTCCATATCTTCACAGCAACTGCTGGTTTGTTTCACTAGTTGTAAACCGGGTCTTGCACTGTATTTTTCAGCACTCACTCATCAGAAACGATGGCCAAACAATTTGTTGCTTGTAATTGGGTTCCTTCCCGGATCACTGAGGACAGCTTAGTGAACGCTCCTTCAATCGGCCTTCTGGGTCCAAGAGAGGTTCTGCATTGGCGGGTCCCTGGAAAGGAATGTCCTCCTACACCCCAAGAAGGAGAGATCATTGTTTTCTTTGACCATCTGGCCCGGGGTTTCAGTCCTCCCGGTTCAAAGTTCTTCCGGGATGTGTTAGCCGCTTTTCAACTCCACCCACAAGATGTAGGCCCGGATTCTGTATCGAACATCCGTAACTTCCAAGTTTTCTCGGAGGCATACCTTCAAGAAGAACCATCAGTGGATCTGTTCCGGGATTTCTTCCATCCGAACCGGCGTACTGAGTTTACTGATGGGCATCATCAGGAGCTGGGTGGTGTCAGCATCCAGAAAAGAAAGGATGTAATTTTCCTCACGCCGGTCTTCACAGCCACCCCAAAGAATGGAACCAGACTTGGTTCTATTGTAAGGATACTTCACCTGAAGGAGAGAATCCGCTGCCGGGTTACCGTGCTTATTGTCTGGCAACAACCCATCCTTTGCCACAGCGTCTAAGCGCCCAAGACCGGGCTTGATATGCCCCTCAACTTTCCAAGCTCAGGGCTTTTGTGGCAAATTGTTTAACCGGAGTGGATTTCGTCCGCTGCTGGCTCTCTTGGAGCATTCTTCCACTAAGCCAGCGTTCAATCCTGATGTGCAAATATTCCGGCAAGCCGGAAGACCCTCAACGCCACACAAAAATTGTGCTTCCTGATAATGAAGTGACTGAGTCTGCTAAGAAGACGCTGAACATCCCTCTGGAGGATTGCAGCCGAACCGGTTTAGCTCCGTTCTGTTTAACCAATAAACCGCCGTCGGTAAGACTATGCCGTTCTTTTCTTTTCATCTTAATCCGTTCATATCAGTTGTCTTCAACTTATTATCATTCCTTTGTACAGGCCAACGATCCCTTCTGGAAGAGAAAAACTCAAGATAAACCGGCCAAGCAATCCCGCAGGAAAACCTTTGCTGTCAAGAAGAAAAAAGCTGTTGCTGCTTCTGGTTCACACCCTGAAGAAGATGATCTGGATTCTGAGGTACTAATTAACCCTTATGTCTTTTGATCTCCCTTTGTATGAATTTATGTTAATAATGCCTTTCCTCAGGATCTGGCGGACGGAAGTAAAGCGGAGGGAGTTGAGGTAATTTCTCTCTCATCTGATTCTGAACCGTTGCCACCCAAGATCCGCCGGGTATCCCGGAAATATCCATTTTCTCACCCTTATGCTCAATTGGATCCCAACTTTCTTTTGAAGAAACAGCAGTATGAAGCTCGCCGGACCACGCGCCATAGCGGCCATGTGGTTGAATCGTCCGGAATACCCCTTACGCTGGCTCACAGACGCCGCTCTGAGGTTTTGCTCACTCCAACCCTCCTTTATCGAAAAGCAGGCCTTATACGTAAACCACTTAAACCGTCTGATCCCAACTATCAGGAGGCTCCTCTGTCCTCTTCCGGCGAGTCGACTGCTACGCAAGTCCCAGTGCTCAAAACCGTTCCTGGGTAAGTCCTCCTTTCAAACGTCCGGTTTATCCTCCTGTTTTCAACTTTGTGATTCTCATTGTTCTTTTGACCTTTATCAGAATGCCCAAGCCTAGCAAAAAGGCAAGAGCAAATAAGCCGGCTGCGGAGACCACTACTGCTGAACCGGCTGGGGACCCTGAAGCGGCCATCCCTCCAGAGGACAACCTTGAAGTTCAGCTTGATGACCCCACTCCCATGGACCATGAAGATGTTGCTGCTCCGGGAGGTGATGACATGGAGAACACGGCTGAACCGGCAAGCCCTGTCCGGGTTAGTCCTCCTCGGGCTAGCCCGGCTCCTGTTAGTCCGGTGCACACTGCTGATCCTCTCCAGCCAACTGCTGCCTCGACAGCAGATGTTGAGATAACCGGGTTAGGCTTCATTGCTCCCACGAATCCTGTCACCTTGGCTAGGCATACTGCCAAGGAAGAGAAATTTCAACAAGATAAAGGCAAGTGGAGCACAGACCTATCAAGCTATGCTCAGCTGAGTGCCCAGGAATTCATTCCAGGTATCTGAACCGGCTCTTCACCAGCCGTGACTATGAAGCCGGCTTAGTTAACATGATGAAGGACAAATATGAGGTGACTCTTTCCTTTTGCTTTCTGTTTCTACTTTATACTTTGCAATCATACCTTTAGACCTTTGAGCGCCGGAGTAGAGCTGCTCCACCAGGGTATAAGCTGCCTTGAGCTTCTTCCTGACATCGTCTCCAAGATGAGTTATGCACCTCCCTGTATGCAATTGGTGAGTTAAACCGGAGCGGAAAAAAGATTGCAAGGATACAAATATACGAAGACAGGTACTCACCGAAGATAGCAGAAGACATGTTCTCTATTTGCTGTTTCAACCGGATAGCTCCTGCGTAACCGGATTGAGAGTGGTTTCGGCATCCTTTGCTCTTTTTTCTAGAGCGTCCCTTTGCACCTCCCATGTGGACCGCTCCGCTTCAAAATATTTCTTCAATTTTTCCATGTTCGTCAAGGCAAGGACAAGTTCTTCCTTAGATTTGGTTGAAGCAGCCTCCGGTTTACTGGAATTAGGTGTGAGGCCATCGCGCGGGTTAGCTCAAAGGGGTTAAAGCGGACGAAGGACATAGGGAGTTTTTTACTAGTTCGGCCCCTTCGATGAAGGTAAAAGCCTACGTCTAGTTTGGTGTGGTATTGCTTGGGCTTCGATGACTAGGGAGCGAATCCGCTTGCATGTGTCTCGAGCTGTTGTTTCTTGTCCTTGAACCGTCGCCGGGTCGTCCCTTTATATAGGAGGCGACGCCCGGTCCGGTTTATAGAGTCCCGAGGCTGGCTCATAAACGTGTCCGCCTCGGTCTCTATTCTTTCTATCTTACATCCCAAGTTACATGGTACGACGGTTTACAGACCGTGGGCCTTATACATGGGCCCTAAACCTCTACGGGCTATGACCTCTTGTTATATATTCTACTGGGCTTGTAATAATACAACCTTGTCGGTCTAATCTGGACCCTCCTGGCCGGTTTATACCTGCTAGTAATATCCCTGACAGTGGCCCAACCTCGGTAAACTACTTTGTCCCATTTCATTCCTGATCATCGAGCTAGTCCGTGGGAACGACGAGTAGGCATGCATGGGAAGTTGAGTTCTTCGCACGCACCCCAGTGTTCGAATCTAACAAGGGTTTTGCGGAGCCCTGAATCCGACATTAGCACGCCAGGTAGGGGTGCGCCAGATCCTCTCTTCTTCCAGTCCGTTCGACATCGCGTCGTCGTCCCCATGGCGGATGCTCGTCGAGTTCGTGCTGAGCACCGGGCTGCCCTCGCCGCCCGCATGGCCCAGACAGCACCTCCCAGCGACAGCATTCCCCGTCGTTCCCCATCACCAGAGGCACGCGCCGCCACCGGCCCCGCGGCCCGTGAGCAACAAGATTCGTTGTTCCCGCTCTCCGCGTGGCGCGATGGGCGCAGTGCTACCCCGTCACCGACTCCCGTGGCTGCTTCATCCTCCCACGCCCGTCATGGACCGGCGAACTCGTAGGCCACGCTGCTCATGGCACGTGAGCTCCTGCACTACTGCCCGGCCGATGACCTCTACGAGAACTCGCTGGACCGCATCGCCGAGTTCGTCAGCGCCGCGGGAGAAGCTCCAGCATCGTGTTGCTTGCTGCCTCCCCCACCACCTCAAGCGGACGATGTGGCCCATGGCACACCTCCTCCTCCTCTTCGGCGTGACGTCGTCCCCTAGCTAAGGCGTGAGGCTACCCAGCGTGACCCGCCCCGTAGGGCGCCCCTGCGCGATGAAGAAAGTTGTCAGGTGGTGCAGCGGCCCCAAGGCGAGGCGCATGCACTCCTAACACTGCCTCGTCAAGGTCGCGCTCCACGTCCCGCAGCGGCACATTAACACCCTGATCCGACTCCACCTCCACGACGGGTGCCCGGGACCGCGGCAGTCTGCCGGGCGTTCACACAGGAGCTACGTCGCGTTGTTTGGCTCAACAAGTTCAAGCCAGACCTGCCTCCACGCTATGATGGGAAACACGACCCCATTGAGTTCCTGCAGTTGTACGAGCTGAGCATCAAGTCGGCCAACGCGACGAGAAGGTTATGGCCAATTGGTTCCCCATGGCTGTTAAGGACGGTGTGCGTTCATGGCTCCTGAACCTCCCAGCGGGGTCGATTTCCTCCTGGGAGGAGCTGCGTGAACGGTTCATCTCCAACTTCGAAGGGACTCGCGACTGCACCCCTATGGTAGGCGACCTACGGTATATCAAGAAGCAGCCAGGGGAAACCCTGCGCAAATACATCCAGCGTTTTACCAACGTCCGCATCAAGATTCCCAAGGTGTCGGACGAGGCCATCATCTCCGCGTTCACTGATGGTGTCCGGGACGTCAGGATGAAGGAAGAGCTCGCCATCCATGAAGTCTTGTGCTCGGCTCTGGAGATGTTCAACATGGCAACCAAGTGCGCAAGGGCAGAAGAGGGTCACCTCTCGCTCGTCGAGCTCCCCGAGGCTAATCCAGAAGACAAGAAGGCCAGAACCAAGGATGTGAAGCGCAAGGGACCAGCTATGCTTGCAGCCGAGCCTGAGATGAAGCGTGTTTTTGAACACCCTGAGTCCTCCAAGGGCAGCCGCCCATTCTGCATCTTCCACAACGTGCATAGCCACAACACCAATGGCTACGAGGAGCTCAGGGCCATCCGTGACGGGCGCCTAGGTCGTCGCCCCGAGCGTGGCGACCGAGGTTACGGCCGCGGAGGTGGTCGTGGTGGAGGACGCTGGGAGAACCATGACTCTCCCCAAGGTTGGCGCGATCAGCCTCGTGAGGACTGATACGTCTCCAACATATCTACTTTTCCGAACACTTTTGCCCTTGTTTTGGACTCTAACTTGCATGGTTTGAATGGAACGAACCCAGACTGGCGATGTTTTCAGCAGAATTGCCATGGTGTTATTTTTGTGCAGAAATAAAAGTTCTCGGAATGACCTGAAAATCCACGGAGAATATTTTTGGAATTTATAAAAAACACCGGCGAAAGAATCAAGACCAGGGGGCCCACACCCTGTCCACGAGGGTGGGGGGTGCGCTTGCCCCCTGGGCGCGCCCCTGTCTCGTGGGCCCCCTGAGGCTCCACTGCCCTGGACTCCAACTCCACATATTCACTTTTGGGAAGAGAAGGATTCATCACGTTTTACGATACGGAGCCGCTGCCTAACCCTAATCTTCTTCGGGAGGGCTGATCTAGAGTCCGTCCGGGGCTCCGGAGAGGGGGATCCGTCACCATCATCATCATCAACCATCCTTCATCACCAATTTCATGATGCTCATCGCCGTGCATGAGTAATTCCATCGTAGGCTTGCTGGACGGCGATGGGTTGGATGAGATTTACCATGTAATCGAGTTAGTTTTGTTATGGTTTGATCCCTAGTATCCATTATGTTCTAAGATTGATGTTGCTATGACTTTGCCATGCTTAATGCTTGTCACTAGGGCCCGAGTGCCATGATTTCAGATCTGAACCTATTATGTTTTCATGAATATATGTGAGTTCTTGATCCTATCTTGAAAGTCAATAGTCACCTACTATGTGTTATGATCCGGCAACCCCGAAGTGATAATAATCGGGACCACTCTCAGTGATGACCGTAGTTTGAGGAGTTCATGTATTCACTAAGTGTTAATGCTTTGGTTCGGTACTCTATTAAAAGGAGGCCTTAATATCCCTTAGTTTCCAATAGGACCCCGCTGCCATGGGAGGGTAAGACAAAAGAAGTCATGCAAGTTCTTTTCCATAAGCACGTATGACTATATTCGAAATACATGCCTACATTACATTGATGAACTGGAGCTAGTTATGTGTCACCCTATGTTATAACCGTTGCATGAGGAATTGCATCCGACATAATTATCCATCACTGATCCATTGCCTACGAGCTTTTCACATATTGATCTTCGCTTAGTTATTTTTCCGCTGCCACTGTTACAATTACTACAAAACTGCTACTGTTACTTTTGCCACCATTACCGTTACTTCCATACTACTTTGCTACTAAATAGTTTGATGCAGATATTAAGTATTTTAGGTGTCGAATCAATAAATTTGGCTCCCCTTGTGTCGAACCAATAAATTTGGGTTGAATACTCTACCCTCGAAAACTGTTGCGATCCCCTATACTTGTGAGTTATCAAGACTATTTTCTGGCGCCGTTGCCAGGGAGCATAGCTATATTCTTTGAGTCACTTGGGATTTATATCTGTTGATCACAATGAAGAACTTGAGAGAAAAAAAACCAAGATTTTTTCCTCAACTACGAGGGGAGGTAAGGAACTGCCATCTAGCTCTGCACTTGATTCACCATCTGTTATGAGTAAATTTGCGACACCTACACCTGCTATTGAATCTGATATGTCGCATGTTATTGATGATGTCACTTCTGTTATGCATGATACTTATGATGAAACCACTTCTATGTTTGGTAATATTGTGCCACTAGGTGAATTTCTTGATGAACAACTTGCTAGGGCTAGAGAGAATGAAATTGTTGAAACTGATAATATTGATGAAAGTGATGATGAAGATTCTCCCCCTAGATATGAATTGCCTATTGTGCCTGAGGGTTATGTTATGGATGAAGAAACTGCTAGAGATCTTTTAGCTTGCAAAGGTAGATATGATCTTAAGAAACTGTTAGCTAAGCCGGAAGAAAAGTCTTTGAATCCTAGAATGAAATATGACCCTGCTTTTGCTACTTCGCCTATCTGTATTTCTGATAAGGATTATGATTTCTCTGTCAATCCTTTGTTAATTACTTTGGTTGAATCTGATCCTTTCCATGGCTATGAATCTGAAACTATTGTGGCACATCTTACTAAATTAAATGATATAGCCACCCTATTCACTAATGAGGAAAAAATTCGTTACTATTATATCCTTAAGCTATTTCCGTTCTCCTTAAAGGGTGATGCTAAAACATGGTTTAATTCTCTTGATCCTGGTTGTGTACGTAGTCCCCGGGATATGATTTATTACTTCTCTTCTAAATATTTCCCCGCTCATAAGAAACAAGCTGCCTTGAGGGAAATATATAATTTTGTGCAAATTGTAGAAGAGAGTCTCCCACAAGCTTGGGGGAGGCTTCTCCGATTACTTAATGATTTGCCTGATCATCCTCTTAAGAAAAATGAAATATTGATATCTTTTATAATGGACTAACCAATACTTCCAGAGACCACCTAGATAGTTTTGCTGGTTGTGTTTTCGGGGAAAGAACTGTTGATCAAGCTGAATTGCTATTAAATAATATGTTGAGTAATGAAAATAATTGGACACTTCCTAAACCAAATCCTAAGCCAACTCCGAAGAAAAGGGGTATTCTATTTCTTAGTCCTGAAGATATGCAAGAGGCAAAGAAATCTATGAACGAAAAAGGTATTAAAGCTGAAGATGTTAAGAATTTACCACCTATTGAAGAAATACATGGTCTTGATAACCCGACACATGTAGTAAAGGTAAATTCTCTCTATAGATTTGATTAAGGTGATATCCCTCGTAATAAGTCTGCTAGCCAATGCTTAGATGAGTTTGACAATTTTATTGTTAAACAAGAAAACTTCAATGCTTATGTTAGTAGAAACGCAATGCTTATATGATTGAACACTTGAGTGATTATATGTCTAGAGTTAAAGGTGAACTTAAACTCATTAGTAAACATG
Organism: Secale cereale; assembly: GCA_902687465.1. Taxonomy (NCBI): domain Eukaryota; kingdom Viridiplantae; phylum Streptophyta; class Magnoliopsida; order Poales; family Poaceae; genus Secale; species Secale cereale. Next base: position 45,520,187 of record LR738716.1, read on the forward strand.
CTTCTATGGTTACCCCTCAGGTAGAACAAGTACTTAAAGCACAAAATGATTTGCTTAATGAATTAAATAATAAGAAAAATGATAATGTTATTAGAGTTATGACTAGAGGGGGTAGAATGACTCAGGAACCTTTGTATCCCGAGGGCCACCCGAAGAGAATTGAGCAAGATTCTTAGAGAACTATTGATAAACCTAGTCCTTCTAAGAAGAAGAAAAAAGAAAAATGATAGGACTTTGCATGCTTCTAGTGAATCTGTTGTTGACACACCTGAGAATCCCAATGATATTTCTATTTATGATGCTGAAACACAATATGGTAATGAACATGAACCTAGTGATAATGTTAATAATGATGTTCATGATGATGCTCAACCTAGCAATAATGATGATGTAGAGATTGAACCTGCTGTTGATCTTGATAACCCACAACCAAAGAATCAACGTTATGATAAAAGAGACTTCATTGCAAGGAAGCACGATAAAGAAAGAGAACCATGGGTTCAGAAACCCATGCCTTTTCCTCCTAAACCATCCAAGAAAAAAGATGATGAGGATTTTGAGCGCTTTGCTGAAATGATTAGACCTATCTTTTTGCGTATGCGTTTGACTGATATGCTTAAAACAAATCCTTATGCTAAGTATATGAAATATATTGTTACAAATTAAAAAAAGATACCAGAAGTTGAAATTTCCACCATGCTTGCCAATTATACTTTTAAAGGTGGAATATTAAAGGAACTAGGAGATCCAGGAGTACCAGCTATACCATGCTCCATTAAAAGAAACTATGTTAAAACTGCTTTATGTGATCCTGGAGCCAGTGTTAGTGTTATGCCTCTCTCTTTATAGCGTAGACTTGATTTGAGTAAGTTGACACCTACTGAAATATCTTTGCAAATGGCCGATAAATCAACTGATATACCTGTCGGTATTTGTGAGGATGTGCCTGTTGTGGTTGCAAACGTTACTATTTTAACGGACTTTGTTATTCTTGATATTCCTGAGGACGATAGTATGTCGATTATCCTTGGTAGACCCTTTTTGAATACTGCAGGGGCTGTTATTGATTGCAACAAAGGCAATGTCACTTTTCATGTTAATGGTAATGAGCATATGGTAGACTTTCCTAGTAAAACAACCTCAAGTCCATAGTATCAATTCTATTGGAAAATTTTCAACGATCACTATTGGAGGTTTTGAATTCCCTCTTCCTACTGTCAAGAGGAAATATGATATTCTTATTGTTGGGGACATACATATCCCCGTCGAGGTAACCTACTGTTATTCAAAAATTCTCCGGTTTCATGCTATTCGGAAAGAGTTTGTTAACAAGACTTGATCAACCTTGTTAGTGGATTCCTTTTGATGAACATGAGATGGATGAAGTTTGAAAGCACAACTCTCTGTACCCTCCTTTTACTTTCTGTTATTTAGATTAAACAAAGCAAAAATAATATTTTCTGTCTGTTTTCTGAATTATCCTTGCAATAAAAAATACCCCGAAAATAAAAGTTCTCCAAATGCCCCGAAAATGAAATATGATTTTTTGTAGAATATTTTGCACTGAGAACATACTAGGGGGCCACACCACCTGGCCACGAGGGTGCAGGGCGCGCCCACCCCCTGGGCGCGCCCCCTGCCTCGTGCGACCCACGTGGCCCCCCTCCACTTATTCCAACACCCACACACTTCATCTTCCTCCAGAAAAAATCCTCCCATAGCTCAAATCCGTGTTCTAGCTCATATTGCTGCCATTTTCGATCTCCTTGCTCAAAGCTCCATTCACAAAACTGTTTGGGGGAGTACGTATTTCTCACCGATAGTGCATTCATGTTCACACACTCATTCCAGTAGTCGGTGCTCATACTTTTTCATTGTACTATCCATGTTAGTTTATTTTCTTTTCTAAGTCTTTTTCTTGTGTGTCAGAAAAACCTTAAGAAAAACCCCAAAAAATTAGTGTAGCTTTTAGCTAGTTTACTTTTCGTACCTGTAGTAGTAGTAATTAAAAGAAAACTCAAAAAGATTTCTTGTTCTTCTTTTGCTTGTTGGGAGTTTTCCCGTGTAAATAGTTTTTTTTATTTTCTTTTCTTTGGGGGTCTAGAGGAGAAGACCATGATGAAAATGTTGAGTGGCTCTAATATGCATTATTGTTGATTTAACCAAGAGCCATATTACCTTGTCTTCTCCCTTGTATTAAATGCTTGCAGATTCCAGCTTAGTCCAATGCACGTGCACTATTATTATTATCCACACCATTCGATTGTGCGAGTGAAAGGCAATAATGACGATATATGATGAAGTGATTGAGATGAGAGAAGCTGGTATGAACTCGACCTATCTTGTTTTTGTGAATATGATTAGTTCACCGTTCCTGATTCAGCCTATTATGAATGAAACATGCTTGCAATGACAATTAGAGATTATAGTTGCTCATGCCATGCTTAATTAGCTAGGGGTTTATAATGGTTTACCTTGCATGTCAACATGCTATTTAAAAGATTCGAGTGGCTTGACTTGGCACATGTTCACACATGTGGTTGAAACAAAATCAACATAGCCTCCACAATATTTATGTTCATGGTGATTTATATCCTACTCATGCTTGCACTCATTGTTGATTAATCTTAATGCATGTTCATGACTATTGTTGCTCTCTAGCTGGTTGTTTCCCAGTCTCTTGCTAGCCTTCGCTTGTACTAAGAAGGAATGCTGCTTGTGCATCCACTTCCATAATCCCCAAAGTTATTCCATATGAGTCCACCATACCTTCCTATATGCGGTACTTATCTGCCGTTCCAATTAAATTTGTATGTGTCGAACTCTAAACCTTCCAATGAAATTCTGTTTTGTACGCTCGAACAGCTCAACTAGGGTTGTCTATATCTTCCATGCTATGTGGGTTATTCTCATGATGAGTGGACTCCGCTCATCATTCATGAGAAAATGGCCGGTAACTAGGATGCCTAGTCCCATGCTCAAATCAAATCAAAATAATCAAACAAAATTCCCCCGGGACTGTTGTTGGTATGGACGGTACCCGTTGTTTCGGGCCAGCTGTGGAGTGTGCTTGTTGGTGGTGGGGGAGTATAAACTTTACCATTATGTTTGGGAACCGCCAATAAAGTGTGTAGCATGGAATATATCGAGAAATCTTGGTTGTTATGTTGACAATGAAAGTATGCCACTCAAAATATTATTTATCTCTATTACAAAACTCGAGCTCTAGCACCACTGCAAATCCCTTCTTCCCTCTACGAAGGGCCTATCTATTTACTTTTATGTTGAGTCATCATCCTATTATTAAAAAGCACTAGTTGGAGAGCGCCGCTGTCATTTGCATGCATTGCTATTAATTTACATTGAGTGTGAATGTGACTGGATCTATTTTACCAAGAATTACAATGTCTAGTCAGTCCTTGATCTTCAGAGGTGCTCTGCATTTATGTTTTGCGGTCTCAGAAAAGGTTAGCGAGATACCATCTTGTTATATCATATTATGATTGTTTTGCGAAAGTGTTGTCATCTGAGGTTTATTATTATTGCTCACTGGTTGATTATGCCACTGATATGAGTAAACATGAGACCTAAAATTTACTGTGAATGTGGTTAGTTCATAATCTTTGCTGAAAACTTGAATGTTGGCTTTACACGACATCCTAACGAAATAGGAGATGGCGCTCCCACCCACCCCTAAACCCTAGGCCGCCGGCGATCTCTTCCCTCTTCCAGTGATTTGGTGATTGGCTCCGATCATCCTCTTCGGCGCTCTTTCATCATTACTCCTATACCCTTTGTGATGGGTTCCTCTTCTGGATCTACTCTTGGCTTGGATTTCTCCAAGGGTAAAACTTTTGTTGAGGAGATCTATAATGCCTCGGGCCACTCGGTGTATCCCATGGAGAAGTTGGGGTCCTTCACCCTTGCGGTTTCGTTCAGCCGGCATGATTTTTGCCTCATGGAGGATTCAGTGGCCGCAGCTCTTGAATCTGCATCGGGTGGCTCTTCCATTGATTTCTTGGTGTCAATCATTGGTGATAAGGTATTCGGTTTGAATGTTTCTTACAAAGATGTGGGGTTTTACATCGTGGACACACGATCCTTTTCCTGCCCCCAATTTAAATGTTACTTTCATTTGTGGGGCAATGGGGGACCTAATTGGGTTCGTGAGTTCAAGATTTGGAAGAAAGAATTTTATGCAGAGTGTATTTTAGTTAGCCCTTCCAAGCATAGGGCTGCATTGGGTCTTTTAGCTATGCATAATCCTCCTGCCAACTCTGCTTTTAAGTCTGGATCCTCTGTTCGCAAGAAGCTCTCTTTTGCTACTTCTCAAAATTATAATGTTTGCAAAGGATATCGTTATCATGCCATGGCCGATTGTATTGCTGCAATAGAGGAGGCAGGTTATCACAATCCTGCTACTGAGTGTGTGGTTATACATCCTCCTCAGCCTATTGATTTACAATGGACTGTAGCTTCGCCTCTGATCATCTTTGGATCGACGGACTCGTCGGTGTTTCAACAGCGCAGTGATCTTCGCTGCTGTTCTCCAGTTATCCCAGAATGTTCCTTGCATGGTTCGCGTAGTCCTTCTTTGATTGCCCATGTTGGGCCCTCGGCTCCTAGGCCCACTACGCCCAGTAAGGAACTCCCTGGGCCGGGTCCTACCCCATTGTCTCAGGATATTCCTGCATCCCAGGAGGCACATGATGCGTTTGATTCCGTGATTGACAATATGGTTGAGAAAGTTTTGACTCGCCCAAAGTGCTCTTTATCTGGTCATTTTGAAAAGAATTGCCCCCTCAATATCGTTTGTTTGGCATGTACACGTGTGGGCCATAGTAAACGGGATTGTGCAAAGATTGCAACTGACCAGGGTTTATTTTGGAAGCCAAAATATCAGCTGCCTCGTCCGGTTCCCAATACCGGTCTCAAGCCTACCGCCACCACCTTTGTCAGGGCCGCCCCGTCTAGTCCAATTACTCCTTGACCAAAAACCCCAGCATCCTCACCTCCAATGACTCCTCCCCCTCATGCGTCTGCTTTAGCATCTGCTGAGCCCATGGCGGTCTTCGCCATTGATCCTCTGTGGTACATGTCTGCGGGTCACCATATCATTGATGGTGGTACCAATCACGTGCCTCGGATTGTTGTTTCACCGCCATCTCCAATTGTGAAGCGGCATGAGTAGTACGTGGTGGCGGAAGTGATGCCTTTGCCGCCACAAAATCAGGTGGGGGTTGCTCGTGCGGCAGTGGTGGATTTCTTGGAGCATAGAGGAGTTCAGGTTCACTCTGCTCAGCTGTGGCTTTGTGGTGTTGGCTTGTTTGAACTGCGAGATGACAGAGTTCATTTTCCGTTGCTGCAATTGCCACCTCAACCGCTGGGCAATGACACTTTTGTTCGCTTCCATAAGCATGATGAGGGTGTTGGTTTTAGGGGGGCACATGGTTTTCGTGATGGTTGCTTAATGTACATGGGTATCCCTCTTGATCTCCGTAACACGGAGAACATCCGCGCTGCTATCAACACTTTTGGGAAGTTTCAGCACTGGGTAGAGGATGATCCCTATATGGTCAGATCGATTGTGTTTGCATCTTTTCCTGAAGATATCTTGGTCCCGAGGGATGTGGTTTTCTCTGACTATGTTGCATATGGTGGAGCAAAAGTTTCTTGGACTGCACCCTGTTACATTCTAGGTGCCAATTTTGCTGATCAGATGGCTAAGGACAAAGATCCTATGCCAATTGATGGGAACCCTCATCCCCTCCCAGGAGTTTTGTTTCCAGACAATCATAACTTTGTTCTGCCTTCATATCCGGCGATTGGCTGGAATGATATGTGACGCCCGAAGACCGACGTCCCAGAAGATTCCAGAAGATTCCAGATGTTCCGGGTTCTCTCGTGTGTTTCTTTTGCGCTTGTGTTATTTATTTTGTTTTGCATCATGCCATCATGCCATCTTGTCATTAATCTTTTGCATCTCAACTTAAATAAATTGTGTGGACCTTCGGTCCATTTAAATCGAGGGAAGGATGACTTCTCTTTAAAACATATCCTCCCAATATTAGGGAACTATATTAATAAATATTCCATTCCTTGGAATCACCTATAACACAATTGCACCATTCTTCAATTTTCTTTTATCCAATTCAACTTCATTTCTTCCTTTGAGGCCTTTAGTAAAATTGTGTTGCAATTTTACTTTATCTACAAATGTTCCAAATCTTCCCATAAATCACATCTAATGTGTAGGGCCATCTCTTGAAATTCCAACCCATTTGGATTTCATCTAAAGGGATTTCTAAATTCAAACGGTTTGACATTTATTCAAACTCGTTTGAATTTTTATCTTCCAAAAGTCTTCCAACAAATTCTTTAAATTCCTTACATTTTGTGTGAGTCCAGAGATTTAACTCCGTGATTAAATCTCTTCCCTAACTTTTTCTTTTCTTCCCTTTTCTTCTTCTTTCTTTTCTGTTTAAAAAAACCCTAAGAAGAGTAGAGGTCCAGCCCAGCCGGCCATCTGGGCCTCAGCCTTCCTCCCCGCGGCCCATCTTCCCTCCAAAGGCCCATCCGGCCTTTTTCCTCCAGCGGTACCCTAGCCCGCACGCAGCTCTTTCCCTCGCTCATCTTCTCCCGCACCCCCGCCACCACTTCGCCCTGCCTCCTCGCTCGCATCGCGCCTCCCCCCGTTTCCCCCATCGATCTCCTCTCCAGGCCGCTGCGTGCGCCTCCCCGAGCCCCTGAGATGTGTGCCTCCCGACGCGCCCGGCCTTCCTCGCGTCGCCAAGGTTGCGCCCTCGCCTCCAGGATGCAGCGCCCGC
>LR738716.1:45545424-45556174 GCA_902687465.1 Secale cereale
ACTTGTGTTGTTTTCTGTGCTTCCTACCTTGCCATGTAATGCTTCCTGTATAGACTTGTCATGCATCATACCTTGCCATGTTGTGCTTCCTGTATAGACTTGTTGTGCTTCATAGGTAGACTTGTGTTGCATCATACTTGTTTGAGCATATTGTCATGTCTCGTGTGGTGTGTTTACCGTGTTGCTTGTTTCTTTCCGGTTTGCTTCCCTCGTTTAGCTTCGGGTTCGTTCCGGAGTTGTGAGGTTCTGTTCGACTACTTCATGGACCCGTTCTTCTCCCTTGCGGAATCCCAGGCAAGATGATCATACCCTTGGATACCTTTACTACCATTTCCATGCTTAGTTGTCTCGATGCTATCGTTACATGTCGCGCTACCCATCTGTTATGTCAGCCTCTCCTTGTTGCCATGAAACCTCTAACATTTGAAACCTTCCTAGCGAAACCATTGTTTGGCTATGTTACCCGCTTGCTCAGCCCCTCTTATAGCGTTGTTAGTTGCAGGTGAAGATGAAGATCGTTCCAGGTGGGAACTTGTTGTTGGAATATCACAATATCTATTATTATTATTATTAACACACCTATATACTGGGCATGGGTGGAAGGCTTGGCCTTTTGCTCGGTGTTTTGTTCCACTCATGCTGCCTTAGGCGCCGATAAACTGGCATTATGTTCCTTGATTTTGCGTTCCTTACACGATGGGTATATGGGGACCCCTTGACAGTTCGTCTTTGAATAAAACTCCTCCAGCAAGGCCCAACATTGGTTTTTAATTTGCCTCATAATAACAACTTAATTAATTAATTAAATTTGCATAGGGGGTCGCGTCCCCGTGTACTCTTTCTACATAGCAGGGGGGCCAGTGCTGATGGTGTTGGTCCCAAACGGGGAGACTGCGGGGCCACCACGGGGAAACTCGAGGATTGGCTCCCGTGGGCTCACCTATCTGGACGTGGCCTGAGACAAGATACGCGCGGCTACTATCAGGGTGTCGGCACGCCGGGAGGTCTTGCTGGACTTGTTTTACCATTGTCGAAATGTCTTGTGCACCGGGATGCCGAGCCTGATCGGATTTTCCCTAAGATAAGGGGTGATGACATTATATTTATCACTTCAGCTAATCGTGAGAGCTTGTGATGGGCTAAGTTGGGACACCCCTGCAGGGTTATGATCTTTCAAAAGCCGTGCCCGCGGTTATGTGGCAGATTGGAATTTGTTAATGTCCGGTTGTAGAAAACTTGACAGAGGATCCGAAGTAAAACACACAACTGTGTGAGTAACCGTGAATGTCTCTTTTCACTTTGAGAAGAGAACACGGTGGGGTTATGTTTGACTCGTATGTAGTTCAGGATCTTTAGCGATCACTACTAGTTTGCGACCGTTTGCGTAGATGCTCATCTTATTCTTGTACTCGTAAGCTAGCCACCATATTATGCTTAGCCGCTGCTGCAACCTCACCACTTTACCTCCTCCTACCCATAAAGCTTTGCTAGTCTTGATACCCATGGTTATGGGATTGCTGAGTCCTCGTGGCTCACAGATACTACAACACAAGATGCAGGTTCAGCCGAGATTGATGCAGGAGCTGGTTCAAGTACTTCACTGGGAGCTCGATGAAGAGAGTGGCCGTATGCTTGTGACGTTTTCGACGATCAGTAGTGGTTTCTACTAGGGGCGATTCGGACCAGTGGCTTTATGTTGTTTTTGGTATCTTTCTTTTGGATCTTCGCCCGTAGTCGGGTTGTCATGTTTTGGATGATGTTTGCTTATGTAATGTATTGTGTGACGTGGCGAGTGTAAGCCAACTATCCTTTTGCAATTTCATCCCTATTTTTACACGAGTCGTGCAAAGATACCAAACTTGAGATCATTCCAGAATGGGCTTATACCTTTAAGTCGTGCCCCGACACGTAGGAGGTATAGTCCCATCCTGGGCATTACAACTACTTGCTGGAATATTTGGATCATTAGAAATGGGAAAGTCTTTAGGCAGGAGAGGCCTAGTTTTAACAGATGGAGATGGGCTTTTGTAAATTATATGCTTTTACTCTCTCACAGGATCAAGGTGAGATTTAAGGAGGACTTGGTTAGATGGGTCTCCTTTTTCCCTCCATAAACGTTTTTTTTTCTTTCTTCTTCTAATTGTACATAGTTATTTTTTACTTTATTTGGTTACCACTGGTAGCCTTTGTAACTTTTTATATATCAATAAAAGGCTGTGGGGTTTTTTCCCTACAGTGTTCAGTCAAAAAAACAACACGAGCAAACAAAGTTTGTAAAAGTTTTTCTTTATCACTTTGAGTTTGTCAACTGAATTGCTTGAGGACAAGTAAAGGTTTAAGCTTGGGGGAGTTGATACGTCTCCAACATATCTACTTTTCCAAACACTTTTGCCCTTGTTTTGGACTCTAACTTGCATGATTTGAATGGAACTAACCCGGATTGATGCTGTTTTCAGCAGAATTGCCATGGTGTTATTTTTGTGCAGAAATAAAAGTTCTCGGAATGACCTGAAAATCCACGGAGAATATTTTTGGATATTACAAAAAATTCTGGCGAAAGAATCAAGACCAGGGGGCCACACCCTGTCCGCGAGGGTGGGGGCGGCAGCCCCCCTGGGTGCACCCCCTGTCTCGTGGCCCCCCTGAGGCTCCATCGACCTGGATTCCAACTCCATATATTCACTTTCGGGGAGAAAAAAATCAGAGAGAAGGATTCATCGTGTTTTACGATACGGTGCCGCCGCCTAACCCTAATCTTCTTCGGGAGGGCTGATCTAGAGTCCGTTCGGGGCTCCAGAGAGGGGAATCCGTCGCTGTCGTCGTCATCAACCATCCTCCATCACCAATTTCATGATGCTCACCGCCATGCATGAGTAATTCCATCGTAGGCTTGCTGGACGGTGATGGGCTGGATGAGATTTACCATGTAATCGAGTTAGTTTTGTTTGGGTTTGATCCCTAGCATCCATTATGTTCTAAGATTGATGCTGCTAGGGGTGGGCATTCGGTTTATATGGTTAATTCGGTTCGGTTTATTTGGGTTTCTAGAATTTCGGTTTCCGAAAAATGACAACCGAAATAATCACAATAAAAATTGCCACCGAACCTTATTAACCAAAATATATTGGTTCGGTTTGTTCGGTTAACCGAAAAAACAAATACATGTGCACCACAATTAGTTGAAGGAGCGTATCATGTAACGATTTGTTATACTTTGTACAGACATAGCCATCAATCATCTTAAAAAATAGCTACCAATTAGTATTTGCATGCATGAGATCCTATAATCTATGCACTAGACCCATGCTCTTGTCATTGCATGAATCTATGTATAATTTCCAAAGCGATACACAACTAGCTAGCGACTTAGACTAATTGGCTATCTTATTGTGCTTGCGTGGAGAGAAACAATGGTAGTCGACTCATAATTTGGTTAGTTCGGTGTATACGGTTTTTCTCAATCGAAAACCGATTTGAAATTAAACACCAAATCATTTCTATTTTTCAAACCAAACCGAATAACCAAAAACCGATTTAGCCTATATTTCGGTTAAAATGGTTCGGTTCGGTTTCAAATTTCGGTTTTCCGTTTGAAAGTGCCCACCCCTAGATGCTGCTATGACTTTGCCATGCTTAATGCCTGTCACTAGGGCCCGAGTGCCATGATTTCAGATCTGAACCTATTATGTTTTCATGAATATATGTGAGTTCTTGATCCTATCTTGCAAGTCAATAGTCACCTACTATGTGTTATGATCCAGCAACCCCGAAGTGCAAATAATCGGGACCACTCCCGGTGATGACCGTAGTTTGAGGAGTTCATGTATTCACTAAGTGTTAATTCTTTGGTCCGGTACTCTATTAAAAGGAGGCCTTAATATACCTTAGTTTCCAATAAGACCCCGCTGCCACGGGAGGGTAGGACAAAAGATGCCATGCAAGTTCTTTTCCATAAGCACGTATGACTATATTCGGAATACATGCCTACATTACATTGATGATCTGGAGCTAGTTCCGTGTCACCCTATGTTATGACCATTGCATGAGGAGTCGCATCCGACATAATTATCCATCACTGATCCATCGCCTACGTGCTTTTCACATATTAATCTTCGCTTAGTTACTTTTCCGCTACCACTGTTACAATTACTACAAAACTTCTACTATTACTTTTGCCACCGTTACTGTTACTTCCATACTACTTTGCTACTAAATACTTTGCTGCAGATATTAAGTCTTTCAGGTGTGGTTGAATAGACAACTCAACTGCTAATACTTGAGAATATTCTTTGGCTCCCTTTGTGTCGAATCAATAAATTTTGGTTGAATACTCTACCCTCAAAAACTGTTGCGATCCCCTATACTTGTGGGTTATGAAGGACTACTAGCAAGGCCAGCCTCGTGAGGGCCCTTGGAGGGATCAGCCTCGCGAGGGCCCTTGGAGGGATCAGCCTCGTGAGCACCGCCCTCAGGGCAACGTTGGCCTTCCTCCGCTGCCTCCACCACCAAGAAGGAACGACCACCACCACCAAGATGATGGGGCTGGGGGCTTTGAGGAGCCTCGTGCCATCGCTTGCATCCTGGGCGGTGCTCAGGCCCTGGCATGCCATCGCATCTTCAAGCAGTTCACTCGTGAAGTGAACACGGTCCTCCCCAAGCTCGAGGCAACACGCCCACTCAAGTGGTCCAAGTACGCTGTCACCTTCGAGACAGCCTACCAGCTCAAGTGCGCGGCAACGATCGGCGCCCTCCCGCTGCTCTGCTCGCCTACCATCAGCAACGTGCTCATCACCAAGACACTCATTGATGGCGGTGCAGGACTCAATGTCCTATCCGTCGAAACCTTTGACATGCTCCAGGTGCCATATGACTAGCTTCAGCCTACCAGGCCCTTCTCAGGGGTGACCGACGGCTCCACCACCCCGATAGGGCAAATCTGCCTTCCTGTCACCTTCGGCGACCACAAGAACTACCACGCCGAGCTCATCGACTTCGACGTAGCCCACATCCTTCTCCCGTACAATGCCATCCTCGGGTATCCGGCCTTGGCCAAGTTCATGGCAGCGACCCACCACGGCTACAACGTCCTCAAGATGCTAGGAAGCGGCGGCATCATCACAGTCGCCTGCAGTGAGAAGGATGCGGTGTGCTCCCTCGAGCACGCCTACCAAGCTGCAGAGGTCGAGCACCCAGATGTCGGGGGCTTTGCCTACCCACCTGAGGTCGTCCCAAAGAAGAAGAAGCAGCTGCTCACCATGGGGCCTCAGGAGGGCGGGATGCCCGACGGTCGTGCCTCAGGACCTGCGCCATGGACAGTGAGCCTTCCCCTCTTACATAGGAAGGCATGTCTGGCGCCCCTCTCAGGCTGGACTCGAGGACTCTCCTTTGGAGGGCCTCTGACCCGGACAACATCACGTGGGAGGCGCTCGGGCACCATGTGGAGGCGTGCTTCAGTGCGCGCTTCCGCGAGAAGAGCACAGGGCGTGAGGCGCCAGGAGCTCAGGAGTTCATCACCGAGGCGATCAAGGATCTTCAGGAAGCAAGGGCAACGCGAGGCAAGCGTCGCCCCGCACCACCAAGCACTGCTCCCTCTACCAATGAGGGCAAGGGGCTGCACATCTGCGTCAACATCCCAGGGCTCAACAAATTCGCGTCTCAAGAGCTCTTCTGGTCGTCCCATGTGGGCTGGTGTGAGGGTCCCCCTCACAGCTACGTTTGCATGCCTTTTGGCTTGCCGAACAGCGCTGCCCTGCACCAGCGCCACATGCGGAGCATCCTGGTAGCTCACGAGGCCAGGTACCAGGAGATCCTCGCGGAAGACGTGTCGATCCTTCGCGAGCCTCCTGGACCTCAGGAGCTTCGTGAGACCTCGGGGCTAGGCGTCTCATGAGGAACGAATTCTGCAGCACGCGTCTTCAGCTACCCCCAACACTTCTTCTGCAACGGTGCTAGGTGACACTTTTTGGTTTGTTCAGTTGGGGGCGCCCCTCGGGCTGCATCATCCCCAAGCCGTGTGGGTCCGTCCCTACGGCATGTATTGTTTTTTCATCTATCAGAACTTGCCTTACCTCGAGCTACTTTATGATTATCACCTACCTGTCCGGTGCTTCGTTGCCATGAACATTGTGCACCCTTGCAAACCCATCATCAATCGCATCATGATTAAGGACTAGCATGACGCATGTGCTCGGGTCCGTCCCTGCAGCGTCGCTAAACCCAAGTGGATGAGCCCTGGCTCACGGGCCAGCTCCCGTGCATGTCACCTCCCATGGTCCTTGGTGCCTTGTTCTCCCAAGAGCTAATCGGGAGCGGATGAGTTAGGACGTGCACCCGGTGCCTTGCCACCGCGGGAGCCGCACGCCGGTTGTCTTTCTTCAGGACCTTCGCATGAGAAGACTAGGCACGTCGTCTGTGCTCGGGTCCGTCCCTGCAACGTCGACAAAACCAACGGCTGAGCTCTATCTGGCGGGCCGGTCTCGTTCACGTCACCTCCTGGGGTCATTGGTGTTTGGCCTTCTCATGCGATATCCTTAGGAGATTCACTCGGCGTAGGTTGCCTAACCATCTCGCAGGTCCATCGCAACCGCTCCGAACCAAGTTCAGGCGCAACCTACCTTGAGGTAGGGCCTCGTGAGTCCCGCGCTGGCTCACGAGTGCCCAGACACACCTCCTCCAGTCCTGCCATGCAAGCCACGTGTCAGGACGGGGCTGTACACGCCCCGGGGAGCTCCCCCCAGAGGGAGCCCCCACCCATGCACTAGTGGAAGCCCCATGCTCCGCGCTGGCAGACGACACTGTCGAGGAGCGGCTATGCCCGTGCAAGAGGGGAAGCACCATGCTCCGCGCTCGTGAATAAACAACTGAGGGCGGCCTCACAGCCGCAACAACCTCATAGGAGCCACTAGGCTCGCCGCTCAGCCTCACTGCGCTGCTTTCCCTTAGGAGGGTAGCGTGAGGGGGCTTGGCACGGAGGCTACGCTCAGGTCTTACCTGGCGTACACCACCTCTCCGGGTCCCTCGTATCCGGTCTTCGCTCCCCCTCCCGAGTGAAAGCCCGACGACGAAAGGTATGGAGGTTCATTCGTACGTCAAGGGGGACCCCTGGGAATCGCAACCCAGGGGTCTAACTAGTCACGTAGCCCCTCACCCCGCGGTCTCGTCCTGGTGATCCGAACGCCCCAACGGTGGCTGAGGTATGCGCGAGGCCGGGCCCTGCCGACGCAGAACATCAGAACCTACACTCGCATCTCCTTCCCGAGGGCTGTTCGTACGTCAAGGGGGACCCCTTGGCATCGCGACCCAGGGGCCTAACTAGTCACGTAGCCCCTCACCCCTTGGTCTCGTCCTAGTGATCCGGACGCCCCAATGGCGGTTGAGGTATGCGCGGGGAAGGGCCCTGCCGACGTAGAATACTAAAGAAAACGGAAAGGAAATCGCAAAATCCTAGCAAATTATTACAGAGCATATTGTTCCTTAAAAATTCAAAGCATGAGTTCTCATGCCTCCACGCACGGAAAATGTTGCAGGATAAAACTGCAAGAAGCAGCGCCTCTGTCCCCCTCTTCAGCCTTGGACGCCGCCATCGCCTGTCTGGGGTGACCCGTCGCCAACAACTCCGCCGCCTCCAACATTGGATCGTGCTGCCATAGCAGCGGGGTCGACGCAAAGGAACTGCTGCAGCAGGGCTTCCACTTGCTCCTTCACGGCCTCGGCGGCAACACCTTGGAGCCTAGGGGCCACGGGCTCAAGCAGGGTGCCAAAGTCAAAGTTGGGGTCCCAAAGGTGGAGGTGGCTGCAGATGCGCGTCGTGGCCGAGGTGGAAAGCTTGCGACCTTCCGCCTCCACCAGGGGGCCCAACCCGACGACGATGCCCTCGAGCACCTTGGCAAGCTTGGCGAGCAGTCCGGCAGGGCCCTCCTCCAGTGTTGCCAGCGGTTTCTCGTACCCTGACCCGTAAAGGGACTGCAGGGAGGCGCGGTGATGTAGGGTGGAACCCTATGGGAAGATCTTTCACAAATTAGATGGGAAATCCCTCAAGAACAAGAAGAACACAAGGGTAAGAACAAGAAGGAACACTCAAATTGACTTGATCCAATCACACATATGCTAGACCCACATACATATAAGGTCACAAAGATCCAAGGACAACAGAAGGAAGATACATGGTAACTAGTTCATCCCAATCCTATGAGGAGAGAGGTCTTGATGATCCTATGATGGGGATCCTTCCCAAGAAGGGGCCTTGAATCCACAAGGGATCTTCTCCAATAGAGGTCTTGATCTCCATGGGAGAGGTCTCTCTCTCTCTCTCTCTCAAGAGGAGGAGCTACAAGGAGCCAAGCTCTAGTGTAATTCTAATCTTAGCTAACCCTAACAAATGACCTAGGCACGAAATATATAGGTAGGTGGAGGAAGGGGACGAAGTGAAGGCCCAATAGCAGCTCACAGCCGTCCATCCTGTAGGGCCCGTGCACACGGGGTAAGTTGGGCCCGTGCGCATAGGGTGCTCCAATGTCGGTTTCCTGTGTAGCCCGTGGGCACGGGGTCTCGATGAACGGGGTCGCCTGGGACTTTTGGTCCAGCTCCTGTTGGGTTCCTTCTTCATTATGGACTTGGGGGGTTCTCCTTCTCCTTGGTGATTCTCCTTAGCCTCTTGGTGGTGGTCGTCCTCGTGACTAATGATGCACAAAATTCCATGGTGAGGTAGCGACCAGGTCTAATGGATATTCATTTAAATCTTGAAGAGGAGCGGGTTCACCTTAAGTCCGGTAGGTCCACTTGGGGCTTGAGGTACTATGAAGGTGTACATGGAGATAGCCGTAGGATGCTCCGCATCATCTCCTCCCCCTTGGGAAAGATCCGTCCTCGGATTGTAAACCATATCGTCATGTACACGGTAGGCATGGATGGACTTGTAGTTGGACGAGGTGTATGTCACGCTGCAAGCAAAGTACTCCAAGATGTCGTCGGAATGGTCGAAATGCAAAAAGATCAAACACAAGGGACACTTGGAAATACAATGGTTAGCGGACGCAAGGTGTCCATCATTTAAGCATGAGTCCGTCCAATGAAATTAGTGGTGGCAATGAGCATGAATTGTAGCAAAATGAAAGAGCATGGCATTTAAATTCATGTGATCAAGCTCATTGTGCAAGAAGTGGTAAATTCTACCATTGTGCAATATGATGTCATAGATGGAAGTTATATCAAGAGCATGAACATGGCAAGAGGCGCTCAAAATTATTATGTTTTCATGCCATTTATAGTTGGCAAGATGATCATGATGTATGAAGATGCCTGTTGACATGGATGTTGACCAAGATAAAATAAATGTTTAAACCACATAATATATAAATTTAAAATGGCAAAAATCCATTTTATAATGAAAGGAATCAATTAAAAAAATATCAATCGCTCAATGTGAGGACTAAAAAAAATGGCGTATGATATATTTTTGAATGTCGATAATGCACGCATTAAACCGACAATTATGAAATATGTCGAAACACATAAACAACCATCAAGTTTTCTATTATGAAAAAATGTACGCGCGGTGTCGCCGACGTATACTGGTCTAAAATTTCACCACCAAAGACGACACCAATATTGTCGAAGCATCGTGCAATATGTTCCTCCATCAAAATGTCGTTGTATCTTAAGGATGCACACAAAATAAATTCGATAGAGATAGCCAATAATAAGAGTGATCCTCTACCCACAAAAAAAGATCCATTGGATTGTGTACATACATGCATGAGGTGTGCGTATGTGACATAGCTAGGCGTGCATGCGTATATTAGGTTCTAATTAATAACAGAATCAAGAGACACATACGTCGTCATCCACTTAAGAAAATTAGCCTTAATGAATTACCAGAATCATGCCTAGCCCACTTTAAAAATGACTACGTACATGCACATGCGTTGCTTCATCCATCAGCCATACAAACAGATGGATTAGAGCAAAAGCCCACACGTTGAGATGGTGGCCTAAATAAGTCCATATTAGCTGATGGGACATTGCCGGTTAATTAGTGATTAAAGAAATAGAAAACATAATGGAAAGAAGCAGCCCCACTCCCATGATCCCACGATCAAAGAATGTGGGAATGCTCCCACGTCTTGCACGATGGCAACGTGCACGTTAAACACTCCACGCTTGCCGCAGCCTCCAAGGCACCAGTATTGCACATCTACCCCTATAAATAGATCCATGTTCATTCGTTCAGGGATTCGGCTGATATACTCGTCGGCCTCTGATCCTTTTTCCCACTGCTCAAATTACACACACACATACAATCCATAAAGAAAAGAAGAGAAAGAAGCAGGCAGGCACCGTGCTTGATAGGAGTTTGAAGGTGAGATTCATGGTTCTCCCCTAGCCCCTGATTTGGCCATCGTGGTACATATCAGGGAGCTTTCTTCTTACTCTTCTCCTAAAACTCTAGCCCTTGGTTCGGCCATTATGGTACAAATCAAGGAGTATGTTTCATCTCCTCAAAATTCTTGTCCTTAGTCCGGCCATTGCGGTACAGACTAAGGTGCATGTTTAATCTATCTCAAAATTTCGTCTTTGGTTTGGTCATTTTGGTACAAACTAAGGAGTGTGTTACATTCATCTCAAATTTTGTCCTTGGTTCGGCCATCGCGGTACAAATCAAGGAACATGTTATATCCACCCCA
Organism: Secale cereale; assembly: GCA_902687465.1. Lineage (NCBI taxonomy): Eukaryota > Viridiplantae > Streptophyta > Magnoliopsida > Poales > Poaceae > Secale > Secale cereale. Next base: position 45,556,107 of record LR738716.1, read on the forward strand.
AACTTTTGCCGTTGGTTCGGCCGTCGCGGTATAAACCAATGAGCATGTTATATTCATCTCAAAATTTT
>LR738716.1:45578114-45609269 GCA_902687465.1 Secale cereale
GTACACCGGGTTAAACCCTCCCTAGAACAGTTTGTAGGAGACTTCTTAAGAACACTAGACTAAAAAGCTAGAACCCTTTTTCTGAACAGTTGGATCTGGGGGGTGCTTGACTTGATGGAGGGCCCCTGCTGGGGGACCACATCTTGTCATGCAGAACACCCTGACAATATGTAACCTTTGTTTGTATATGGGAAGTCAGTAGGATGCTCTCCTACTGTCATTGATATTTCAAAAAAAAACATACCTCGTTGCATACGTCTCTCTTTGTGAAAACTTCTTGGGTTGTCGACCGCATTGGGGTCTATTTAAGCACATATTTACTTGCCACTCTCAAGCCATGAAGAAGGAAAATCCGACAGACGAGAAGACGCATGTGATCCAAATGTGCAGGGGATTAGGGATTCAGACGAGGGGTAGGAGTACTTTTCCTACTATGACCCTTCCCGAGTCGGTCAGGGGGTGGCAGTCGACCTGGTTCTACTGCAAAGATATTCTGATTCTGGGACAGCCGACCGGTCTCCCCGCTTTCACCTTGGATCGAGTCCACCAGCCCTCTTCGTTAATCGTGACTCTGGTAGAGAAAGTAAAGGTGGAGATGTTAGTCAACCGAGTAGTTCAACTAGTCCACGACGGTGTGACTGGCATGGATTTGCTGGAGGTGTTTCTCAGTCGGCGCATCCATCCTCTCCAAGCCCGCGATCATCCAATGTGGATGTACTCGGGCACCAATGACACTACTAGGGTCCACCCGGAGGAGGTCACCGAGGAGATGGTGGGACAGTGGTTGTGAAGCATCACTGAAAACAAGGACAACCCAGGGGGACCAGGAGAGTTCTTCCATTCGACGCAACTCATGAGCCGGACAAGGTCCGACCTTTGTTACCAAGTGTCTTTTTCATTCTAATTTGCAGTTGTCTTTGAATTCTGATTGATGTTTGTTCAACTCTTTGCCTTGCAGATTTATACTGAAATGTACTCAATGCCCAATGGAGAGCAAGTCCAGGAGGGAGTGGAGGGCGGAGGCGAGGTCGCCGACTGGAGATCTGATGATGAAAGCAAGGAAGAAAGTGAGGACTCAAGCAGTAGCGTGGAAGTCGACTCACCACCTCGTACCGAGTGGCGCTTTAAGCAGACACATGACCGAGTGGGCGCACACGGCAAAGTAGCTCCGCCAAGTACGCAGGTACCGAAGCGCACTCGGACATCTACACATGATCCGACTGAGAAGGCCCTTAAGCAGCTTAAGGTTGTGCCTATAAAGCCTCAGAAGGCTCTGCCTAAGATCAAGGTGGACATTCTGATTGCTTCCACGTAAGTGTTCCTCTATTTTGCTCTCCTTTTGTTCGAGAATTTTTATGCATGTTGCTGATTCTTCCGCCTCTTTGACCAAGTGAATTCTGAAACTTCTAGTGTTGCTGCTTCTGGGACTTCCATCGACATTGACAAGGGTCAAGACGGTGAAGAGACTGAAGATGCGGCCACTTCCAGCGCGGGTATAGCTCCACGGCCATGTCCTTACTTTGCTGACTGCTCTGTCGGTCGACTGAATGTTCCTTCGGTCGAATGTTTTGTAGCACCACCCAATGTTATCGAAATGCTGGATGATGATGATGAGTATGAAGAAGTGCCTGAAGGAACACAGGAAGGAGGGGTAGGAAGGTGCGTGCAACTCCACACGCCCAGCAACTTGGTGATCCAGTTCGGGCTTCTGTTTCCTTTGTTGTTCCTGTGTCAACTGATCGTCCTTCAGCGTCGACTGCCCAAGTCCTTGCCCCGTCCGTGCAACTCCATGCTTTAGATCCTCTGGCTACTTCAACAGTTCCACCAACTTTGCTCTTTGTTATCCATCGTGTCCCAGAGGACCGAGTGAGTGCGGCTAAGGAGGCTATACGCCAAGTAGGCCTGATGATGGAACAAATAAAGGTGGTGCACTAGACTAGCAAGGCTGCCTACAATGCTAGCTCTGCTCTTCAAATCAATGCCCAGGTGAGTTATTTTCCGACTGTGTTCTTTCCGGACTGATCTTCACTCTGCTAGGATATTCTACCTGAAAATTGCTGCTTTGTTATTCGCAAGATGATGTCCGTGGATGAGTGTTTGAAACCTTTAATGTGCATCTATCATGAGTCTGCTCTTTGCTCCATTCACCCACTGGTGCTTTAGCTTTTCTTGTGTAGTCCCTGGACTTGAGTCGACCAGTTCGTGTCGAATGTATCCTTGAATCTATGGGGGCATGCAGAGTGCACCCACTGGGTGTAGTCCCCGAGACCATGGTCGATTGCGGGCAATCGACTATGGTCTAAGAACAAATGTTGTTGATGTTGTTTCTTGAACCAGTGGGGGCACGCTGAGTGCACCCATTGGGTGTAGTCCCCGTGACCATGGGCGACTGCGGGCAGTCGGCTGTGGTCTAAGAATAGCGCCATTTTTTACTGTTGGGGAACGTAGTATTTTAAAATTCTCCTACGATCACGCAAGATCTATCTACTAGATGCATAGCAACGAGGGGAAGAGTGTGTCTATGTACCCTCGTAGACCGGGAGCAGAAGCGTCAAGTGACGCGGTTGATGTAGTCGAACTTCTTCGCGATCCAACCGATCAAGCACCGAACGTACGGCACCTCCGTGTTCAGCACACGTTCAGCTTGATGACATCCCACGAGCTCTTGATCCAGTTGAGCTTCACGGGAGAGTTTCGCCAGCACGACGGCGTGGTGACAGATATGATGTATCTACCGGCGCAGGGCTTCTCCTAAGCACTGTAACGGTATGACCGAGGTGTGTTTCTGTGGAGAGGGGCACCGCACACAGCTAAAACAATTCAACTTGTGTGTCCTAGGGTGCCCCCCTGCCCCCGTATATAAAGGAGCAAGGGAGAGGCCGGCCCTAGAGGGGGCGCGCCAAGTGTGGGGAGTCCTACTAGGACTCCCAAGTCCTAGTAGGATTCCCCTTTCCTTTCCGGAGTATGAGAGAAGGAAAGAGGTGGAGAGGGAGAAGGAAAAGGGGGCTGCACCCCTTGCCCAATTCGGACCAGAGGGGGGGCGCGCGCCTCCTTCCTTTTGGCCTTTCTCCTCTATTCCCGTATGGCCCAATAAGGCCCATATACTCCGAAAAATACCCGAATCACTCGGAACCTTTCCGATGTCCGAATATAGTCGTCCAATATATCGATCTTTACGTCTTGACCATTTCGAGACTCCTCGTCATGTCCCCGGTCTCATCCGGGACTCCGAACTCCTTTGGTACATCAAAACTCATTAACTCATAATACCGATCGTCATCAAACGTTAAGCGTGCGGACCCCATGGGTTCGAGAACTATCTAGACATGATCGAGACTCATCTTCGGTCAATAACCAATAGCGGAACCTGGATGCTCATATTGGCTCCTACATATTCTACGAAGATCTTTATCGGTCAAACCGCATAACAACATACGTTGTTCCTTTTGTCATTGGTATGTTACTTGCCCGAGATTCGATCGTCGGTATCTCTATACCTAGTTCAATCTCGTTACCAGCAAGTCTCTTTACTCGTTTCGTAATACATCATCTCGTGACTAACTCATTAGTCTTTTGCTTGCAAGGCTTATTATGATGTGCATTACCGAGAGGGCCCAGAGATACATCTCCGACACTCGGAGTGACAAATCCTAGTCTTGATCTATGCCAACACCACAAACACTTTCGGAGACACCTGTAGAGCATATTTATGATCACCCAGTTATGTTGTGACGTTTGATTGCACACAAGGTGTTCCTACGGTATTCGGGAGTTGCATAATCTCATAGTCATAGGAACATGTATAAGTCATGAAGAAAGCAATAGCAGTAAAACTAAACGATCATAGTGCTAAGCTAACGGATGGGTCTTGTCCATCACATCATTCTCCTAATGATGTGATCCCGTTGATCAAATGACAACTCATGTCTATGGTTAGGAAACATAACCATCTTTGATCAATGAGCTAGTCTAGTAGAGGCATACTAGGGACACTATGTTTTGTCTATGTATTCACACATGTACTAAGTTTCCGGTTAATACAATTCTAGCATGAATAATAAACATTTATCATGATATAAGGAAATATAAATAACAACTTTATTATTGCCTCTAGGGCATATTTCCTTCAGTCTCCCACTTGCACTAGAGTCAATAATCTAGCTCACATCGCCATGTGATTTAATACCAATAGTTCACATCGTTATGTGAATAACACCCAAAGGGTTTACTAGAGTCAATAATCTAGTTCACATCGCTATGTGATTAATACCCAAGAGTAATAAGGTGTGATCATGTTTTGCTTGTGAGAGAAGTTTAGTCAACGGGTCTGTCACATTCAGATCCGTATGTATTTCGCAAATTTCTATGTCTACAATGCTCTGCATGGAGCTACTCTAGCTAATTTCTCCCACTTTCAATACGCATCCAGATTGATACTTAGAGTCATCTGGATTTAGTGTCAAAGCTTGCATCGGCGTAACCCTTTACGACGAACTCTTTATCACCTCCATAATCGAGAAACATTTCCTTAGTCATCCAGTTACTAAGGATAATTTTGACCGATGTATAGTGATCTACTCCTGGATCACTATTGTACCCCCTTGACAAACTCATGGCAAGGTACACAACATGTTTGGTACACAACATGGCATACTTTATAGAACCTATGGCTGAGGCATAGGGAATGACTTTCATTCTCTCTATATTTTTCTGTCGTGGTCTGGCTTTCAGTCTTACTCAACTTCACACCTTACAAGTCAGGCAAGAACTCCTTCTTTGACTGATCCATTTTGAACTACTTCAAAATCTTATCAAGGTATGTACTCATCGAAAGTCTTATCAAGCGTCTTGATCTATCTCTATAGATCTTGATGCCCAATATGTAAGCAGCTTCACCAAGGTCTTTCTTTGAAAAACTCCTTTCAAACACTCCTTTATGCTTTCCAGAAAAGTCTACATCATTTCCGATCGGCAATATGTCATTCACATATACTTATCAGAAAGGTTGTAGTGCTCCCACTCACTTCTTGTAAATACAGGCTTCACAGCAAGTCTGTATAAATCTATATGCTTTGATCAACTTATCAAAGCGTATATTCCAACTCCGAGATGCTTGCACCAGTCCATAGATGGATCGCTGGAGCTTGCACATTTTGTTAGCACCTTTAGGATTGACAAAACCTTCTGGTTGCATCATATACAAGTCTTCTTTAATAAATCCATTAAAGAATGCAGTTTTGGTATCCATTTGCCAGATTTCATAAAATGCGGCAATTGCTAACATGATTCGGACAGACTTAAGCATCGCTACGGGTGAGAAAGTCTCATCGTAGTCAACTCCTTGAACTTGTTGAAAAACTTTCGCAACAAGTCGAGCTTTGTAAACAGTAACATTACCGTCAGCGTCAGTCTTCCTCTTGAAGATCCATTTATTTTCGATGGCTTTCCGATCATCGGGCAAGTCAACCAAAGTCCACACTTTGTTCTCATACATGGATCCCATCTCAGATTTCATGGCCTCAAGCCATTTTGCGGAATCTGGGCTCATCATCGCTTCCTCATAGTTCGTAGGTTCATCATGGTCCAGTAACATGACTTCCAGAACCGGGTTGCCGTACCACTCTGATGCGGAACGAACTCTGGTTGATCTACGAAGTTCAGCAGAAACTTGATTTGAAGTTTCATGATCATCATCATTAGCTTCCTCACTAATTGGTGTAGGAATCACTGGAACTAGTTTCTGTGATGTTCCACTTTCCAATTCGGGAGAAGGTATAATTACCTCATCAAGTTCTACTTTCCTCACACTCACTTCTTTCGAGAGAAACTCCTTCTCTAGAAAGGATCCACTCTTAGCAACAAAGACCTTGCCTTCGGATCTGTAATAGTAGGTGTACCCAATAGTTTCTTTTGGGTATCCTATGAAGATTTACTTCTCCGATTTGGGTTCGAGCTTATCATGTTGAAACTTTTTCACATAAGCATCGCAGTCCCAAACTTAAAGAAATGACAGCTTGAGTTTCTCGTCAAACCACAGTTCATACGGTGTCGTCTCCACGGATTTAGATGGTGCCCTATTTAACGTGAATGTAGCTGTCTCTAATGCATAACCCCAAAAGCGATAGTGGTAGATCGGTAAGAGACATCATCGATCGCACCATATCTAATAAAGTACGGTTATGATGTTCGGACACACCATTACACTGTGGTGTTCCAGGTGGCGTGAGTAGTGAAACTATTTCACATTGTTTTTACTGAAGGCCATACTCGCTAACTCAAATATTTTACCTCTACGATCATATCATAGAAACTCTTATTTTCTTGTTACGATGATTCTCCACTTCACTCTGAAATTCTTTGAACTTTTCAAATGTTTCAGACTTCTGCTTCATTAAGTAGATATACCCATATCTGCTCAAATCATCAGTGAAGGTCAGAAAATAACGATACCCGCCGCGAGCTTCAACACTCATTGGTCCACATACATCTGTATGTATGATCTCCAACAAATCTGTTGCTCGCTCCATTCTTCCGGAGAACGGAGTTTTAGTCATCTTGCCCATGAGGCATGGTTCGCAAGCACCAAATGATTCATAATCAAGTGATTCCAAAAGTCCATCACTATGGAGTTTCTTCATGCGCTTTACACCATTATGACCTAAACGGCAGTGCCACAAATAAGTTGCACTATCATTATTAACCTTGCATCTTTTGGCTTCAATATTATGAATATGTGTATCACCACGATCGAGATCCAACAAACTATTTTCATTGGGTGTATGACCATCGAAGGTTTTATTCATGTAAACATAATAACAATTACTCTATGACTTTAAATGAATAACCGTATTGCAACAAATATGATCAAATCATATTCTTGCTCAACGCAAATGCCAAATAACATTTATTTAGGTTTTACACTAATCCCGAAAGTATAGGGAGTGTGCGATGATGATCATATCAATCTTGGAACCACTTCCAACACACATCGTCACTTCACCTTTAACTAGTCTCTGTTCATTCTGCAATTCTCGTTTCGAGTTACTAATTTTAGCAACTGAACCGGTATCAAATACCCAGGGGTTGCTATGAACACTAGTAAAGTACACATCAATAATCTATATATCAAAATATACCTTTGTTCACTTTGCCATCCTTCTTATCTGCCAAGTATCTAGGGCAGTTCCACTTCCAATGACCATTTCCTTTGCAGTAGAAGCATATAGTTTCAGGATTGAGTTTTAGCTTTGGGTTTCTTCACGGGAGTGACAACTTGCTTGTCATTCTTCTTGAAGTTCCCCTTCTATCCCTTTGCCCTTTACTTGAAACAAGTGGTCTTGTTAACCATCAACACTTGATGCTTTTTCATGATTTCTACCTTGCTGCTTTTGCAAATCTTGGTTTTTTTTGCCGCTCAGTTCTTCTCATGATTTCTGCAATAATACCCCAGAGTGAGAAATGACTCGTCCCTGGACACGTTCCATGCCAAGTCCGCCAAAGGAAAATTATGGCACCCAGACAGGTAACAACTTCACACAGGGGCAGTCAAGTCAGCAGAGCAGCGAAACACCATTTTCTCAAGTTTGCCGTCTTTACGAGCAAAGTCAGCAGCAGCATCAGGAAATGATGAACCATGGCATTAACATGGGAAATCATCGTGAACCATACCAGCAGCACTCAAAACTATGTGAATTATAGAAGACACGTCCGCCAACATTTTCTCACACAGACAGACCTCTTGAGGCCGATGATTGGCTTCGAGACATTGAAAGAAAATTAATTGTGGCACAATGCTCAGACCGAGAAAAGGTACTTTACGCACCACATTATCTTATTGGAGCAGCCGCGTCATGGTGGGAGAATTTTCTGCATATGCACCCCAACGAAAATGATATCACCTGGGAAGATTTTAAAGAAGGCTTTCGTGGGGCGCACATCCCTAGAAGCATTATGAAGATCAAGAAAAGAGAGTTTGATGACCTCAAGCAAAGGGGCATGACTGTAACTGAGTACAACAGCCAGTTTACTCAATTATCCCGTTATGCCAACGAAGAGCGTATGACTGAAAATAAGATGGAAAAATTCCTGGACGGTCTGGCACCAGCACTTAAATGCCAGTTAGTCGTACACACATTTCCAGATTTCAAGACACTGGTGGACAAGGCTATTACCTTGGAAAATGAGCGCCACAGTCTGGAAGACATTTGCAAGCGAAAACGGGATCACACCAACCACCCTCGCAACAACAGGAATAAGGTAAATTTTCAGAAAAATGGGGCGAACAAATCCATGACAAATGATACACGTCCAAGCAAAAAATTTCATGCAAGGGACAAGGATTTCACGTATCGCCCAGGTGTTACTTGCTACGCTTGTGGAGAAGAAGGACACTATGCTAAACAATGCCCAAAGCCAAGAAACTCAGCACCGAAGCCAAACAACAACGGGAACAATTCTGGGCCCAAGCATAACAACTTCAACCCCAATAACAACCACAAGAAGGGCCACCTGAACCATGTGACCAAGGAGCAAGTACAGGATGCCCCAGATATCGTACTCGGTACATTCCCTGTCAACACAATACCTGCCACGGTTTTGTTTGATTCTGTAGCTTCTCATTCGTTCATTTCGAAGAGTTTTGCTGTGCAACATGGTTTTTCGATCCTTCCCTTGGGAAAGTCAATGACCATCAAGTCCCCCGGAAGTAGGCAGATCACTCAAAATTACTGCCAAGGTATAACCATTGAAATTGAAGGGTTAAAGTTTCACGCAAACCTCATCGTGTTGGAAAACAAGGGACTGGATGTTATCCTGGGTATGGATTGGCTAACCACCAACAAAGGATTTATTGACTGTTTCAACCGAACTGTGATCCTCACTCATCATCACGGAAAGACAATAAGAGCCGCAGCCCAAGAAAGACTAGTATCGCAACCAAAATTAAACAAGGTAGAGACTACGGAATTAAGCAAGGTTCCAGTAGTATGTGAATTTCCGGATGTATTTCCCAAAGAACTACCAGGTATGCCACCAGACAGAGAGATAGAATTCATTATTGAGCTAGCACCGGGAACCACCCCCATATACAAGAAACCATACAGAATGGCACCGTCCGAGTTGGTTGAACTAAAGAAGCAAATAAAGGAATTACTGGACAAAGGATTTATACGGGCCAGCTCCTCACCTTGGGGTTCGCCGGTATTATTTGCCAAAAAGAAGGATGGGACTATGAGATTGTGTATAGACTACCGAGCACTCAACATGGTCACTATCAAGAACAAATATCCGATGCCACGGATAAACGATTTATTTGACCAGCTCGCGCATACCAAGGTTTTCTCAAACGTTGATTTAAGGTCGGGTTATCATCAATTAAAAGTACGGACAGAAGATATCCCGAAAACAGCATTCACCTCCAGATACGGACTATATGAATTTACAGTAATGCCGTTTGGACTGACCAACGCCCCCGCATATTTTGTCCACCTCATGAACAAAGTGTTTATGAAATTTATGGACAAATTTGTGGTGGTATTTATTGATGATATCTTGGTATATTCAAAGACACCAGAAGAACATGCTGAACATCTCCGTATTGTACTGGGAGAATTAAGGAAACATCAACTCTACGCCAAATTCAGCAAATGTGAATTTTGGCTAAGACAAGTTGGTTTTCTAGGCCATGTATTGACACAAGAGGGAGTTGTTGTTGACCCGGAAAAGGTCAAGGCTGTACTTGGTTGGAAGTCACCGGCCAACATAACAGATATACGAAGTTTCCTCGGAATGGCTGGATATTACCGGAGGTTTATTGAAGGATTTTCCACCATAGCCAAACCAATGACACAGTTACTCAAGAAGGATAAGAAATTCGTGTGGACCGAAGCGTGTGAGAAAAGCTTCCAGGAACTCAAAAAGAAATTAACAACAGCCCCAGTATTGGTTGTACTAGACATACACAAGAATTTCTAAGTATATTGCGACGCATCCCGGAAAGGCCTCGGATGCATACTAATGCAAGAAGGCAAAGTAGTCGCCTACGCTTCCCAGCAACTACGAAAACATGAAGAAAATTATCCTACTCACGATTTGGAATTGGCAGCAGTCATTCATGCACTCAAGGAGTGGAGGCACTTTTTGCTTGGGAATCGTTGTGAAATATATACGGACCATAAGAGCCTCCAATATATTTTCACACTGTTGGGGAACGTTGCATGGGAAACAAAAATTTTCCTACCGTTCACCAAGATCAATCTAGTAGAAGCAACTACGAGAGGGGAGTGTGATCTACGTACCCTTGTAGATCGCTAAGCGGAAGCGTTATGAACGCGGATGATGGAGTCGTACTCGTCGCGATTCAGATCGCCGAAGACCTAGCACCGAAGCAACGGTGCCTCCGCGTTCTTCACACGTACGGCTCGGGGACGTCTCCTCCTTCTTGATCCAGCAAGGGGTGGAGGAGAGGTTGATGGAGAACCGGCAGCACGACGGCGTGGTGGTGATGGTGGAGAAGAACTCCAGCAGGGCTTCGCCTAAGCACCGCGGGAGAAGAAGATATGACGGGAGAGGGAGGGCAGCACCGAGGCACAAACTGTCTTCTTGACTGCCCTCCCTTTGCCCCACTATATATAGGGGGGGTGGAGAGGCTAGGGCGCCCAAGGGTTTCCCCCTAGGGGCCGGCGGCCAGGGCAAGGGGAGGGGGCGGCGGCCAGGGCAGGGGGAGGCGCCCAGGCCCTAGGGTTTCCCCCCTAGGTGCCTTGCCCCCCAAGCCCAAGGGGTGCGGCCAGCCCTAGGGGGTCCCACCCCCTTAGCCGCATGGGGATAGGGCCCAGGGGGGGCGCACAGCCCCCTGAGGGCTGTGGTGTCCCCCTTTGTGGCCCAATAGGCCCAGAACACCTTCCGGACCCCCCGAAAACCTTCCTGGTACTCCGCCGATTTCCCGATGCTCCCCGGAACACTTCCGGTACTCCGAAACCTTTCATCCTATATATCAATCTTCGTCTCCGGACCATTCCGGAGACCCTCGTCATGTCCGGGATCTCATCCGGGACTCCGAACAACCTTCGGTAACCATGCACTCTTCTCACTAACAACCCTAGCGTCACCGAACGTTAAGTGTGTAGACCCTGCGGGTTCGGAAACCATGTAGACATGACCGAGACACTCTCAGGTCAATAACCAATAGCGGGATCTGGATACCCATATTGGCTCCTACATGTTTCTCGATGATCTCATCGGATGAACCACGATGTCAAGGATTCAGGCAATCCCGTATACAGTTCCCTTTGTCTCGTCGGTATGTTACTTGCCCGAGATTCGATCGTTGGTATCTCTATACCTAGTTCAATCTCGTTACCGGCAAGTCTCTTTACTCGTTACCGTAATACATAATCCCGTGACCAACTACTTAGTCACTTTGAGCTCATTGAGATGACGTATTACCGAGTGGGCCCGGAGATACCTCTCCGTCATACGGAGTGACAAATCCCAGTCTCGATCCATGTCAACTCAACAGACACCTTCGGAGATACCTGTAGAGTACCTTTATAGTCACCCAGTTACGTTGTGACGTTTGGCACACACAAAGCACTCCTACGGTGTCAGTGAGTTACATGATCTCATGGTCATAGGAACTTATACTTGACATGCAGAAAACTATAGCGATAACTGACACGATCAAAAAGCTATGTTTATGTTTGGGTCTCGTCCATCACATCATTCTCCTAATGATGTGATCCCGTTATCAAATGACAACTCATGTCTATGACCTGGAAACCGCGGTCATCTTTGATCAACGAGCTAGTCCTGTAGAGGCTCACTAGGGACACAAAGTCTGTCTATTCATCCACACGTGTATTTGAATTTCCAATCAATACAGTTATAGCATGGATAATAAACGATTATCATGAACAAGGAAATATAATAATAACTCTTTTATTATTGCCTCTAGGGCATATTTCCAACAGTCTCCCACTTGCACTAGAGTCAATAATCTAGTATTACAAGGTAATGAATCTAACACCCATAGAGTCTTGGTGTTGATCGTGCTTAGCCCGTGGAAGAGGCTTAGTCAACGGATCTGCAACATTCAAATCCGTGTGTACTTTGCAAATGTTTATGTCCTCCTCCTTGACCGAATCGCGGATGGAATTGAAGCGTCGCTTTATGTGTCTGGTCCTCTTGTGAAACCTTGGTTCCTTGGCTAGAGCAATGGCACCAGTGTTGTCACAGAACAGAGTCATTGGGTTCAGTGCACTAGGCACAACTCCAAGATCTGTCATGAACTCCTTCATCCAGACACCTTCCTTAGCCGCCTCCGAGGCAGCTATATACTCCGCTTCACATGTAGAATCAGCTACCACGCTCTGCTTGGAACTGCACCAGCTTACCGCTCCCCCGTTGAGAATATATACGTATCCGGTTTGTGACTTAGAGTCATCCGGATGAGTGTCAAAGCTTGCATCGACGTAACCCTTTACGACGAGCTCTTGATCACCTCCATAAACGAGAAACATATCCTTAGTCCTTTTCAGGTACTTTAGGATATTCTTGACCGCTGTCCAGTGATCCATACCAGGATTACTCTGAAACCTTCCGGCCATACTTATGGCAAGGCTGACATCTGGTCTTGTGCACAGCATTGCATACATGATAGAGCCTATGGCTGAAGCATAGGGGACGACACTCATCTTTTCTCTATCATCCGCAGTCACTGGGCATTGAGTCTTACTCAACTTCGTACCTTGCAATACTGGCAAGAATCCCTTCTTGGATTGATCCATTTTGAACTTCTTCAAAACTTTATCAAGGTATGTGCTTTGTGAAAGTCCTATCAAGCGTCTTGATCTATCTCTATAGATCTTGATGCCCAATATGAAAGCAGCTTCACCAAGATCTTTCATCGAAAAACTCTTGTTCAAATACCCCTTCACGCTATCCAAAAATTCTATATTGTTTCCAATCAGCAATATGTCATCCACATATAATATTAGAAACGCTATAGAGCTCCCACTCACTTTCTTGTAAATACAAGCTTCATTGTAAACTTGTATAAACCCAAACGCTTTGATCACCTCATCAAAGCGAAGATTCCAACTCCGAGATGCTTGCACCAGCCCATAAATGGAACGCTGGAGCTTGCATACTTTGTCAGCATTCTCTGGATCGACAAAACCTTCTGGTTGCATCATATACAACTCTTCCTTAAGAAAACCGTTAAGGAACGCTGTTTTGACATCCATCTGCCAAATTTCATAATCAAAAAATGCAGCTATTGCTAACATGATTCGGACGGATTTAAGCATCGCTACGGGTGAGAAAGTCTCATCGTAGTCAATCCCTTGAACTTGTGAAAAACCCTTTGCCACAAGTCGAGCTTTATACACGGTGATATTACCGTCAGCGTCCGTCTTCCTCTTAAAAATCCATTTATTCTGAATGGCCTTCCGCCCTTCAGGTAATACTTCCAAAGTCCATACTTTGTTTTCATACATGGATCCCATCTCGGATTTCATGGCCTCTAACCATTTGTCGGAATCTGGGCCCACCATCGCTTCTCCATAGCTCGTAGGTTCACCGTTGTCTAACAACATGACCTCCAAGACAGGGTTACCATACCACTTAGGTGCAGTGCGTACCCTTGTCGACCTACGAGGTTCGGTAGTAACTTGATCGGAAGCTTCTTGATCATCATCATTGGCTTCCTCTTCAACCTCTGTAGGCTCCACAAAAACATCTTTCTGTGCTGCGCTACTTTCTGGTTGAAGCAGAGGTTCAATAACCTCATCAAGTTCTACCTTCCTCCCACTCAATTCTTTCGAGATAAACTCTTTCTCGAGGAAGGACCCGTTCTTAGCGACAAACACTTTGCCCTCGGATCTGAGATAGAAGGTGTACCCAACTGTTTCTTTTGGGTATCCTATGAAGACACATTTGTCCGCTTTGGGTTCGAGCTTTTCTGGCTGAAGCCTTTTGACATAAGCATCGCAACCCCAAACCTTGAGAAAAGACAACTTAGGTTTCTTACCAAACCACAGTTCATACGGTGTTGTCTCAACGGACTTAGATGGAGCCCTATTTAAAGTGAATGCAGCTGTCTCTAACGCATATCCCCAAAACGATAGTGGCAAGTCGGCAAGAGACATCATAGAACGTACCATATCTAATAGGGTCCGATTACGACGTTCGGACACACCATTACGCTGTGGTGTTCCAGGTGGTGTCAACTGTGAAACAATTCCACATTTTCTTAAGTGATCACCAAACTCATAACTCAGATATTCTCCCCCTCGATCAGATCGTAGGAACTTGATCTTCTTGTTACGATGATTTTCAACTTCACTCTGAAATTGCTTGAACTTTTCAAAAGTTTCAGACTTATGCTTCATCAAGTAAATATACCCATATCTACTTAAGTCGAAAGTGAAGGTGAGAAAATAACGATATCCACCGCGCGCCGTTACACTCATCGGACCGCACACATCAGTATGTATGATTTCCAATAAGTCACTTGCCCGTTCCATTGTCCCTGAAAACGGGGTCCTTGTCATCTTGCCCATGAGGCACGGCTCGCACGTGTCAAGTGATTCAAAATCAAGAGACTCCAAAAGTCCATCAGCATGGAGCTTCCTCATGCGTTTCACGCCGATATGACCGAGACGGCAGTGCCACAAGAAAGTGGTATTATCATTATCTACTCTACATCTTTTGGCATCAATGTTATGAACATGTGTATCATCACTATCGAGATTCAATAAGAATAAACCCCTAACTTCGGGTGCATGACCATAAAAGATATTACTCATATAAATAGAACAACCTTTATTCTCCGATTTAAATGAGTAACCGTCTCGCAATAAACAAGATCCAGATATAATGTTCATGCTTAACGCAGGCACTAAATAACAATTATTCAGGTTCAAAACTAATCCCGATGGTAATCGAAGAGCGAGCGTGCCGACGGCGATCACATCAACCTTGGAACCATTTCCCACGCGCATCGTCACTTCGTCCTTCGCCAGCCTCCGTTTATTCCGCAGTTCCTGTTTAGAGTTGCAAATGTGAGCAACCGAACCGGTATCAAATACCCAGGCACTACAACGAGAGTTGGTAAGGTACACATCAATAACATGTATATCACATATACCTTTGTTGTTGTTGGCCCCCTTCTTGTCCGCCAGATACTTGGGGCAGTTCCGCTTCCAGTGGCCGTTCCCCTTGTAATAGAAACACTCAGTCTCTGGCTTGGGCCCAGCCTTGGGTTTCTTCACTGGATTAGCAACTGCTTTGCCACCCTTCTTAGAGTTACCCTTCTTGCCCTTGCCATTCTTCTTGAAACTGGTGGTTTTATTGACCATCAACACTTGATACTCCTTCTGGATGTCTGCCTCAGCGACTTTCAGCATCGAAAATAGCTCGGCGATGGTCTTGTTCATCCCTTGCATGTTATACTGCTGCACGAAGCTCTTGTAGCTTGGAGGGAGTGACTGGAGAATTCTGTCAATGATAGCCTCATCCGGGAACACAAGTCCCAGATCAGCTATGCGGGTATAGTACCCAGACATCTTCAGTAAGTGCTCACTGACAGACGAATTCTCCTCCATCTTGCAAGCAAAGAATTTATCGGTGGTCTCATACCTCTCGATCTTAGCATTCTTTTCAAAGATGAACTTCAACTCCTGGTACATCTCATATGCACCATGACGTTCAAAACGCCTTTGAAGTCCTCCTTCCAAGCCGTACAACATGGCACACTGCACTATCGAATAGTCATCCGAACGCGTCTGCCAGACGTTCAAAACGTCTGCAGGGGCTGTAGGAGCGGGGATGTCACCTAGCGGTGCATTTAGGACATAAACCTTTTGGGCAGCTGTGAGGATGATCCTCAGATTGCGGAGCTAGTCCACAAAGTTGCTCCCATCATCTTTCAGTTTAGCTTTCTCTAGGAACGCATTAAAATTCAGGGGAGCTACTGCGCGAGCCATCTACAACAAAAATTTGCAAAGACATTTTAGACTATTGTTCATGATAAGTGAGTTATTACCTAATCAAATTATTTATAACTCCCACTCAAATTGACATCCCTCCGGTCATTCGAGCGTGACATGATCCAAATTCACCAACCCAAGTCCGATCATCACGTGAGATGAGGTGGTGTCAATGGTGAACATCAACATGTTGATCATATCTACTATATGACTCATGCTCGACCTTTCGGTCCTCCGTGTTCCGAGGCCATGTCTGTACATGCTAGGCTCGTCAAGTCTAACCCGAGTGTTCTGCATGTGCAAAACTGGCTTGCACCCGTTGTATGCGAACGTATAGTCTATCACACCCGATCATCACGTGGTGCTTCGAAACGACGAACCTTCGCAACGGCGCACACTCGGGGGGAACACAATTTTATCTTGAAATTTTAGTGAAGGATCATCTTATAATGCTACCGTCGTCCTAAGAAAAATAAGATGCATAAAAGGATTAACATCACATGCAAATCATAAGTGACATGATATGGCCATGAACTCGTGCTTTTGATCTCCATCTCCAAAGCACCGGCATGATCTCCATCGTCACCGGCGCCACACCATGATCTCCATCATCATGATCTCCATCATCGTGTCGCCATCGGGGTTGTCGGCGCCCACCATGCTCTTACTACTATTGCTACCGTTTAGCGATAAAGTAAAGCATTACAAAGCGCTTAATGATTGACATGCAGGTCATACAAAAATTAAAGACAACCCTATGGCTCCTGCCGGTTGCCGTATGCATCGACATGCAATTCGATATTAACTATTACAACATGATCATCTCATACATCAAATATAATTCATCATGTCATTGGCCATATCATATCACATACATACCCTGCAAAAACAAGTTAGACGTCCTCTAATTTGTTGTTGCATGTTTTACGTGGCTGCTATGGGTATCTAGCAAGAACGCTTCTTACCTACGCAAAACCACATCGGTGATATTCAAGTTGCTATTTAACCTTCTACAAGGACCGCCTTGTTCTATTCCGATTCAACTAAGATAGGAGAGACAGACACCCGCCAGCCATCTTATGCAACAAAAGTCACATGTCTGTCGATGGAACCGGTCTCATGTACGTGGACATGTAAAGTTGGTCCGGGCCGCTTCATCCCATAATACCGCTGAATCAAGAAAGACTAAGGAGGGCAGCAATTTAAACATCAACGCCACAAACCCTTTTGTGTTCTACTCGAGAAAGCATCTACGCAAGATCCTAGCTCATGATGCCACTGTTGGGGAACGTTGCATGGAAAACAAAAAATTTTCTCTACGTTCACCAAGATCAATCTAGTAGATGCAACTACGAGGGGAGAGTAGGATCCACATACCCTTGTAGATCGCTAAGCGGAAGCGTTATGAACGCGGATGATGGAGTCGTACTCGCCGCGATTCAGATCGCTGAAGATCCAAGCACCGAAGCAACGGTGCCTCCGCGTTCTTCACACGTACGGCTCGGGGACGTCTCCTCCTTCTTGATCCAGCAAGGGGTGGAGGAGAGGTTGATGGAGAACCGGCAGCACGACGGCGTGGTGGTGATGGTGGAGAAGAACTCCGGCAGGGCTTCGCCTAAGCACCGCGGGAGAAGAAGATGTTACGGGAGAGGGAGGGCAGCACCGAGGCACGAACTTGTGTTTGCTGCCCTCCCTTTGCCTCACTATATATAGGGGGGGTGGAGAGGTGAGGGGCGCCCTAGGGTTTCCCCTAGGGGCCGGCGGCCAGGGCAAGGGGAGGGGGCGGCGGCCAAGGCAGGGGGGGCGGCGGCCAAGGGCCAGGCCCTAGGGTTTCCCCCCTAGGTGCCTTGCCCCCCACTCCAAAGGGGTGCGGCTGCCCTAGGGGGTCCCACCCCCCTTAGCCGCATGAGGAGAGGGCCCAGGGGGTGGCGCACAGCCCCCTGAGGGCTGTGGTGTCCCCCCTTGTGGCCCATTAGGCCCAGAACTTCTTCCGGACCCCCCGAAACCCTTTCCGGTACTCCGCCGATTTCCCGATGCTCCCCGGAACACTTCCGGACTCCGAAACCTTTCATCCTATATATCAATCTTCGTCTCCGGACCATTCCGGAGACCCTCGTCATGTCCGGGATCTCATCCGGGACTCCGAACAACCTTCGGTAACCATACACTTTTCTCACTAACAACCCTAGCGTCACCGAACCTTAAGTGTGTAGACCCTGCGGGTTCGGAAACCATGTAGACATGACCGAGACACTCCCAGGTCAATAACCAATAGCGGGATCTGGATACCCATATTGGTTCCCACATGTTTCTCGATGATCTCATCGGATGAACCACGATGTCAAGGATTCAGATAATCCCGTATACAGTTCCCTGTGTCTCGTCGGTATGTTACTTGCCCGAGATTCGATCGTCGGTATCTCTATACCTAGTTCAATCTCGTTACCGGCAAGTCTCTTTACTCGTTACCGTAATACATAATCCCGTGACCAACTACTTAGTCACTTTGAGCTCATTGAGATGACGTATTACCGAGTGGGCCCGGAGATACCTCTCCGTCACACGGAGTGACAAATCCCAGTCTCGATCCATGTCAACTCAACGGATACCCTCGGAGATACCTGTAGAGTACCTTTATAGTCACCCAGTTACGTTGCGACGTTTGGCACACACAAAGCACTCCTACGGTGTCAGTGAGTTACATGATCTCATGGTCATAGGAACTTATACTTGACATGCAGAAAACTATAGCGATAACTGACACGATCAAAAGCTATGTTAACGTTTGGGTCTCGTCCATCACATCATTCTCCTAATGATGTGATCCCGTTATCAAATGACAACTCATGTCTATGACCTGGAAACCGCGGTCATCTTTGATCAACGAGCTAGTCCTGTAGAGGCACACTAGGGACACAAAGTCTGTCTATTCATCCACACGTGTATCTGAGTTTCCAATCAATACAGTTATAGCATGGATAATAAACGATTATCATGAACAAGGAAATATAATAATAACTCTTTTATTATTGCCTCTAGGGCATATTTCCACTGTTGGGGAACGTTGCATGGGAAACAAAAATTTTTCCTACCGTTCACCAAGATCAATCTAGTAGATGCAACTACGAGGAAGGAGTGTGATCTACGTACCCTTGTAGATCGCTAAGCGGAAGCGTTATGAACGCGGATGATGGAGTCGTACTCGTCGCGATTCAGATCGCCGAAGACCTAGCACCGAAGCAACGGTGCCTCCGCGTTCTTCACACGTACGGCTCGGGGACGTCTCCTCCTTCTTGATCCAGCAAGGGGTGGAGGAGAGGTTGATGGAGAACCGGCAGCACGACGGCGTGGTGGTGATGGTGGAGAAGAACTCCAGCAGGGCTTCGCCTAAGCACCGCGGGAGAAGAAGATATGACGGGAGAGGGAGGGCAGCACCGAGGCACGAACTGTGTTGGCTGCCCTCCCTTTGCCCCACTATATATAGGGGGGGTGGAGAGGCTAGGGCGCCCTAGGGTTTCCCCTAAGGGGCCGGCGGCCAGGGCAAGGGGAGGGGGGCGGCGGCCAGGGCAGGGGGAGGCGCCCAGGCCCTAGGGTTTCCCCCCTAGGTGCCTTGCCCCCCAAGTCCCAAGGGGTGCGGCCAGCCCTAGGGGGTCCCACCCCCTTAGTCGCATGGGGAGAGGGCCCAGGGGGGGGCGCACAGCCCCCTGAGGGCTGTGGTGTCCCCCCTTGTGGCCCAATAGGCCCAGAACACCTTCCGGACCCCCCGAAAACCTTCCCGGTACTCCGCCGATTTCCCGATGCTCCCCGGAACACTTCCGGTACTCCGAAACCTTTCATCCTATATATCAATCTTCGTCTCCGGACCATTCCGGAGACCCTCGTCATGTCCGGGATCTCATCCGGGACTCCGAACAACCTTCGGTAACCATGCACTCTTCTCACTAACAACCCTAGCGTCACCGAACGTTAAGTGTGTAGACCCTGCGGGTTCGGAAACCATGTAGACATGACCGAGACACTCCCAGGTCAATAACCAATAGCGGGATCTGGATACCCATATTGGCTCCTACATGTTTCTCGATGATCTCATCGGATGAACCACGATGTCAAGGATTCAGGCAATCCCGTATACAGTTCCATTTGTCTCGTCGGTATGTTACTTGCCCGAGATTCGATCGTCGGTATCTCTATACCTAGTTCAATCTCGTTACCGGCAAGTCTCTTTACTCGTTACCGTAATACATAATCCCGTGACCAACTACTTAGTCACTTTGAGCTCATTGAGATGACGTATTACCGAGTGGGCCCGGAGATACCTCTCCGTCATACGGAGTGACAAATCCCAGTCTCGATCCATGTCAACTCAACAGACACCTTCGGAGATACCTGTAGAGTACCTTTATAGTCACCCAGTTACGTTGTGACGTTTGGCACACACAAAGCACTCCTACGGTGTCAGTGAGTTACATGATCTCATGGTCATAGGAACTTATACTTGACATGCAGAAAACTATAGCGATAACTGACACGATCAAAAAGCTATGTTTACGTTTGGGTCTCGTCCATCACATCATTCTCCTAATGATGTGATCCCGTTATCAAATGACAACTCATGTCTATGACCTGGAAACCGCGGTCATCTTTGATCAACGAGCTAGTCCTGTAGAGGCTCACTAGGGACACAAAGTCTGTCTATTCATCCACACGTGTATTCGAGTTTCCAATCAATACAGTTATAGCATGGATAATAAACGATTATCATGAACAAGGAAATATAATAATAACTCTTTTATTATTGCCTCTAGGGCATATTTCCAACACACACAACCAGAACTCAATTTACGACAACGACGCTGGTTGGAACTGGTAAAAGATTATGACGTTGGCATCCACTATCACCCAGGAAAGGCAAACGTAGTAGCAGATGCTCTCAGCCGTAACCCCAGCCTGGACAACGGCAGCCTACAGGACCTGAGACCCGAATTTCAGCGAGAATTCGCCAAGCTCAACTTAATGATGGTCACTGAAGGCGAAGTGTCAAATATGGAAATACGACCTACGCTAATAGAACAAATAAAGAAGGCTCAGCATGGACACCCCAGCATTGAAGGAATAAAAAGAAAAGTAAGTCAGGGCAAGGCCTCAGAATTTACCATAGACAGTGAGGGAATATTATGGTTCGGGGACAGGCTTTGCGTACCAAATAGCAAAGACCTCAAACAGCAAATTCTAGCAGAAAGCCACACCGCTCCGTACTCAATTCACCCTGGAGGGACCAAAATGTACAAGGACATTCAGGAAAGATTTTGGTGGCACGGTATGAAGAGGGATATATCCACATACATTGCATGATGCGATTCATGTCAACGCATTAAAGCCGAGCACCAAAAACCCGCAGGACTGTTACAGCCAAACAAGATACATGAGTGGAAATGGGACGATATTGGGATGGATTTTATTGTTGGACTGCCACGGTCACAACACGGAAATGATGACATATGGGTCATCACGGATAGACTGACCAAGGTGGCACACTTCATTCCAGTCAAGACAACCCATACCACCCAAAAGCTTGCCAAGCTTTACCTCGCCCGTATAGTATGCCTACATGGAGTTCCAAAGACTATAATATCCGACAGAGGCACTCAGTTCGTCTACAAATTTTGGGATCAGTTGCAGCAAGCCCTCAGAACGCAACTAATGTTCAGTACAGCTTATCACCCCCAGACTGGAGGACAAACGGAACGAGTAAATCAAATACTAGAAGACATGCTAAGGGCATGTGTCCTCACCTATGGGACCAGTTGGGAGGCAAGCTTACCGTATGCCGAGTTTGCATACAACAACAGTTACCAAGCCAGCCTAAAAATAGCACCTTTCGAAGCCTTGTACGGACGAAGATGTCGTACTCCATTAAACTAGTCGGAAACAGGGGACAGTCGTATCTTCGGCCCGGACATGTTGAAAGAAGCTGAGGAAAAAGTTAAGATAATACGGGATCGACTCAAGACAGCCCAAAGTCGACAGAAGAGCTACTACGATCAAAAGCATCGGGAAGTAAGTTTTGAACCCGGTGAAGAAGTATACCTACGTGTATCCCCTATGAGGGGACTGCAACGATTCAAGGTCAAAGGAAAACTAGCACCACGATTTATCGGACCCTTTCGTATAGTTGCACAGAGAGGCACAGTGGCCTACCAGTTGGACCTTCCCAAGGAACTGTCAGACGTCCACGACGTGTTCCATGTTTCGCAACAACGAAAGTGTGTAAGCAACCCAGAGAAGCATGTGTCGCATGAAAATCTTGATGTGCAACCAGATCTCACCTACCGAGAACACCCAATAAAAATATTGGAGGAGTCTGAAAGGAGAACCCGTCAGAAGACAATTAAATTTCTCAAGGTTCAGTGGAGTAATCACATAGAGGATGAGGCAACATGGGAAAGGGAAGATTTTCTTTGGACAGAACACCCACACCTATTTGAGGATCAGCTGAAATCTCGGGGACGAGATTTTTCCTAAGGGGGTAGGTGTTGTAACACTCTAAATTTTTGGTTTTGTTTTTCTTCCAAACTTTTGGTCTTGTGGAAGGGGGATGTTTGATCTTCTCTTGAAAACCCTTCTAAAAACTTTTCTGACCAAAGTTTGTGTGTTCTTCTCAAGCTTGATTTTTGGTCTTGAAGGTTTTTCTTCTTGTGTTAGCTCAAGCACAAGTTGATTTTCAAAGGAGTTTGTTTGATTATTTTCCCTTCTTGAATTAACCACCATGTGAATAACCCTGGGCTTGTCTTCCTCTCCAACTTTCCTCTTGCCATGACACCCAATAAAACTATTTCTCTCCAAGACCTCCTCTTCACCTTAGGACAAGTCTCTCATCAATTCCAGTGAGTTTCAACCTTATTGGAATTTTTCCTCTATTTATTTTACTCCAAAAAGAATTTATGTCCATTAAAGTGAACTATGGTGATTTACAAAGGAACCACCATGTCCACCTTGATATTTGTTTCCAAACTAACTTCCCTGGATAGTCCTTAGTACCCACAACCTAGATCCATCTTGTTTCACTAGTCCACAGTTCAAAATTTTCAAATTTCACCTGCTGCAAGTTTGGACCAGATTTGCAAATTTTGGTGAAATTCAGATTTTCCTTCTTCCAAAAATTCTGTGAAAATTCAGTCAGCCCCTAGATGCATCAAGAGGCCACTCCACCAAATATCAGCTCCAGCAATATTTTCCACATGCCAAAAACATTTCATCAAACACCTGGCATGCACTGTTTCTGTCAGTTTCAGAAAACGTTAACTGAACTTTGCAGGCAACAGTGCAGTTTGTCAGTTTTGTCAGTCAGCTTCGTCAATCTCACCATTGCCCACCCTGGCGCGATGCTCACTGCACCTCCTTCTTATCCAAAGCGCCGCACGCTTGCTTGGCTGCTTCTTGGCGTTGGTGGCGCCCTGGCCCGCCCACGCCAGCGTCTTCCACGGCGGCAGAACCTCCCGGTTGCATTTCGCTAGAACACTCATATGCATCATGTTTGCATTTATTATATCTTATGTCCGAACTGTCTTGCGAGTACATTCAAAGTACTCACCTGGCTTGTTGATTTGGCCAGATGTTGACGAAGGCGATCTCATGGATGAAGAGCTCAATAGCGAGTCCGACGTCTAGTGGAGTCCCAGTCAGTCTCTTGCGATCCTGGAATTGATCACTGTTATATAGCCGCTTCTGCCAACCACCAAATAAATTCATCGGGTCTCACTCCGACACTCGATGAACTGTATGATAATGGAGTCACGCCACCCACTACACTGTGACATATCCACCACCTTTTTTATTACGAGTTAGTAGTATGCCACCCTACCTTTGTGTCATATCCGCCTTTATGTACTATATTGGCGTACTTGTAATAAATTGTTGAGCGACCTCAGCTCAACCTTGTATAATATTCAGTACTCTGGAATTCTGTATCATGGAATTGTCTATCAGCAAGAAGTATTCTTCCCTGCTGGTTCGATGAAAAGATCGGTCGCTCGGTAATTATTTTACTGAAAAACCGGTCCTGACAACGTCAATTCGGAGGGGCGGAACCGATCTGTCCATCTTCGCGGCTCCGTGCCTCAGCCTCTTCAGGGGGTGCCCCAGGACATGGTGGACACCCCGGTGGATCACGACGAAGCCTCGACCAGGTACTCATCGGCATCATCGTCATCGGAGAAGTCACGGAGGAGCACGCTTTGACGAGGAGCGGAGGTCTCCGCCACCTGTTCCAATGCCCCTTCCAAGTCCTCCTTCTCCTCCTCCCCGGAGCTCTCGCCGAAGGACACCGACACCGAGAAAGGAGGGGCTTGGGGGAGTGCCGGTGGCACGTGCCCTCGCTCGTTGAAGACGGGCCTGGCGGCGACCACATCCGCCGCGTCGTCACGACTGTACATCGTGAGATATGCTTCTGGAAGGCCGCCCGGGTCCCTCTCGAGAAGGACGCGCAAGGCCTTGCCCAACTCATCGTCGGTCAGGGCCTCCGGGTGGAGCCGAACGTCGTCGTCCGCGCCCTGGAGACTCCACAAGGGGCACGAGCGCGCCTGGAGCGGGGCCAGCCGCTGCGTCATGAACTCATTAACAAGCATGACCCCCGCCAGCTTCTCCTTCATCAAGTCCTCTGTCATCTCCTCCAACAACTGCTCTGCCAAGGGGTCGGTGAGCTTCTCGTGACCCCACCGGCTTAGCTTCTTCGACGGCGCGGTCGGCAGCTCCAGCCAAGCGCGAGAGCGCTTGGCATCCATGAAGATCCACTTGCACCGGAAATCGTCTACCTTCTTCTTGGCCTTCGAGATCACGTTGCCAGGATGGGTAGCCACCAAGTAGATGCACCCGGAGTACTAGCTGTAGCCTTTCATCCGGAGATAGAAGAAGTGGTGGAACAACACGACTGAGGACATCACACGGATGAACGCCTCCGAGTAGAAGGCAAAGATCGACAAGAGGAGGATAGAGCTGGGATGGAGATGAAGGGCGTGGATTTGGTAGTGGTTAAGGATGGCGAAGAAGAAATTGGAGAAAGGGGGGACAAGCCCGGCGTAGACACTGTGCAGAAAGAAGGGGTAGAAGGTCTCACCCAAGGATTCCGGCTTGGCAGAGCCAACCTGGAGCGCCATCTCCCGCCCCTCATTGTGGTTGCTCGTTGTCAGCGGGAGCACGGCGGCGAGATGCTTCCCCTCTGTGATGGTGGAAATGCTGAGAGCTAGCTAGAGCGTGGGAGAAGCAGGGGGCTTCGCCTTTTCGGGGGCCATCAGCACCGAGTTCGGGGAAAGGATTCAGCAGATCTGAGGTGCCCGTGGCGAGAAGGAAAAGGGGATCTTGAGCAAGATGAAGGGAAGGAAATGAAGGTTTGGAGGCAAGCGCGAGCGTTTTTGTTAGCCTAGGACAGTTGCCGAGGGAGCATGGGGAAGTGGAGATGCCCACATCCCATCAGGCACCACACGTCAACCAGGTTCGTGCGGGGTTGGGGCCCGTGGCGCTTCGCCCTTGCCCTTTGGCTTCACCTCGAAGCCAAGTCTGAGCACGCCTTGGGCCCGGGGGCTACTGTCGGCGTCCTGAGAACCGGGGTAAACAGACTTGCCTACCTACGGCCCATGGTGTGGCCCCTTCATCGGCCCGGTATGGCCCATCTTCAGCATCAACACACAAGACCCTCACGAGGGGCCAAGCCTGGCGAGGCGGACAACGCCAAGGCCTCCGGAAGGAGCAACCTCCCTAGGTTGGCTCCCGAGGAGTGGAGATCTCCGTGCAAGCCCCCACCTCGTGAGGTTCAGATGACGCAAGCCATGACGACCAAGGCTAGGTGGGCGCCAGCGGGCGCAGTATAGCAGGTTTCCCCTTTGGTTCTAAAGAAGCAAGCGCAGGCGCGGAGCCCCGAGGAATCAGCCAAAGGTTTCCATTTACGTGCAACAAGACCAAGATCGCCAGGACAGCAGGATGGAGGTTATCGCCGAGCCCACCATACCGTCACAACCAGAAGCTTTGCAGGCAAAGATCACCTTTCGTCAGGATAAGATGTAGTAGTTGTCTCCCTTCAAATTTGGCTGTTGTGGGATCCCTTCCCGCCTTCATTTTGGGAAGAGGACCAAGGCCACTATAAATATAGCCTGGCCACCACCGTAGCAAGGGACTGATCATTCAGATCACACTCACCACCACAAGCGAGAACACACCTCTTGAGGTTGTTCCACCACTGTACTAGTTCATCCTCATCCCACCTCGAGGCAATCCACCACAAAGCAGGAGTAGGGTATTACACCGCGAGGTGGCCCAAACCTGGTTAAACTGCTTTGCCCATTTCCTTCCTGTTCATCGAGCTAGTCCGTGGGAACGAAGAGTAGGCAGGCAGGGGAGGCTGAGTTCTTCACGCACCCTAGTGTTCGAATCTAACAAGGGTTTTGCAGAGCCCTAAATCTGACAAATAAATTTGCTTATGTGGAGAGTAATAAAATTTCTATGCTGATGGATCATGAAAAGAATGCTTTATGTGATGGTTATATTGTTGAATTCATTCATGATGCAACTGAAAATTATTATGAGAGAGGAACATATGCTTTTAGGTATTGCAATAATATCAAGTTTCCTCTATGCATTGAAAATCTTGAAGTTGTGCTGGTTTAGCCTTCCTATGTTAGTTGATTCTTATTCCCATAAATTGTTTGCTCACAAAATCCCTATGCATAGGAAGTGGGTTAGACTTAAATGTTCTTGCCATATGATTCATGATGCTCTTTTTGTGTTTCAATTCGTTACTTCTATGTGAGCACCATTGAAATCATCATGCCTAGCTAAAAAGGCGTTAAAGAAAAGCGCTTGTTGGGAGACAACCCAATACTTTGACCAACTATTTTTGTCGTGGAATTGTCACGGCAGATGTCCTAGTGTGAGGACTTAGTCGTGAGGCCGTGCATCTATGTGGTAGCTTGAGAGGGGTTGAGCGGAATCAAGAAACGCAACACAAGACAATGGCTTATACAGTTTCGGGCCCCGGGAAACATCATCCGGTAACAACCCTACATGTTGTTTGTTGCTAGGTCTCATTATGATCACGAGGGAGTCGCTGGTAAACTGACTCTTTGTGTCTAGTCCTAGAGATTGTTTCTTCTTGCATGTCCCTCTTTGGGGAGCCCTGCCCCTCCTTATATATGTTGAAGGGGCGGGTTACATGACTAGTCCTAGTAGGATTAGGATTACTCTATTACAAGTGGAGTCCTAGTCTTGCTTCCTTTGTAGGAGAATATTCCTTATGCTTTCCTCATAAACCGGCCCACCATTAACATAAACCGGCCTTCTGGGCCTTGGGCCTTGTCATCCGTTCGCCGCCCGCCGGGTTACTAGTGAGTCATAATGTTCAAGCAGGTTGCTTGTAAATCGTCTGGTCAGGGCGGGTCACCAGTGAATCACCAAGTGTAAACCGGGTCTTAAGTAAACCGCCAAGTCCGGCTGGGTCATATCTCCGGCCGGGTCATATCGCGGGGTATATCCCCGACATTAGCCCCCAGTTTAGCTTGGATTTATCCATGGTAAACTTATGCTGCAAAATAAACACAAGAACAAATTTGACAGGTTGTGCTCCGGGTTAAGAATTCTTGTAAACCAGCACCTAACCATCCTTAAGTCCTTGCCCTTTCCTTCTTCTAGAAAATCCGGTTCAACAGACCAGCTTCATAATCAACTTGCTTGCATAAGAAATATTGTAAATCAAGAATCCATTTGAGTCCGCCTTCAATTGTCGGGACCCCGATCCTAAGTCACACCGATCTAGCATGTAACACACCATATCACTTTGCGGCCTCACGCACGGTATCCCCACGGGTGCCACCTTACCTGGCCCGGGACCGTTTGCGCATTTTGGCTCACGTATATGATAGAGTCGCTAGCAGCCATATGACAGAGAACCCGGGCCGACA
The DNA here is from genome assembly GCA_902687465.1 of Secale cereale. Lineage (NCBI taxonomy): Eukaryota > Viridiplantae > Streptophyta > Magnoliopsida > Poales > Poaceae > Secale > Secale cereale. Next base: position 45,606,046 of record LR738716.1, read on the forward strand.
TGACCAGTTATAAACCAAAAGTGGCACTAAATTACAGAGACAGGCATACATGACCCAGCAACAAACGTGTCGGTCATCAACGTAGGAACCCAAGTCGTAGCAAGCTACAAGGACTTAAAGGAACAACGCGTGACATTTCCCCTAAGGGACAGACACAGGAACGAAGAAGGACACATGCCGGTCAGCCTAAGTGATCCGGAGCAGTAGCAAGCTACCAAGGCTCAGTGGAAGCACTAGGAGACATTTCCCTGTAAGATAGGCTACCAAGGGTAAACAACTAGGTGTCGGATCCCACACATACCAAGCATTTCAATAACATACACACAATATGCTCAATATGTGCAAATACAACATGGCATCACAACAAGACTCTAATAAACAAAGTATTTATTCATTAGGCTCCGAGGAGCCAGATATTACAAACATGGGTCTCACGACCCAACATTCAGAGCATACAAGCAACAAGCGGAAGCACAACATGTCTGAGTACAGACATCTACAAATGAAAAAGGCTGAAGAGCCTGACTATCTACAACACTCGTCCAAGATCGTAGCTGAGGTAACAAGCTACTTGTCGAAGTCCAAGCAGAACTACTAGTGAGACATCAATCCTATCTGCAAAACATAAATTAAGCAAACATGAGTACAAAGGTACTCAGCAAGACTTACATCAGATCCTATCATACATGCACTTGTATCAAGATGGCAAAGTGGGGTTTAGTTGCAGCAAGCCAGCTTTGACTCAGTGGCTATCCTATTCTACGATTTCTGGTAACTCTTTTGAGGTGGCGCACACGAGTCCACTAAGCACCACACAATACACCACTATGGATTCATCCCCGTCTCCCTACGAGAAGGCCATCCATAGCACTCACACTTGTCTTGAGTATTTTAGAGTATCCACTTCAAGTTGTCTATGTACCACGTAAGCATCCAAGAAGTCCATATCTGCGGACCCTGCTATTCGAATAGATCGTGTTAATCCTGCAGGGGTGTACTTCTTCACACACGCTCTCGCCACTTACCGCCATGTACACATCGTGTATCTCGGCAACCTTCAAGCGGAAGCCTGGCGAGGGTGTCGGCCACGACCTGACTAACCACACAAGTCTCTCGTGCAGGTTTATCGCCTATTCGGGTTCCATCCGTGGGGAGATCCGGCCGGGGTGTCGCTCACGACCCCAAAAGATGTGCGCAGGGTTCCCAAGCCCACCTCGCCAAGTGGATATACGCTTGGTACACCGTGCCATGGTGCCTAGTCTGTCCCAAGCCCACTGGCCGAGTGCCACTTGGTAGACTACTAACACTACCTACAAACACCAGAAACTAGTTGCAACTCCTGGACAGAGACCAAGTCGGTTAATAAGTCGAGAGGGGCACTTAAGCATTCCAATGTGTGGTAGTAGCTGGTCATTGGACAACATACACAAAACTCAGTTCTTAGGGACGGTTCCAGTGAGACAACCCACCATGTACTCCTACATGGCCTCTCACCACTACCTTTACCAAATCGTGTTCACACACTTAACCCTCAGCATCAGAACATATCATTTCACTCCAATTCATTCCCGATGAATCAGACCTGACACACTCTAAGCAATAGCAAGCAAGGCATGGTAAGATCACAACATGGCTTCAATCAACTCCTACACATGCTAGTGGGTTTCAACTATTTACTGTGGAATGACAGGTCATGCAGAGGAATGGGTTCAACTACCGCAGCATAAAGTAGCAGTTGAAATCGTTGTTGTCCTAATGCAATAACAGGGAGCAGAAGCGAGAGAGGGGTTGTATCGGAATGAACAAGGGGGTTTGCTTGCGTGGTAAAACAACGTGCAGAGCACTGCTCCTCTGACAGGTACTCTGGATCGGTCTCCGGAGCTGGACCTATCGAGAAGAACGGTGCCGACAATCAAACACAAGCATATGCAACAATATGATGCATGAATATGGCATGAAATTATGATGTTGTTGAGCTAATGCAACTAGCATTTTGATTGGTTGAACTCCATTTGAACCAAGGGTTCAAATGCAACTCTAAAATAAGTATTTCTAAATGCCATATATGTGTTTTCATATAAACATTAGGTTTAACTTCATTTGTCATGCATGAAAATGGTACAGATGGATAGATTGAATTTTTCTGATAATTTTTCATATATCAATTATTTCATTCTGAGCTACGGTTGAATTTCTGTGATTTTTTTGAAGTTTAAGCCAATTTCTGAAATAAATAAATCATTTCAGATTTATTTAAATACCAGAACTGGATTACTGCGTCAGCATGACACAAGCATGACGTCAGCAGGTCAAAGGGGCTGGTCCAGAGTCAAACCTGACAGTGGGGTCCACTGGTCAGTGACTCAACTAATTAACCAAAACTAATTAATTAACTTAACGGTCAACTAACTAAAAGGGGTGGGGGCCCACCTGTCATTGACCCAGGGAGTCAAATCCGGGTCAAACCGCAGCTAACACGCCGGCGTTGAGCCGCCGGCGGCAGCAAACGCGGCGGAGGGCAACGGGATTTCTGTTCCGGGGGTCTTCTGCGCAGCTGAGACCATCTACGGGGAGCTGGAGCTCACCCGCATCCATCCCAGCCAGCGGCAGCAGCTAGGGCGGCCGGAGCTCGCCGGAAACGAGCTCTCGGCGGCGCCGGAGTTCGGGCCTCGTTGGGGTTGGAGCTACGGGGCACGGGGAGGCTAACGGAGAGGTGCTAAGGGCTCCTAGCGAAGCACTAAGTGCAGTGACGTGCTCGGATTCGTGCTTGGGTGGCTGTGGCCACGGCGGCGGCATCACCGGCGGCGGTGAGGTCGGGCATCAGCGGAGAGTAGACCTAGAGGTCACAAACGACTAGGGGAGAAGGGGGAAACGAACCGGGAGCTCACCGCGGTTCTGCAGGGGGTTTCAGTGGCTCGGGGAAGTTTCTCCTGCGGCGAATTCGTCGCCAGCGGTCGGCGGCGCCGAGGAGGAAGACGATGACGACGGCGGCTCCACAGGGCGTCCGGCGTCTGGTGGCTTGACGGAGAGGACGAGGGAGTCGTGGCGGAGCTCGTGGGCTCTACGGAGGGGCGAGGGGACGGCTCTGGCAACGACTACGGCGATCGACGGCGACGACGGCGTTCGGGGGTTGCAAGAGAGAGCGAGGGAGAGGAGGGGAGAGGTCCAGGAGAGTGCGAGAAGGTCGGGGAGATCGCGTGGCGCCTCCAGAAACGACCAGGCGG
>LR738716.1:45617835-45635495 GCA_902687465.1 Secale cereale
TCTGGCAACGACTACGGCGATCGACGGCGACGGCGGCGTTCGGGGGTTGCGAGAGAGAGCGAGGGAGAGGAGGGGAGAGGTCCAGGAGAGTGCGAGAAGGTCGGGGAGATCGCGTGGCGCCTCCAGAAATGACCAGGCGGCGAGGGGGGGTGAAGCAGGCAGGAGGCGTGGCGCTCCCGCCGTGTGCGCGCGCCGGCCACACGCCTCGGCCTACTGGCGCGAGGTAGGTGATGACTGGCTTGGCCAGTGGGCCGGGCCAGCTCTGCCTGGTGGGCTGCAAGTAAGCCAGGTAAGCTATTTCCTTTTATTTGCTTTTCTATTTTTCTGACATTTGTTTTGATTTAATTTCTAAATTAAATCAATTATTTTCTGCTGACATATTTATTTTGCAGGGACCTAGGAATTAATCCAAGCCCCTAAAAATAAAGAATCAGAATTTTGACATATATAAAATATATAATATATATATATATCCAATGCAAATAACTATTGCATTAATTCCAAATGATCAAAATAAATACTTATGAGCTCCTAATAATATTGGTTTGATTTTTATCTCTAACCAATATTTTTAGAGGGCCACAAGAACATTTTCTTGGACCTTTTTGGAGCAATTTTTATTTGGGTCATTTTCAAAAAGGGTTTCCGAGGGTTTCACAAGTCCTCAATTCAATTTCATCTGAAATTTAAACATGATGCAAACCACAAGACTAACCTAGTGCATACCAGAACTAGGGTTGTGACATCAATGCTCTGACTTGACAAAAATATTGGTCTTTGAAATATTCAACTGATATCCAGTCAGCTTGAAGATGTAAAACTTGCCGGTTTATCATAGCCAAAATTGCCGGTTTATAAATATTGATAGCACCGGGTCATAATTGTAGTTAACATCAAGCTTGAAAATATACCTCTTATATGCCTATCACTTGTAGCCCCCAAGTCTTAAGAAGGTAGCGTAGCAACAGCTTAAGACTTGCTTCAATATAAATGTCACAACCTTGAAAATATCTGATTTGTTCATATCAGTCAGGAGTCATAAATTGAGTATTCCACATATGTAGCCCCCAAGTGCCGGGTTGTCATGCTTGCAGCAACCTGGGACTTGAAATTGCCTTATGCTCATAAAAACTTCAACCAGTGTAGCCCCAAAGGACCGGGTCATTATGCAATAATGAGCAGGGACTTTGTAAATATAATCATGTAGATTTGAGCAGTGATGTGTAGCCCCCAAGGACCGGCTCATTAAGGTAATATTGAGCTGGGACTTGATATATACTCCAATGAAAATAACATCTTATATTGTAGCCTCCATCGTAGGGCTTGAACCCACATCCACAAGGTTAAGAGCTTTGTGCTCTACCAACTGAGCAATGAACCCTTTAATATAATGGATTAAGGCTTGTGTACCTTGAATTTTTGACAGGAGCAATTGGTAGTCCCCACGGGCCGGCTCATTACAATGTGATGAATCGGGTCTTCAATAAGGTGAGCAAACAATGACTTTGCATTAGCCCCCAAGTGTCATGGTGCATGCTTGCAGCGACATGAGACCTGTGTATTTGATGTAATCCCAACTTAAATAATGTAGTCCCCAAGTATCGGGTCGTAAGCCTGCAACAACTCGGGACTATTCCTTCCATTGTAGAATAAATTATATCCATTGTGAAAGTGTTGTATATCGACTAGAGGGGGGTGAATAGGCGATTTTTAAGGAAAGCTTCAAAACATGGAAGTTTTGAAGACAAACGATAGAACCGATCCTATTTATATGCAGTGGAAGGTAGACTACACTAGACAAGCCATAGTTAAGTATTCAATGAAGTGAAAGCATGAAGACTAATAGCAGCTAGGCAGTATGGAGGAGGATGGAAGATTGTATGAAGCCAATCAGAACAAGTAGTCACACAACGAAGTCAAACAGATAAGGCAAGCATGCAATGACTTCATAATGAAAGACAGTAAGTAAAGAGAAGGAAGGGATAGAACCAGTAGCTCGGGGGAGACAGTGATTTGTTGGACCAGTTCCAGTTGCTGTGACAACTGTACGTCTGGTTAGGGAGGCTGAGATTTAACTCAGAAGACCGCGTCTTCACCTTATTCCCCTTGAGCTAAGGACACCTAGTCCTCTGTAATGCCCAGTATGGGATTATACCTCCTACGTGTCGAGGCACGACTTAAAGGTATAAGCCCATACTAGAATGATCTCAAGTATGGTATCTTTGCACGACTCATGTAAAAATAGGGATGAAATTGCAAAAGGATAGTTGGCTTACACTCGCCATGTCACACAATACATTACATAAGCAAGTCATCATCCAAATAACATCACAGTCCGACTACGGACGAAGATCCAAATGAAAGATATCAAATACATAAAGCCACAAGGTCCGAATCGCCCCTAGTAGAAGCCACTACTGATCATCGGGATAGTGCACATAGTATCGACTACGTTCTTCATCGAACTCCCAGTACAGCTCCGTGCCGTCAACTGAGTAGTCCACCATAGTACCTGCATCTGGTGTTGTGTAGAATCTGTGAGCCACGGAGGACTCAGCAATCCCGTTCCCGGGTAGCAAAACTATCTAAGCCTTGGGTGTGGAACAAGGCTGAAGAAAGAAAAAGGTTGTAGCTGCACTAGCACTAGCTTACGTGTTTAGAGCAAGAAGAGAAGTGCCACGAGCGTCAAAGTGATCACGAAGTGATGCTATCTAAGCACGTCAATCATAACCCCACCATGTTCACTCCCCGAACCCTTTTCGGAAAATGACCGTCATGGTTACTCACGCTGGTAGTGTGTTCTGAACATGGTGTCAAGTTTTCTACAACCGGATAATAACAAATTCCCATCTACCACATAACCGTGGGCACGGCTTTCGAAAGTTCAAAACCCTGCAGGGGTGTCCCAACTTAGCCCATTACAAGCTCACGATCTATGGAGTCGCAACTCCAAGGTGGGAAGGCCTGAGTATTCTCGGAATCCCGTGCTCATGATATTCCGACTAAGGTAAAACTAATCCAGCAAGACCTCCCGGCGTGCCGACACCCTGACAGTAGCCGCGCGTATCTAGTCTCAGGCCACGACCGGATGAGCGAAGCGTACAGGTGCCAGATACCCCAAGTTGCCCAGGGGCGGACCCGCACAGTGCTCTAGTTTGGACCAACTCACGTGGAGCACTGGCCCGGGGGTTGTTAATTAAGATCACGGGATAGCTAGTCCCTATGCAAGTTTTAGTTATTAGGCAAATGGAGTACCAAAGTCGGGCCTTGCTGGAAAAGGTTTAGTGCTAAGCGGGTTATCGAGGGGGTCCCATAACCCCAACCGTGTTAGGAACGCATAATCAAGGAACATAACACCAGTTTAAACGGTTCCTAGGCGGCATGAGTGGAAAAAATCACCAAGCAAGAGGCTTAGCCTTCCACCCATTACCAATATATAGATGATTTAGTTTAAGAGTTTATATAGTGTGATATCCCAACAATAACTTCAACATGAAGCAAGAATCTTCAAATCTTCTCCTGCAACTAGCAATGTTATAAGAGGGGATGAGCGAAGCTTACGTAGCCAAACAAAGGTTTGCTAGGTTGGGTGGTTAGAGAGATTCGTGGTTACAATAGAAGGCTGACAAACAAACATGGGCATCGAGGCAATGAGCTAAAGAGCGAGACATCTAGCAATAGGCAAAGATAGTAATGATATCTGGGTCAAGTCATCTTGCCTGTCGAGTCGTCGATGGGATCGTAAGACGGCTCCTCGTACTCAACCTCGGTAGTAACCTCGTTCTAGTTCTCGGTCTCGGCTCCCGGCTCTACTCAACACAAGAACACAACGAGGCACAAATCAAACAAGGTGCACTGCACAATCAACATGATGCAAGTATGATGCACTTATGATGCAATACATGTCAAGGGATGAATCACACAAGAACAACACAAGACAACAAGTTTAAATGAGGCCGGAATCGACATATAGCAAATCTGGTAAGTCCTCATATGCATATTATGAAATTGGTCCAGATCTGAACAAACCTTAAGTTAAAGTTGTTAAACATCAAGTTAACATGCACCATGATGATCTACATGAAATTCTAGTCAAGTTTCATATAAAGTTTGTTTAATTCAGAGCTACGGTCTAGAAGATATGAGCAAAACAAAACAAGCATGGCAACGGTGCAAGATGCACCCAAACATCAAGCAAACACACTCCAAACATGTTAACAACATTATATTATTAATCTACATGCAAAATCACGCAAGTTTCATATAGGGCACGCTTAAAAAGGAGCAACGGGTCAACACATACACTCGAAACAAGAAACAATGCAACGCTGAAATTAACAGCCACATAGCAACTTTGGAGCAAGAAATATATACTCTACAGCACCCAAACATGATGACAATACGCATGGACATGAAGTAGACATATCCTACAGCAAACAACTCCATTGGAGCAACTCCATAGGAGGCATGGATCAATAGCAACAAGCTACGCCAAATTGATCATGCTGCTAAAAACCTGACAGCTATATTTTATAGCAACTTGGGAGCAAGAAATAAATAAGCTACAGGAAGCCATATGAGCAAGTGAGGGCATGGATGGATAGACAAAAACATGGACAACAAGGAATGATCAATGGCCACTCCAAAACTAGCATGGATTTGCCTAGGGCATCAAGCAAACATAGCATCAGGATATGACAGATTCCAGACTTAGCAGAAATTTCACTAAGTATAAAACAATGATGTTGGCATGGCATGTTTACAAGCATGTTTAAGTCACCTCAAGGCATATCATGGAAAATGGTTTGCACCACAACAAAGACCACATGATGGAGATTCTAAAACATATTGGCATGTGACATGGGGACAAACACATCAATAGCAACGAGCACTTCAAATCAGCATCTCATAACATGTTACAAAACTCAACAGCCACATGCACTTTTCCAACAGAGATTAACACGGCAATATGAACCCTAACATGAATGCTACAGCAACCATCACGTAGAGCATCTCACAATGAACATTTTGACATATCATTTGCTTCATTTGGATAAACATGCACCAAGTTATCACATCTCAAACATGGCATGAAAATAACAAGTTGCAGTAGTTTATAACAAGTAGCACTCTTGTCATGAAGATTAAGACCTCTAGATGAAGTCAAACAAGCATGGCACAATGGAACAAAGTATAGAGCATATCACCACGGTCATTTTGACATATCATTCACTCAAAACGGACAAGTATGCACAAAGTTACAGCCACTAGAAGTATGCAACAAAATATTGCAAAAAAAGACTTAGCAGAAAATATACCTAGCAGAAAATGGGACAGAGGGGTCCAACGGGACAGAGGGGTCCGGGTCTCGGCGTTTGGATCGGAGGCGAGGAGATCCCGGGACGGGGCCGTCCCAGGGGTCGGTGCGGGCACGGGTCGTGGGTCGGGCACGGCGGAGTCGGATCCGCTCCGGCCCGGCAAGGCTGCCGGCGTCGGCGAAGCTCGCTGGCGAGGAGGAGCCTCACCTCCGGCGAGATCTGGCCACGGCGAGGAAGGTCCGGCGGCGCAGGACTCCCGGCGATGGGGTGCGGCAGCCGGAGGAAGGTCCGGCGGCGGGGAGGAGAAACGGCAGTGGCGAAGCTCGCCGGCCGGACGGGAGGAGGAGGCCGACGCTCCGGCGGCGGTTGCTTCGGTGGCGGCTCGCCGGCGGGAGCTCCGGCGACCGGGGGCGGAAGGGAAGACGTGCGGGGTCGGGCGGAGGCGCGCCGGGCCGGGAGGGCCCGATCCGGGCCGGTGGGCTCGGACGGACGTGGCACGATTCTATTGGCCCGACGACGTGGCTGGGTGGAGTGGACACGTCCGACGCGATCTGGACGTGTCCGGCGGCGGTGGAGGAGCTCGGGACTAGGGTTTTTGCCCGAAAATTGGACGGGGAGACGTTTTTATAGGCATAGGGAGCTAGGAGACTCCAAATGGGGAGCGGTTTTCGGCCACGCGATCACAATTCGACGACCGAGATGATGGGAAGTGTTGTGCTGGGTTAGTGGGCTGTTGTGGAGGGGGTCTTGGGCCTCAAAGAAGAGGTTCTTTTTGTCCACTAGGTTAACCGTTGGAGTACCAAACGAACTCCAAACGCGACGAAACTTGACAGGCGGCCTACACATACCAAAACAACAACGCACGACAAGTCTCGCATCATTCCGGGAACGTTACACAGCCACACACGAAAGAAGGACTCGGGGATGCCATGGCCACGTGTGAGAGCGTCGGATCTCGAAACGGACAACGGGAAGAGGCGAGTGGGACCGGGTGCAAGTGACAACACAAATGCAATGCAATGCACATGACAACATGACATGGATGAAACACACACACGCACATGACAAAACGAAGAAACCCGAAAATGGAAGAAGAGCCCAGAATGGAATTGATGAAGTCAAAGTTTCATATATTGCCATAATTGGAAAGTGTTACATCTGGGGCATTACATCCTCGCCCAATCACTCTGGTAAGTCTTCAAGGTAGACTTCCAAACCTTCACAAAATTCATTCACCGGCAATCCACAATGACTCTTGGATGCTCAAAACGCGATGCCTAACCGGCTGGAGGAAACACAGTCCTCAAGTGTAACAAGTCTTCAGGTCACACAGACAGAAAGACTTCAGTGATGCCTAACACTCTTTGGCTCTGGGTGTTTGGGCTTTGTCCTCGCAAGGATCTCTCTCAAATGCTTCGGAGGTGGGTTGCTCTCAAACGACAAAAGCCGTGTAATAACTCTGAGCAGCCACCAATTTATGGTGTAGGGGGTGGGCTATTTATAGCCACTGGGCAACCCAACTTGATTTGTCCGAAGTGACCCTGGGTCACTAAGGAACTGACGTGTTCCAACGGTCAGATTTCAAACACACGCGGCAACTTTACTTGGGCTACAAGCAAGGCTAACTCATCCAGCTTTGGATAAGATTTGCTCTCATTGTCTTCGCTCGAAGACATAGGATTTGGTTGAGCATCACTTCAGTCACTCTGACTTTGTTCACTTGGACCCCACTTAACAGTACGGTGGTTCCTATGACTCAACAAAGAAGAAAAGGAAACAACGAAACATCTAAGTCTTCGCGCTCCATAGTCTTCACACAATGTCTTCTCTTGTCATAGACTTCAATATGATTATCTTCATGTACCACCATTGTCGTCAATGTCTTCATACATTTTTAGGGGTCATCTAAGGTAGGTAAACTGAATCAATGAGGGACTACTACCTGTGTTATCCTGCAATTCTCACAAACACATTAGTCCCTCAACCAGGTTTGTCGTCAATACTCCAAAACCAACTAGGGGTGACACTAGATGCACTTACAATCTCCCCTTTTTTGGTGATTGATGACAAACTGGTTGAAGTTTTCAACGGGGATAAAAGTATGTGAAGTTGTAAAGGATAAAGGTATTGTCGTCATAAGTAGCAAAAGGCTCCCCCTGAAGCTGTGCATATAGTTGATTTGCTTTTGAATGCAAATGCACATGGCAGGTTGTACTTGTGGAGATCCTCTTCAACTTATGAAGACAATTCATCATGCACAATTGATATGTCGAATATAATGATATGCATAATGAGAAATGGACGTTTGCAAAATGACTAAGTGCGGAATATATCGTAGCACATATGGAATTTATCATCGCATTACAGAGTACCAGAATACGTAGCAGACGACCATCAAGTTTAAGTGTTACAACTCAAAGAACCAAATGTAGCAAAAACGAGAGTTGTAAACACTAAGAATAATATAAAGCACCCGCCCATATGGACCCGCTTGAAGACTATCAACTCATATGCTTCTCCCCCTTTTGCCAGTAAGGACCAAAAAGGTTTGAAGACATAGAGCCTCTACTCATTCCCAGTTGGATCAGGAGAAGATGCAGGGTCGGCGTTGGCGGTTGGCGGTGCAGAAGTAGTTGGTGCAGTGTCGACACACGCTGAAGGAGGAGGTGGTGAGGTAGCATCATATTGATCATCTATCACTCTGGCATCAACCGTTGCAGCGGAGGAGGAATAATCATAGTCTTCAAGAGACGGAGTTCGACGCAAAACAACATTCCTTGGAGGAGTGTGGTCAAACTTGAATCTCTCAGTGAAGCCATCGTCTTGAAGATCTGCTTCAGCACTCAGCAAAGTCAAACTCTTCCATGATCTCCGAGAGGTTTCATGAGCAACAAAGGCATTCTTGGTGGCAAGGTTGCGAATGCGAGTGACGTCCACCAAGAGGCTTTGCATCTGACGCTTCAGCCAGTAGTGATGCTTATCTTGTTTCTGATGTAAGGCAACGAGAAGCTCTCAGTCATTAAGAACACGAGATCGCTTCCGAGGCCTTTTGGCAATGGTGCTCTCAGTAGCTTCAGTCTCTGCATGGCGAGGTTGGCGAGTATGGCCAGCGAGAGGATAAACGCGAGAGACTGCTGGAACTCCTTCAATTGGTTGAGTGAAGCTCTGGTGATCAGCGTTGTGAAGGCTAACAGGCTCTTTGGCAGGCTCTTGGTATATGGCTTCAGCTGACATATCAACCTCTGGCAAGAATATATGATGGTTGCGAGCAGAAGGCTGATAGTTGATAGCAGAATGAAGCTTGATGAGGTGCATGATCCATGGAGCGTAGAACTTGAGTCCAAAGAGATCAGAGCCTGACACAGCGAACTGCCTGATAAGGAAGTCTTGAGCATTGAAGCTGATGCCATTGAAGATATAGAAGACCAATGTCTTCATTGCGCCTTAATATGATATATGGTGCGTGGCAGATACTCAAGGTCTTTAACAAAGAACTCCTTTGGGTATGCAGCATCGAGTGGCAAAGGCTTCATCATGCTTAGCATTTGGCTCATGTTGGGCTTGGGCTTCTGAAAGATACTCTCCAAAGCTTCGCTGTGTAGTTGATAGCCAGGTTCATATAGTTCTCCTGGAGTGGGCAGGCCAGTTAGCTCAATGAGATCAAAGGCTTTGGCTTCATGATGGACATTTCCTGTCATCCACTCAAGGATCCATGTCTTCGGATCCCTGCTGTAACCTCGAATGTGGAGGGTTGCATAGAATTGCAGAAACAGCTCTTCATTCCAGTGCTCTTTGTCAGTCACAAAATTCAGAAGGCCAACATCACGGAAGCAATCAAGAGCTTCCTCAAGACAGGGCAGTCCAGCAATGGCTTCAGCATCAAGACGCATATGAGGGAAGATGCACCCTTGATCATAGAGTACTTGTGAATAATAACTGCGCTGTTGATGGCTCCAGAACCTATCTGATGATATCCTTGGCTTGGAATAGGGGTTCTTGGCGCTGTCAAAGAAAGTGTTGTGCGCAGTGAAGCCATTTGCATTGAAGGACCCTGGTGAAGTGGCAGTACCTAGGAACCTTGGCAGTCTTGGCTTAGGCTTCTGAACCTGAGGCATGTGCTCAACATGGTAGTCAAATTGAGGACCAGCAGCAGGCGGAGGAACCAGAATGGGCCATCTGACAGAGATGAGCTAGTCATCTTTGTCGTATGCTTGCTCGATGGTGTGTGGCCTTGGAGGCGGAACAGGAGCAGCGGCATTGGCTTCGGGCTGCTGAGTGGCATCAGGTGCAGCACTGGCTTCAGGCGCCATCACTTCAGGCACCACATTGACTTCAGGTGCCACATTAGCTTCAGCCATGACAACGTCATTGGCTTCAGTGGTGGTGGTGACAGCCTCAGAATTTGTAACCTCCACTTCAGGAGCTGGAGGGTCGGACACGTTCTCCTCGAGAACAGGGGGTGTGGCAACATGTGCTTCATCTTCTCTTGGTTGTTCTTCATCGGCTGATGCAGCCGGAATATCTTTAGCCACTTTGGCTTCAGACTCTGGGACGTTCACAGTTGGTGAGGCTTTAGGAAACACTTATTGTGAAGCAGTTTGGTGCACATCTACTTCTGGAACGCTGGGGGAATCAACTTGAGGCTTTGGTCCTTTGCGAAGCCTGCGGAATGATGGCGACGCTGTTGGAGATAGAGTTGGTTGGGCCTCAAAGTCTTCATCTTCAAGCACCGAACTGGTGACTTGAGTTGGGGGAGTAACTGGTGATTGTTGTGGGTGATCAGCCCATGAGTCATCCTGAGCAATTGGCGTCAATGGACGACCAATGCTGATGCGTTCGCTGTTCGTGAGAATAGGCGATGATACCACATTATACTCGATCTGAGGAAGGACTTCATCATCTTCAACATTGTCTGGAAGACCAATGTCTTCAGCTGCGGTGGGGTCAACGGCTGGAATGTCTTCACTAGCCTCTATGGGAGTAGGCTCATGAACAGTCAGACGACGTTCTTGGTGTGCAGACGCAGGACGAGCAACAGAAATGGGCTCGACGACAAGGGGCTCTGTGGGAGCAGCCCGGACCTTCTTGATTTTGCGCTTCTTGGTGGGTGGAGCATTGACTTCACCAGTGGTGTTCTTGGTTTTGCGCTTGCGCGTCCCAGCTTCAACCACCTTTGTCTTCTTAAGCTCTGAAGCAACTGGGGTGACCTTAGGCTTCGTGCCTGTCATGCTAGCAGGGAAGACAATGCGAGGTTCTTCCTGCCTTGATCCTTCAGCTTGGGCCACAGTTGGCTTCTTCTTCTTTGCAGCCATCCTGGGGTCGATGCCAGGACGCCCAAGGGCCTTGTGCTTCTCAGCTTCATTGTAGGCTTGGACGCACTTGGCAGCCAAGGCTTTTATGCACTCTCAAGAACATTTGGCTTCTTCACGCCTCTTGTGAAAGGCTTCCTTGAGCTCATGCATCATTACTTTGAAGTTCTGGATTTCTTGGATGCTGAGCTTGGCCATATGCTTCTTGAACTGAGCCTTTTCATAGTCAATCTTTTGCTTCAGCTCAACAATTCTCTGAGCAAGAGCTAGCTCTGAAGCAATGGCGCCATTGAAGGAGACGCTTAGGCCAACGAGAAGTTGCAGATCGTCAAAGCTGAGGTTGGGGGTGTCAAACCACTCATCAATGAAGTTGTTCAACACTTCCATGTCAAAGAGAGGCAGATCATTGAAGATTTTTGCATCTTGCTTGCTCTTGATCAATTGCTCAAGAGCGTCATCAGCAAGATCTTCATCGCTTGATAGATCAATGGATTCATTGGCGTTCTTCAGAACAGCATCAGGAGTCAGAGCTGGACGGGGGTTGTGCATGGACTTCTACCTTAGCTGCTTGCTCTTGGAAATGCGAGAGTGCTCTTCAGATTGCACACTTGGTGAAGGTGGAGCAGTGGCCAAAGGCTTCACTCTCGAAGCAATTGGTGGAGTGGTCTTCGAAGCCTTGGATTTCTTCTTCTTCTTTGGCTTCGGAGATGCAGGCGCTTCATCAGAATCAGCGTCGTCTACAGGTTGATCCACATCCGCCCCTTGAACCCTTATATGACTGATAAGACCTTCTAAGTTGTAGAAGGGCCCAACAAGGTTAGGTTCAGCATCGCGCGTACCATCGGCACGGGGCGCAGAGGGGCCAGGATTGAAGTCTAATCCCCAAGTCTTCTTGTTTTCCTTGGCCGAGTTCTTGGCATACTGAAGATTTCGCTTGAACAGATTGTCATCGCGACACCATAGTAGTGATGATGGGTCGGCATCTGCTGATTGTGGCCCATGGACCATGCAAGGATAGAAGCCTTGAGCAATGGCTTCAGCCTAAGTCCTGGGTGGAAGATTCTTGTATAGAATGTCTCCCCAGGGTCGCTTGATAGCATTCTTCTCAGCATACTCTTGGGTCACAAATCTGTACTTGATCCATTGTCCTGCCCAATATCTTCGAATCCATTGGATTAGAGTCTTCCTCTGATTATAGTCCTCCTCTGGATCAGTCTTGTACATATCAATGAGGTCAGGAGGCAAATTTTTGGAGGTGTTGCCACGGCGTTGTCTGCCACCCTTCCTAACAGATTTTTCAGTAGCCATTGGGTTCAACCTGAAAGGCTTCAAACTGAAAGGTTTCAACACTGGCAAATGCTTCGGTCTGCTGGTCAGATAGGAACTGGCTTCGGGAGAATGAATGTGACGCTGCAAGAATTCTGCAAATGAATGCAGATTATGAGAACCAAGGGATTCTCCCACGGACATGTACCTGTGACAGCATTAGAGATGTGAGGGAAGGGGAAGAGGTCATATGCATTCTCAGAAGATTTTGAAGATAAATCAGTTTAGAAGACATTGACCTCATAGCGCGAAGACATTCACTTTTATGTTGAGAGTTGGTTCCAGATTTGTACGAATCCAAGAATAGGTACAAGTGAGGAATCTAACCACGTTTGAAGCATATGTGAATGTACTAGGCAAGATATGAGATGCCGACAGGATAGATCTAAATATGTGGGGGGCAGAAACTTCTTATGGTAAAAAGTGATGAATCTATTGGATCAAGAAGATGGTAAAAAGAGAGTTTTAATTTACCACACGATGAACTGCTAGCGGAGAAGAAGTGGATGCGGAGCAGTTCGATATTCCGTGCCCTAACTTGGCGACGGAGGACACCTACGGCGGCGGCAGAGAAGACGATGTCCGCAGCCGGCGTGAAGACGGCGTCGACAAGGTCGCGGCAGCAAAGCGCTTCGTCGCCGGCGTCGTCGAGAGCTAGCGGAGGCGCCAGGGTTGGTCGAGGTGGAGAGGTGGTAGAAGAGTTTTTGACCATGATGGGACGTGCATGTGCATTTATAAGCATGGGAGACGGCACAGCGCAATTACGCAGGTGCCCCTGGCGGTTCACATTTGAGGGACACGTGGCAGACATGTAACACATTGGGAGTTGTCCCACGATCCCACGCACGCCTGGACTGTCGGGGTGGTCGTTCCGGCTTCTCCGGGTTTCATGCATAAAGGATTGAGCATTAAAAACAGATTTAAAGTTTGTCTATGTATCTTCTGCTGACAAGGACGCAGAGAAGACATTCAACTGTTCCAACAGAATGCATATGATTTGGATAGATAGAGTTTGAGGTGAGAAAGCATAGATTGGTTAAGGTCCGATCACATTCACTTAGTTCAAAAGATTCAAATAAGAAGACATGGCTATAAGTGAATGTTGTAGAGGACAGAACACAAGTCTATATATGTCCTCTATGAAGATAAACCAAATGCGAAGACTTTGCAAATGTAACGCCAGGAGAAACACTTCAAGCAAAGATTTGGTGGCGGTGTTACCCACCGTATAGGAAGTATTAGACCCAGACACGGCGCACAATTATCATGGCGCTCCGAAGTCAAATTCCATGTTAATGTATTCACACTCAGAGTGTAAGTCTTCATTGATTGAAGATATACTTTACTTCGTGTGTTGCACATCTAAGTCATCAATATGCATAAGTGTTAGGATGTGTGCCTGATCACCAGAAATTCGAGGATTCTAAGATATTTAGCTCACATCGCAACTTGCAAAACCTTTTCTCATCCAAGGGCTTTGTGAAGATATCTGCCAGTTGCTCTTCAGTGTTGACGTGTATGATATCAATATCTTCCTTCATGACATGGTCTCTGAGAAAGTGATGATGAATTTCAATGTGCTTTGTCTTCGAGTGCTGAACTGGGTTGTTGGCAATCTTGATGGCGCTTTCATTGTCGCAGTAGAGTGGCACATGCTTCAGATGGACACCATAGTCCTTGAGCGTTTGCTTCATCCAGAGAAGCTGAGCGCAACATGATCCAACAACAATGTATTCAGATTCAACAGTGGAGAGTGATACACAGTTCTGCTTCTTTGAAGACCAACAGACAAGTGATCGTCCCAGAAAGTGGCATGTGCCTGATGTAGACTTGCGATCAACTTTGTCACCAGCATAATCATCATATGAGAATCCAACTAGATCAAACTCTGAGCCCTTTGGATACCATAATCCTAGTGTTGGGGTGTAAGCCAAATATCAAAGAATTCGCTTCACAGCTAAGTGATGCAACTCCTTTGGTGCCGCTTGAAATCGAGCACACATGCAAACACTAAGCATGATATCTGGCCTAGATGCACATAAATAAAGTAAAGAACCAATCATGGAGCGGTATACCTTTTGATCGAAATATTTACCATTGGCGTCGGGACCCAGATGGTGTTTAGCTGGCATAGGCGTCGTGTATCCTTTGCAGTCTTGCATTCCAAACTTCTTCAGGCAATCTTTGAGGTATTTCTCTTGAGATATGAAGATGTCGTTGCTTTGCTGACGAATTTGAAGACCAAGGAAGAACTTCAGCTCACCCATCATTGACATCTGATATTGCTCTTGCATCATGTGACCAAACTCATCATTGTATCTTTTGTCAATGCAGCCGAAGATAATGTCGTCCACATAGATTTGGCAGACAAATAGTTCACCATCATACGTCTTCGTGAAGAGTGTGGGATCCAGGGAACCAGGTTTGAAGCCTTTGCTCTTCAGGAAGTCTTTGAGTGTGTCATACCAAGCACAAGGGGCTTGTTTGAGGCCATACAGTGCCTTGTTGAGCTTGTATACCATATCAAGACGTTTTGGATCTTCAAAGCCAAGTGGTTGTGCAACATACACTTCTTCTTCAATCTTGCCATTAAGAAAAGCACACTTCACATCTATTTGATACAGAAGGATGTTGTGATGGTTTGCATAGGCTAGCAGTATGCGAATTGCTTCAAGCCTAGCCACAGGAGCAAACGTTTCATCAAAGTCAATCCCTTCAACTTGAGTGTATCCTTGAGGAACGAGATGAACTTTGGTTCTGACAACTTGACCAGGCTCATCTTGCTTGTTGCGATATATCCATTTTGTGCCTATTATGTTGTGCTTGCGAGGGTCAGGACGCTTGACAAGTTCCCATACGTTGTTCAGCTCAAATTGTTGAAGCTCTTCTTGCATTGCTTGAATCCATTCAGGTTCCATAAAGGCTTCAGCAACTTTCTTAGGTTCAGATATTGAGACAAATGCAAAGTGCCCACAGAAATTTGCTAGCTGTGTTGCTCTTGAACGAGTGAGTGGACCAGGTGCATTTAGGCTGTCAATTATCTTCTCAACTTGTACTTCATTTGCAACACGAGGAGGAGCTGGACGAAGATTTTGCTCTTGATGTTCATTGTTATCATCAGGAGGATTGTCTTCAGGCTGAGCATTGTCTTCAGGTTGATTTGGAGCAGAAATGATGAGTTCCACGTCAAGCTGTGCTTCAGAAGGCATGATTTCACATGTTCCCATTAGCTTGATAGATTCACTAGGTGAAGCTTCATCCAGCACATTTGGCAGGAACTCTCTTTGTGAGCCATTCGTTTCATCAAACCGCACATCCATAGTTTCAACTACTTTATAGAGAAAGATGTTGAAGACTCTATAGGAGTGTGAGTCCTTTCCGTGGCCGAGCATGAAACCTTCATGTGCTTTTGGTGCAAATTTTGACTTGTGATGTGGATCCTTGATCCAGCACCTAGCTCCAAACACCTTGAAGTAACTGACATTTGGCTTCTTGCCAGTAAGTAGTTCATAGGACGTTTTCTTCAGAAGCTTGTGAAGATAAACACGGTTGATGACATGGCATGCAGTATCAATAGCTTCAGGCCAGAACTTTCTTGGTGTCTTGTATTCATCAAGCATCGTTCGAGCCATCTCAATTAGGGTTCTGTTCTTGCGCTCTACGATGCCATTCTGCTGAGGTGTGTACGGAGCTGAGAATTCATGAGTGATTCCCATTGTATCCAGATAAAGATCAGGGCCGGTATTCTTGAACTCAGTTCCATTGTCACTTCTTATATGCTTGATCTTGATGCCATAGTTGTTCATGGCACGGTTGGCGAAGCGTCTGAAGACATCTTGCACTTCAGTCTTGTAGAGAATTATATGCACCTAGGTGTATCTTGAGTAATCATCAACAATGATGAAGCCATAGAGACAAGCTGTAGTGGTGAACGTGGAGTAGTGAGTAGGGCCAAATAAGTCCATGTGAAGCAGCTCGAAGGGTTTGGATGTTATCATGATTGTCTTCGAGGGATGCTTGGCCCTTGTCATCTTCCCAGCTTCGCAGGCACCGCACAGATGATCTTCCTTGAACTTGACGCCCTCGATGCCTACGACGTGCTTCTTCTTCGCAAGAGTGTGCAAGTTCCTCATGCCGGCATGTCCTAGCCTCTGATGCCAGAGCCAGCACTCTGGAGCTTTTGCTAGAAGACAGACGGCCATCTGCGGTCTAGCTGAGAAATCTACCATATACAGATCACCTTTCCTGTATCCTTCAAAGACTAGAGACTTGTCAGATTCCATTAGTACAAGGCAACGATATTTTCCAAATATCACAATCATGTTTAAGTCACAAAGCATTGAGACAGACATTAAGTTGAAACCAAGGGATTCAACAAGCATGACTTTATCCATGTGCTGATCCCTTGAGATTGCAACTCTACCTAGACCCATGTAATGCCCAGGATGGGACTATACCTCCTACGTGTTGAGGCACGACTTAAAGGCATAAGCCCATTCTGGAATGATCTCAAGTTTGGTATCTTTGCACGGCTCACGTAAAAATAGGGATGAAATTGCAAAAGGATAGTTGGCTTACACTCGCCACGTCACACAATACATTACATAAGCAAATCATCATCCAAAACATCACAACCCGACTACGGGCGAAGATCCAAAAGAAAGATACCAAAAACATAAAGCCACAGGTCCGAATCGCCCCTAGTAGAAACCACTACTGATCGTTGAAAACGTCACACACATACGGCCACTCTCTTCATCGAGCTCCCAATGAAGTACTTGAACCAGCTCCTGCAACATTCTCGGCTGAACCTGCATCTGGTGTTGTAGTATATGTGAGCCACGAGGACTCGGCAATCCCATAACCATGGGTATCAAGACTAGCAAAGCTTTATGGGTAGGAAGAGGTAAAGTGGTGAGGTTGCAGCAGCAGCTAAGCATAATATGGTGGCTAGCTTACGAGTACAAGAATAAGATGAGCATCTACGCAAACGGTCGCAAACTAGTAGTGATCGCTAAAGATCCTGAACTACCTACGAGGCAAACATAACCCCACCGTGTTCTCTTCTCAAAGTGAAAAGAGACAGTCACGGTGTAATGCCCCGGATGTAATACTTTCCCTTTTGGGCATATAATATATCTCTGGCTTCATCAATTCCATTCCGGGTTCTTTGTCTTTCGGGTTTTCGTCGTTTTGTTGTGTGCGTGTGTGGCATTCTTTCATATCATGTAGTCATGTGCATCGCATTGCATTTGTGTTGTCGTTTGCATCCGGTCCCACGCGTTCCTTCCCGTTGTCCGTTTCACGTTCCGGAGCTCCCTCTTGTGTCCGTGGCGTCCCCGAGGCCTACTTTGGTGTTTGGCCGTGTAACGTTACTGGTTTGGCGCGAGACTTGTCGTGTGTTGTTGTTTTGGTGTGTGTAACCCGCCTGTCAAATCTCGTTGCGTTTGGAGTTCGTTTGCTCCCCCAACAGTTATTCTCGTGGGCTCAAAGTGCCTCCACTTTGAGGCCCAAGACACCCCTCCAACAGCCCACCAAACCACTCCAAACCCCTCCTATCATCTAGGCCATCCAATTCTAATCGCGTGGCCGAAAACCACACCCCATTTGGACAACCCTAGCTCCTTGTGCCTATATATTTGTCCAACCTCCCCCAAATTTTGCCCTAGCAAACCCTAGCCCCCATCTTCTTCAACCTCCAGCTCCT
>LR738716.1:45645882-45673035 GCA_902687465.1 Secale cereale
CCGCCCGTGCGCCGTTTAGTAAACCGCACCCGTGTGTTTTTTTTTCCTGAGTGTAGATTGCTGCTAAGTCTTTTCTGTTATGTTTCTGGTGCAGTTTTATACTAGTGATAACTTTTTGTGTGTTGCTCCGTTTTGCGCAAATGAGATGTCCAGACGTTCGTGGTGACATGTACTACATTTCATTGCATTGTGCCATGTCTATTTGAGTTCATCTAGGTGCTTAAAATTCTGTTGCAAGAGAGCATCGTGACAAAACTGTTGTTAGTGTTGTTTTTCATGCCATCTTTGCATAGTGATAACTTGGTGCTCGTTTATCCGAATGATGCAAATGACATGTCCACGTGTTCGTCTTGTCATGCTCTACATGATGAATGCTTAGACTTGCATGATAGAATTAATCTTGCCATGTTTATCTCCGTTGCAAAATGCCATGTGGCTGTGATGTTGTTAGGCTTGTTATGAAATGCCAACTTGAGGAGCTCATTGCTATCGTTGTGTTTATCTCCATGATGCATGCTTAGGTGTTTTGGAATCACCATCTTGTGTACTTTGATGTGGTGCTTACCACTTGCCATGTTTAGTTTTGAGGTGACTTAAACTTGCTCTCAAAGATGCCATGATGAAATTGCTGTTTAACACTTGTGAAATTTCACTAAGTCTGGAATCTGTAATTTCCAGATGCCATGTTTGCTTGTTGTTCTAGGCCAAACCATGATAGTTTTGGGGTGACTCTTGATGATTCCTTGTAGTATATATTGTTGGCTATCCATTCATGCTCTCACATGCTTATTTGAGTGGTTGTAGCATATTTAACTTTTGCTCCAAAGTTGCAATAAATTACTGCTGTCAGGATTTTGTTGTCAAGTTCAATATGTCCAAGCTTGTTGCTATTGATCCGTGGCTCCTTTGGGGGTGCACCAATGGACTTATTTGCTGTAGGATATGTCTAGTTTATGGTCATGCTCTTTGCCATGATGTTTGAGTGATGTAGCTTATTTATCTAGTGCTCCGAAGTTGCAATGTTGCTGTAATTTTCAGCTTTCGCATGTTTATTGTTTTGTGTGTAACTTTTAGCCCGTAGCTCCGATTGCAGCAAGTCTTATATGAAACTTGATTGATTTTTCGTGTAGATTCGTAATTTCCTATTGTTATCTTGTTTTGAAGCAGTTTTCTTGATCGCATATTGTCATGCTCATTGTGCTCCCTTAGTGCATAAGTCATGCATCCATCATTTTTTTTGAGTGCGCATTGCATCTTGTTGATTCTTGCCTTGTGTGGTTGTGTTGATTAGAGCCGGAAGCTGAGACCGAGTACGAGTACGAGCACGAGGTTACTACCGAGCTTGAGAACGAGGACCCCTCTTACGATCCTATCGACAACTCTTCAAGCAAGATGACCGAACCCGTATACCATTACTATTTTTGCCTATTGCTAGAAGTCTCGATCTATAGTTTTGCCTCGATGCCCATGTCTTTCATGTCAGCCTCCTACTTGTAACCATGATCATGTCTAACCACCCTACCTATGCAAACCATTGATTGGCTATACGTAGGCTTCGCTCAGCCCCTCTTATAGCGTTGCTAGTTGTAGGTGAAGTTGAAGATGCTTGCTTCATGTTGAAGTTTTGTTAGGTTATATCACACTATATAAATGCTTAAAAATGAAATCATCTATATATTGGCAATGGGTGGAAGGCTAAGCCTTTTGCTTGGTGATTTGTTCCACTCATGCCGCTAGGAACCGTTTAAACCGGTGTTATGTTCCTTGATTATGCGTTCCTCACACGGTTGGGGTTATGGGGCCCCCTCGATAAACCGCTAAGTGCTAAGTCTTTTCCAGCAAGTCCCAACATTGGTACTATTTGCCTAATAACTAAATAACTTGCATAGGGAGTAATTAACCCTCTTTCTTAATCAACAACCCCGGGCCAGTGCTCCACATGAGTGTTGGTCCGAAACGGGGAGCCTGCGGGGCCACCACGAGGAAACTCGAGGTTTGGTAAAAACCCGTAGCCTCGCCCATCCGGTCATGGCCTGAGACGAGATACGCGCGGCTACTATCAGGGTGTCGGCACACCGGGAGGATTTGCTGGATTAGCCTTACCTTAGTTCGAAGTATCTTGAGCACGGGATTCCGAGAATACTCGGGTCTTCCCACCTTGGAGTTGCGACTCCGCGGATCGTGGGCTTGTCATGGGCCAAGTTGGAACACCCCTGCAGGGTTATGAACTTTCGAAAGCCGTGCCCGCGGTTATGTGGCAGATGGGAGCTTGTTAATATCCGGTTGTAGAAAACTTGACACATTGTTCTAATACACTACCAGCGTGTGTACCGTGACTGTCATTTTCCGAAAGGGTTTCGAGAGATGAACACTGTGGGGTTATGTTTGACTGGCTTTAGTTAGGATCACTTAGTGATCATATCTCGACCGAGGCACCTTCTCTTCTCGCTCTCGTATACATAAGCTAGTGCTAGTTGCTGCTGCAGACTCTTATTCTTTCTTCAGCCTTGTTTCACACCCAAGGCTTAGATAGTCATGTTACCCGGGAACGGGGTTGCTGAGTCCTCTGTGGCTCATAGTTACTTCAACACACCAGATGCAGGTCCGATGGTGAGCTATCCAGGTGATGGCACCGAGCTAGACTGGGAGTACGACGAGGAGCGTAGCCGTTATTATGTTCGTTATCCCGATGATCAGTAGTGGTCCTTCTACTAGGATTCGATCCGACCTGTGGATTTAAATTATGTTTGGTATCTTGTCATTTGGATTTTACCCTTAGATGGGATGTGATGTTTTATTGAATGGTGATTTGGACATGTAATGTATTTGTGTGACGTGGCGAGTGTAAGCCAACTATTTTATGTTTTCCATCCCCATCTTTTACATGAGTTGTGCAAAGATACCAAACTTGCGATCATTCCAGCATGGGGTTATGTCTCTAAGTCGTGCCTCGACACGTAGGAGGTATAGTCCCAACCTGGGCATTACACACGGTTACTCACACAGTTGTGTGTTTTACTTCGAATCCTCTGTCAAGTTTTCTACAACCGGACATTAACAAATTCCAATCTGCCACATAACCGCGGGCACGGCTTTCGAAATATCATAACCCTGCAGGGGTGTCCCAACTTAGCCCATCACAAGCTCTCACGATTAGCTGAAGTGATGAATATAATATCATCACCCCTTATCTTAGGGAAATCCGATCAGGCTCGGCATCCCGGTGCACAAGACATTTCGACAATGGTAAAACAAGTCCAGCAAGACCTCCCCGCGTGCCGACACCCTGATAGTAGCCGCGCGTATCTCGTCTCAGGCCACGTCCGGATAGGTGATCCTACGGGTTATACCAGATACCTCGGGTTTCCCCGTGGCGGCCCCGCAGTCTCCCCGTTTGGGACCAACACCATCAGCACTGGCCCCCCCTGCTATGTAGAAAGAATCCCCGGGGACGCGACCCCCTATGCAAATTTAATTAATTAATTAAGTTGTTATTATGAGGCAAATTAAAACCAAAGTTGGGCCTTGCTGGAGGAGTTTTATTCAAAGACGAACTGTCAAGGGGTCCCCATATACCCATCGTGTAAGGAACGCAAAATCAAGGAACATAATGCCGCTTTATCGGCGCCTAAGGTGGCATGAGTGGAACAAAACACCGAGCAAAAGACCAAGCCTTCCACCCATGCCCAGTATATAGGGGTGTTAATAATAATAATAATAGATATTGTGATATTCCAACAACAAGTTCCCTCCTGGAACGAACTTCATCTTCACCTGCAACTAACAACGCTATAAGAGGGGCTGAGCAAGCGGGTAACATAGCCAAACAATGGTTTTGCTAGGAAAGGTGTCAAAGGTTAGAGGTCTCATGGCAACAAGGAGAGGCTGACATAAAATATGGGTAGCGTGACATGTAACGATAGCATCGAGACAACTAAGCATGGCAATGGTAGTAAAGGTATCCAAGGGTATGATCATATTGCCTGGGATTCCGCAAGGGAGAAGAACGGGTCCATGAGGTAGTCGAACAAACCTCACAACTCCGGAACGAACCCAAAGCTAACGAGGGAAGCAAACCGGAAAGAAACAAGCAACACGGTAAACACACCACACGAGACACGACAATATGCTCAACTAAGTATGATGCAAGACAGTCTACATAGGATGCACTACAAGTCCATACAGGAAGCAAAACATGGCAAGGTAGGAGGCACAGAAAAACAACACAGTCTATATGATGCAATACATGGCAAGATATGATGCATGACAAGTCTATACAGGAAGCAATACATGGCAAGGTAGGAAGCACAGAAAACAACATAAGTCTATATGATGCAATACATGGCAAGGTATGATGCATGACAAGTCTATACAGGAAGCAATACATGGCAAGGTAGGAAGCACAGAAAAACAACACAAGTCTATATGATGCAATACAAGGCAAGGTATGATGCAAGACAAGTCTATACAGGAAGCAAAACATGGCAAGGTAGGAAGCACAGAAATACAACACAAGCAACATGACAATATGCAATACATGGCAAGGTATGATGCATAATAAAACTACACTATTTAGGCATTTTAAATGAGGCCGGAAATAACAACAACAATTCCGGGAAAATCCCCATATGCATGTTTAGCAATTTTAAGCAAACAACAATTCACACATTTTAATGTTGTTAACATGATGCGGATGACATGATCAAGTTTTATGCAATTTTATTAAAAGTTGACATAAGGGATATGAAGCACTTGTCACCGTGATGGAAAGAAAAGGTGCCACGGCAACGATCCGAAAATGATGCAACGGCAACATCTCGGTTCCGGTAACTCGTTGAGAGACCGGTGCAAAAGAAAGGTGGCGTGAGCGAGTCGAACAAGATGAAAAGTGGGGTGATACCGTCACCGGGTTCCCACGGGTTGGCGTCGAGGCAACCGAGGAGCATGACAAAAGATGAATCGGGCATAGTGCACACAAGGGAAACGTCTCATACAACCACAAGCATTCATCCACGGTCATCGTCTTGGGGTTATACCTTCGGAACGTTCGTTTCGAGGAGGGTCAAGATCGTCGAGGGAAGTAGTGGAAGTAGTCGTGCACGTTTCGTTTCGGAGAGGGAAGTAGTCGTTCCGATCGTAGAGGTACTTGATGAATCCCTCGTTTCCGGGGCGACGGTAGTCGTACACGTTGGCGTTTTTGTTCATGGTTCTTCGGCGACGGTAGTGGTACTTGACGTGTCACCGAGTAGGCGTTCTCGTTTCGAAGATGTACATGTCGTCGGACGTAGTTGAACTTGGCGCAAAGGTCACCGTGGTACTTGTCGCATCCACCAAGTGTAGTCGTACTCATAGTCTCGGAGAGGTACTTGTCGTCTTGGCGGTTCCATGATGGTGGTAGACGAACTTGGCGCATCCTTGTTCTTTCGGGTTCGTAGTTGTACTTGGCGTTCGGAGTCCGGGTCTTGCCTGTGGTGTACTTGGCGAAACACCGAAGACGATCTTGAGGCAGCCGTGCGTAGATGTACATTGAAGAGGAACTTGTCGATGTTCTTGCTGGTCCAAAACAAAACGAGAGGCCGACGGTGCTGGTTGGAGGAGGGCGCGGGGCGCTTTGGAAAGGAGAAGGGCGGCGGCGCAGGGCGCTCCAGCGGCGGAGGCTGGCCGCGGAGAGGTGCGGGGAACCATGCTCGGGGAGGAGGTTGCAGGAAGGCGGCAGCGTCCTGGACTTCTGCTCTGACGAGGCGCGGCCGTGGCGATGCTGAGGCATGGCGAGGGCGAGGGACGGCGCAGCTCCGCGCGGGGGAGCCCGCGAGCTCCGGCGCGTCGCCGTCCGGCGGCGGGGAAGCGCGACAGCGGCGGGGCGGAGCCGGATCCAGGCGAAGGCTCGCCGACGCTGTCCATGGGCGGCGGGGCGCTGCCCTCTCTCAGGCGATGCGGGCTGGGAGGTGACGAGAGGGTGAGGGACGAGGGGGACGGGAGCTGCGGATCGGGCTACGAGGCGAACTGGCGGCGCGATGGAAAGGAACGAGGGAGAGGCTCGGGGTCGAGGACCGTGGGGCTAGGGTTGAGAAGCTGGGCCTGATGGGCCTAGAAGGCTGATGGCCTTAGAGGCCGGCGGCTGGGCCTCTTCTTCTCCCTAAAAAAATAAAAGAGAATAAAAAGAGAGAGGAAAAAGAAAGGGCAATTAGGGAAAGAATTTGGGCCTGAGGGAAATTCCTCTGGACTCGCAAAAATGCGTTGGTTCCAAGAAAATAGAAAAGGGCAAGATGCAAGAGTTAAATTCAAACTCATTTGAATTTAATTCAAATGGTTTGAATTAGGACAAGGTTTAGGAAGTGACCAAAAATGTTCGAATTTTGGAGGAACCTCGATAAAACGGAAAAGAATTATAGACAAGGTTTAGATGGTGAAATTTGAAGCAAAAGAGGTCTGGAGAATAATTGCAAGTGTGTTACGGTGATTCCAAAGAATGGAATAATTATTATAATAGCTCCATAAATATTAGGAGAATATGTTATAAAGAGAAGTCACTCTTCCCTCGATTTAAATAGATCAAGCGATCTATGCAATTTATTTGGTTGAGATGCAAAGATTAAAGTCATGATGGCATGATGGCATGATGCAATGCAAAAATAAATAACACAAACACAAATGAAACACACGGGAGAACCCGGAATATCTGGAATCTTCTGGGACGTCGGTCTTCGGGCGTCACAACCCAATACTTTGCTTTTACCAGAATCAGCAAATGTGATGTGACTCTTGTTAGATGGACGTAAGGTTGAGTCCATAAGAAGACTTCGATGTCCAGTCATATGATTTCTGCATCCACTGTCCATAATCCATTTTGAAGTCTTTGGTGTCACTCCCTACAATGCAGTTAGGGGGATAGGCTTCACCAATAGTCAATGTGAAGCATAAACATTTGACGTACAAGTGGATTATGAAAGCTTAGATCCAAGTTAGGACTGATGAGATGATTGGCAAGTGATTCAGGAACAAAATAGATAGTAAGATCATTTGGGCATTTGATCTTGTGCCCTACAAGATGTTTTAGGTCCCCAGCAATGGCATCAGACGCTTTTAATTTTCGGCTGGAGATCTTTCCTGCAAGAGAAAGTTAGTTATTCTTAACCATCCACATCTTCAGTGGTGGCTTAGAAGCAATGAGTCTAAGAGCAGCATCTGAGAATTTTGGCTTTGGAGCCCTAGCAAATAGTCTTGCAGTAGGAGAATAATACTCATAAGAATAAGCAGAGAAGTTCTTTGTTTTGTGAACATAGCGGTTTGAGAAAACACGCTCATATTCCTGGGTCTGAGTATAATTAATGTGCAAAACATTGGCGTTAGGGTGACTGAGGTGAGTCCTCTGTCTGTATGAGGCCTTAGGACCATATGAAGCCTTTGGTCTGGGGTTTGTCTTCTTCCCAGGTGGTGTCATGATGACATTTACTGGAAGATTCTCAAGACAACCTTTGGGAACCCAGATCTTCTTCATAGGTGGCCCATTCCTGCAGTTAGTACCAATATACCTGGCAAACACTTCACCATTATGATTCTTAAACAGTTTATAGTTTGCATCAAAGGATTCATCAATGATAATAGGATTAGCACAAGTGATGCCAGATAAGGTAGACGGATCCACTGAAGGTTCCTTTGCAGCAACCCATGTGGTTTTGGGGTACTGCTCAGGCTTCCAGTATGAACCATCAACATTCATTTTCCTCTCGAACCCTACACCTTCTTTCCTAGGGTTTCGGTTCAGTATCTGCTTTTTGAGGACATCACATAAAGTTTGATGACCTTTGAGGCTTTTGTACATCCCTGTTTCAAGCAAAGTATTCAACCTAGCATTCTCATCAGCAATAGTAGTGGTATCCTTAGCAGAGGGGTTAGTTACCACATCAGCAGTTGAAGATATTGCAACAATGGCAGCAGTAGAACATTCAGCAACAGATGTAGCGTTATCACGCTCAATGCATTTTAGACATGGTGGTTCAAATCCTTCCTGAGCAGAGCTGATCAGTTGTGCGCGGAGTGACTCATTTCTTTTTGAAGATCTTCATGAGCCGCTTTCGATTTCTCAAGTTCTCGCTTCCTTTGAAGGTAATCGTGGGAAAGCTTTTCATGAGTTTTTGAGAGTGATTCATAAAGACTTTCAAGTTCCTCGTACTTAACATGAAGATTTTTTATGTCTTCAATTAAGGACTGAGAACGGGTCATTTCCGCGTCCAAGAGGTCATCGCTTTTGTCTAACAGTTTTTGAATATGTTCCATAGCTTTCTGTTGTTCAGTGGCAATTTTAGCAAGTGTTTTGTAGCTAGGTTTTGATTCACAATCAGAGTCATTTTCACTGGATGTTTGAAAGTAAGTATCGCGTGATTTTACCTTGGCACCGCGTGCCATGAAGCAGTAGGTGAGAGCAGAGTCGTCGTCCTCATCATCAGTGTTGGTGACGGGGCCATTGTCTTCAGTGTTGAAGATGGACTTGGCAACGTAGGCTGTGGCTAGAGCCAGACTTGCAGCACCAGAATCGGACTCTTCCTCAGACTCCACCTCCGCTTCTTCTGAAGCAGACTCCTCCTCTGAATCCATCTCTTTGCCAACAAATGCACGAGCCTTGCTAGATGAATTTTTCTTGTGTGATGAAGACTTCGATGAAGACTTGGAAGAAAACCTTGAGGGTTTCTTCTTCTTTTTGTCATCAGAATCATATTCCTTGCTCTTCTTTTTCTTCTTTTCATTGTCCCATTGAGGACACTCAGAGATGTAGTGACCAGGTTTCTTGCATTTATGACATGTTCTTTTCTTGTAGTCATGGGTAGAAGCTTCATCATTTCTTGAGCTGGATCGTGAAGACTTTCTGAAGCCTTTCTTCCTGGTGAATTTCTGGAACTTCTTCACAAGCATGGCAAGCTCCTTTCCAATGTCTTTAGGATCATCAAAACTGTAGTCAGAATCTTCTTCAGATGAGGAAGCAGCCTTTGCGTTCAAAGCGCGAGTTCGGCCATAGTTGGGACCATAGATGTCATGTTTCTCAGATAGCTGGAACTCATGTGTGTTGAGCCTCTCAAGTATGTCAGACGGATCGAGAGTCTTGAAGTCAGGGCGTTCTTGAATCATCAGGGCAAGGATGTTAAATGAGATGTCAAGTGATCTCAGTAGTGTCTTGACGATTTCATGCTTGGTGATCTCAGTGGCTCCAAGTGCCTGAAGCTCATTTGTGATGTCAGTGAGGCGATCGAATGTATGATGGACATTCTCATTGTTGTGTCTCTTGAAGCGATTGAAGGGGTTGTGAAGGACACTGATTATTTGATCTCTCTGGGTTGAGACGCCTTCGGTGACCTTAGAGAGCCAGTCCCAGACTTCCTTTGACGTTTCCAGAGCACTCACACGGCCATACTGTCCTTTGGTCAGATGACCACACATGATATTCTTGGCAGTGGAATCCAGTTGGACAAGCTTCTTGACATCAGCAGGGGTGAGACCTTCACCAGTCTTGGGAACGACATTCTTGATGACAGACCAGAGGTCCATGTCAATGGCTTCAAAATGCATGCACATCTTGTTCTTCTAGTAGGGGTATTCAGTGCCATCAAAGACGGGGCACGCAGCGGAGACTTTGATTATCCCTGCAGTCGACATAGCTAAAACTCCAGGTGGTCAAACCGAATCACACAGAACAAGGGAGTACCTTGCTCTGATACCAATTGAAAGTGTTGTATATCTCTAGAGGGGGGTGAATAGGCAATTTTTAAGGAAAGCTTCAAAACATGGAAGTTTCGAAGACAAACGATAGAACCGATCCTATTTATATGCAGCGGAAGGTAGACTACACTAGACAGGCCATAGTTAAGTATTAAATGAAGTGAAAGCATGAAGACTAATAGCAGCTAGGCAGTATGGATCGGGATGGAAGATTGTATGAAGCCAATCAGAACAAGTAGTCACACAGCAAAGTCAAACAGATAAGGCAAGCAGGCAATGACTTCATAATGAAAGACAGTAAGTGAAGAGAAGGAAGGGATAGAACCAGTAGCTCGGGGGAGACAGTGATTTGTTGGACCAGTTCCAGTTGCTATGACAACTGTGCGTCTGGTTAGGGAGGCTGAGATTTAACTCAGAAGACCGCGTCTTCACCTTATTCCCCTTGAGCGAAGGACACCTAGTCCTCACCCAATCACTCTGGTAAGTCTTCAAGGTAGACTTCCAAACCTTCACAGACTTCATTCACCGGCAATCCATAATGACTCTTGGATGCTCAGAACGCGACGCCTAACCAGCTGGAGGAAACACAGTCCTCAAGTGTAACAAGTCTTCAGGTCACACAGACAGAAAGACTTCAGTGATGCCTAACACTCTTTGGCTCTGGGTGTTTGGGCTTTGTCCTCGCAAGGATCTCTCTCAAATGCTTCGGAGGTGGGTTGCTCTCAAACGACAAAAGTCGTGTAATAACTCTGAGCAGCCACCAATTTATGGTGTAGGGGGTGGGCTATTTATAGCCACTGGGCAACTCGACCTGATTTGTCCGAAGTGACCCTGGGTCACTAAGGAACTGACACGTGTTCCAATGGTCAGATTTCAAACACACGCGGCAACTTTACTTGGGCTACAAGCAAGGCTGACTCATCCAGCTCTGGATAAGATTTGCTCTCATTGTCTTCTCTCGAAGACATAGGATTTGGTTGAGCATCACTTCAGTCACTCTGACTTTGTTCACTTGGACCCCACTTAACAGTACAGTGGTTCCTATGACTCAACAAAGAAGAAAACGAAACAACGAAACATCTAAGTCTTCACGCTCCATAGTCTTCACACAATGTCTTCTCTTGTCATAGACTTCAATATGATTATCTTCATGTACCACCATTGTCGTCAATGTCTTCATACATTTTTAGGGGTCATCTTCGGTAGGTAAACCGAATCAATGAGGGACTACTACCTGTGTTATCCTGCAATTCTCACAAACACATTAGTCCCTCAACCAGGTTTGTCGTCAATACTCCAAAACCAACTAGGGGTGGCACTAGATGCACTTACACATTGCGCTGAAGCGACTTTGAAAACCTCAATCATAATATTGGTTATTGATAACCATAATAAAAATCCAGCCGTGTTGGCTATTAAAGATTTGAATAATATAACCTGGTTTGAAAACCGATTCCTGCCATATAAACCGGTATATCCGTGCCCATATGATACATGCTCTGATGATGTAATGATGATGCAATGTATGACACAATATATGATGTATGTGTATGATCAAGAGTGTTTAAGCTATGGTTCAGATATGACCAGAGCCCCCAAGTAGTCATAATTGTGGCATTGTGTCGATCAAGAGGTGTAGCTATGGTTCGAATACGACCAAGCCCCCAAGTGAATTCCCTGGTGCCCTTATGCCTATCAAGAGGTGTAACTATGGTTCGAACCCATAGCCCCCAAGTGATTTCCCTGGTGGCCTTAAGCCTATCAAGAGGTGTAGCTATGGTTCGGATAGGACCAAGCCCCCAAGTGATTTCCCTAGTGCCCCTATGCCTATCAAGAGGTGTGACTATGGTTCGAACATAGCCCCCAAGTGATATTGTGAGTTGTGCTCAAGGGATACCCATGTTTGAGTTGTGTTGTGCAGCAGACTCTCTTTGGCCCCTTATGATAATATTGGCTTGATAGCCGAATTACCAAAGTAACCAGAGATGTGCTCTTATGATAATATTGGCTTGATAGCCGGATCACCAAAGTAACCAGAGCCGTGCTCTTATGATAATATTGGTTTGATAGCCGGATCAGTGGGTAATTAGAACTCCGCTTTATAAACAGAAGCCCCCATGTAATATATTTCTGAGCTGTGCTCAGTGGGTACCTATGTTTGAGTTGTGCTTTTGCAACACTCTCTTTGGCCCCTTTTCACTTTTCTGAGAACTCGAACTTTGCGAGAGATATTTCTTCTTGAACTGGATGTTAAACCGGATATTG
Source organism: Secale cereale (assembly GCA_902687465.1). Taxonomy (NCBI): domain Eukaryota; kingdom Viridiplantae; phylum Streptophyta; class Magnoliopsida; order Poales; family Poaceae; genus Secale; species Secale cereale. Next base: position 45,657,859 of record LR738716.1, read on the forward strand.
AGAGCTTAAAAGCTTTGTGGGAGACATCTTTCCCTTGAACCGGATCTTAAACCGGAATCTTCATTTTCAGCCGGAATTTTTCTAACGGCCTTTAAACTCGAACTTGCGAGAGATTAATTCTTTTTGAACTGGAGATTCTTAAACCGGATTTGAGAGCTTCAGAGCTTTGTAGGAAACAAATTTCCCTTGAACCGTATTGTAAACCGGATATTTGAGAGCTTCAGTAAGACTGATGTCCCTTGAGCCGGATTTTAAATGAGATTCCTTTCTGATGACCCGGAAACTTCTTCATTGAGCCAGGATTTTGTAATTGTCATATACTTTTTAAGCAGGAAATTTTCTGACGGCCTTTAAATTTTCATCAATATAGCAGTTGCCTCTGGGACTAGGTTATCTTTCCTTCTATTGTCCCGGGGTTCTTAAATTTGCTTAAACTGGCAAGATTTGCTGAGTCATGTCATCGTAGCCCCCGAGTCTTAAGACGACTCGAGGAGTTGTCTTGAGATTCTCTGTATTTGACCATAGCAGAAGGTGTATATCATTGGTGTTGATAGCGCGATGTGAATCCATAGAAGGTTGAGGTGACTGCAGCGGGTTATAAATGATCCCGTATGAGCCATGTCAGCAACTCGGCCAATGGTTCCTTCCAACTGGCGATTTGAAGTTAACCAAACTGTAGTGGCGGCGACTTGTGCGCCTGCCCATTGAGCCACCCAGTGCAAACGGTGATTGATAGTATATGATAATTTTCCTCCATTTTGTTGAACGAAAACTAGGCTACCCAAGCAGTGACTGGCTTTATACTCAATAAACAGCTCATGCAGACATGTGCGACCCGGCGTGTTGATGTAGACCAGGCCGCGAGAGACGGACGGAAAGGATGACTGTAATATCAGAGGTGACACAGACAGATGAGTCGGTCATAGCGTTGTAAGCTGGTGCGGCCAGGCGAGTTAATCGTAGGTGCGGTAAACCGCGCGGACGGACGGGTCAACCTCATCGTGTTGATATAAACTGGGCCGCAGAGGCGACGACTTGCATATATATATATATTCATTGAGCATTATGGCGAGTCAAATGCTGATCACGATCACCGCTCTTAATTGCCATGCTTCAAAAATAGCGCAAGCCAAAGTAATTGCCCCTTTTTTTAAGAAATTAATATGTAATATGAAAACATACTGGAGGGATTTCACCTGATATGTTAGGTCGAAAATTATCCGTCGTGGAGTTGATGATCACCACGGTGAAGCTAAAATCAAGTACGGATGAGTCGGCCGTAGGAGCAGACAGATGAGTCGGCCATGGCATTGTAAACTGATGCGGACGAGCAAGTTGTCCTTCGTGTTGTAAGCCGGCGAGGGCGGACGGGCGAGTCATCCGCGACGTTGTAAGGTGGCGCGGACGGGCAAGTCGGCCGGCGCGTTGATGTAAACTGTACCGTGACACGCATGTCCGTGAAGCCACGTGGCACAGCCGAACGTGCATCCATGGTATAACACCACCCCCTTTTTCTTTTAATAGTCATCCTGATGTATTTGGACCTTATGATCCTCATCGGTGTCCAATAGCCAACCCGGCATGTTGAGTAAGCCGGACCGCAGGGCGGACAGTAAAATGACCACAACATCAGATGCAGCACAGACACATGATTTGGCCGTAGTATTGTAAGCCGGCGCAGACGAGCAAGTTGTCATCTGCGTTGTAAACCGGTGTGGTCGCGAAAGACGGCTACGGCGTCGTAAACTGGCGCGGTCGCGAGAGACGGCCATGACGCTGTAAGCCGGTGCGGGAGTCCGTTGAGTAACAACGACTACCTGTGCCGAATGATGTTGGTGTGCCTCCATCTCCGTGGTATAATACCGCTTTATAATGGATAATTCTCCTGCATGTAAAATACAGTAGGGCGAGGTAGTTTTGCTCGGATGAATTAATATGTACTTAAAAATAAATAGGGTAGATAGCACCTGATATTTTTTGGCGGATGAATACGGATGCTGGCGCTTGGTTTGCTTCCCCACGTAGCAGTTTTCGCCAGTAAAATTTTTGGAGTTGTAGATCAACTTGGCCATCACGTGGCAGAGTACTAATTGAAATAGTACCCTTGCTACTTGTTGGCTCTTCCCATTATTTTGCAGGTTTCACGTGAGGATACGGTAGCTGGCCTAACCCTTTGCATGCATGGGTGCCTAACTTGGTTGATCGGAGGAGTCTGAGCCTATGTAACACAGCTGAACAGACTAGCTTAGATCGGTTTCCTTTGCTCTGTATATTCACTTTTTGCTGCGCCTTCCCGCGTCATAGTAGATAATGCAGTAATAGTTGATGACTTAATTTTGGTCTTCATGAAAGGAATCAATCACCGGTCAAATCTGGAGCTGTAGCGGAAGAAAACAAACAACCGCCTTGGGATTTGAATCTGCTCATTGCAGCAACAACTATCAGATTCATCTCCGACTCACAATTGCACGGGTCTTTTTTGTCTGATCTCAACTCTTTTGGTCTTGTCCTTTGTTCCTGGCGCCTTGCACTAAGATCGATCCGGCTCAGATTCCTTAATTGCACAGGAACAATGCCTGTCGGTCTCGGCGTTGCGTGGTAGCAGTAGTGGAAATTTATCTCTTCTCGGATCCGATTTGCAAAGGCGGCGGCTCACGACGCAACCCTAAATTTTAACTTTTAAACCTCACCGATCATAAATCTGGTCCGACGAACTTGAAGCTGACGTAGATCCTTTAAAACCGGCTCTTCTTCACCCGGAAAATTTGTGAACTCTCAATCCCTGGGGAGATCCCTCCAAGAACTCATCACCACCGTGTGCAGGCTCCACGGTGGGCGCCAACTGTCGTGGAATTGTCACGGCAGATGTCCTAGTGTGAGGACTTAATCGTGAGGCCGCGCATCTATGTGGTAGCTTGAGAGGGGTTGAGCGGAATCAAGAAACGCAACACAAGACAAGGGTTTATACAGCTTCGGGCCCCGGGAAACATCATCCGGTAATAACCCTACATGCTGTTTGTGGCTAGGTCTCATTATGATCACGAGGGAGTCGCCGGTAAACCGGCTCTTTGTGTCTAGCCCTAGAGATTGTTTCGTCTTGCCTGTCCCTCTTTGGGGAGCCCTGCCCCTCCTTATATATGGTGAAGGGGTGGGTTACATGACTAGTCCTAGTAGGATTAGGATTACACTATTACAAGTGGAGTCCTAGCCTTGCTTCCTTTGTAGGAGAATATTCCTTGTGCTTTCCTCATAAACCGGCTCACCATTAACATAAACCGGCCTTCTGGGCCTTGGGCCTTGTCATCCGTCCGCCGCCCGCCGGGTTATCAGTGAGTCATAATGTTCGAGCAGGTTGCTTGTAAATTGTTTGGTCAGGGCGGGTCACCAGTGAATCGCCAAGTGTAAACCGGGTCTTAAGTAAACCGCCAAGTCCGGCCGGGTCATATCGCGGGGTATATCCCCGACAGTTTTTGTGTGTTCACATGATTAAGCTACTGTACTAATCATGTTTTATAGCTTTTGTTCCAATAAAGCGCCAAGTAAAGCCTTTGGGACAGTGTGGTTGATAGTTGACTTGATTCTGTGCAAAAATAGATAGTTTTGCGTCTAGTGCAGACAATTCAATAAGTCATTAGGACATGAAAATTAGCTGAAATTTTTACACATGATTGATATACAAATTTCCTACGTTGTCCTAATTTTTTAGAATTTTTAGAGTTTCAAAAGTATGGTGGTTGTCCAGATCATTACAGACTATTCTGTTTTTGATAAATTCTGTTTTCAATGCATAGTTTACTTGTTTTAGTGTTTTCAAAGCTTATATTAAGTGATATAAATTGTGGAAATGATAAGGTACAGTAGGAATTGTGTGCGAACAATTATGAATCTTGTCTTTGACAGAACCAAAGTGAATGATTTGCTTTATTAGACTAATGCATCTCACAAAGTTCCGTTAAGTTTTGTGTGATCGAAGTTTTCAAGTTTTGGGTGAGATATAGATATGAGGAGAATAAGGAGTGGCAAGAAACTAAGCTTGGGGATTCCCAAGGCACCCCAAGGTAATATTCAAGGAAGATCCAAACAACTAAGCTTGGGGATGCCCCGGAAGGCATCCCCTCTTATGTCTTCAACATTATCGGTAAACTCACTTACAGCTATATTTTTATTCATCACATGATATGTGTTTTGCTCGGAGCATCATTTTATTTTGTTTAGATTTGCTTGTTGTTATTTAGAATAAGTTTTAGTATCTTTTATTTCAATAAAAAGGTCAAGTATAGCCTTTACCTTGCTTATTTTACAAGTATATATGTTGTTGTTTGAAAACAGAAAGTTTTCTATCATTGTCTGAATTCTTCTGGAAAGTCGGAATGTGATAAAATGTTGATTTTTTTACAAAGTTAGCATGAATAAGTTCTCTGTAATGTGGTAATTGTTCAGAATTTCTAGTCTTAGGGAAGTATGAGAACAATTCCACTCTTTACAAACTCTCATGTTTAGACAGATTGTTGTTATGTTTGCATTGTTTGCATGTTTAATGATTCTATTTGAGGATAGGAGTACTAAATATGCAAAGGCATTTAGTATGCAATGTCAAATTATAGTTTTAGTGATTTTCTACAGTACGGAATGATTAGGTTTTGAGTTGATTTATACTAACTTATCTCACGAGTTCTTATTGAGTTTTATGTGCATGAAGTTTTTGAGATTTAGGGAAACCGTGACATAAGAGGAATTAAGGAGAGACAAGAGCTCAAGATTGGGGATGCCCAAGGCATCCCATGTTAATATTTCAAGAATTCTCAAGCATCTAAGCTTGGGGATGCCCCGGTAGGCATCCCACCTTTCTTCATCAACAATTATCGGTTAGTATCGGTTGAGCCTAAGTTTTTGCTTATTCACATGATATGTGCTATCCTTGCAATGTCATTTTATTTTGTTTTTCTTGTTGTTTGAATAAAGTACTTAAGATCTGAATTTTATTTATGAGAGAGAGTCTTCACATAGCTACTTAATTATTTGACTACTCATTGATCTTCATTTATATCTTTTTGGAGTAGTTTGTCATTTACTCTCGTGCTTCACTTATACCCTATGAGTAAATGGTTGAATGAATTGCATATCATAAATATGAAATAATATATGTTTCATATGCTTATCCCATGGGGAGTAATGACTTCACATATAAGAAGGATAGGTGGTAAAATTTATTGGAAGTTAGCAAACATAATATTGGTCACTTGTACAATTCATGAAAGAATATTGAAGGAAGACAGATTTCACATATAAATATACTACTCCCTCCATTCCTGAATATAGGGTGTATACTTTTTGGCACGGAAATTAAAGAACGCACATGGAGGGAAAATTTCACAAGTTTTGGATGAGATAACTCCTGACTAATTGACATGAGTAAATAGAGTAGCTTGCCTGATATAAGGAAATGTAATCAAATCCCTAAAAAATATATCCAGATGAGTGGTGCAAGGCAATGCACCTTATATTCTGGAATGTTTCTCAAAAATCTATACACCTTATATCAAGGAACGGAGGGAGTATCTTGGACATCTTTTATGATTATGAGCCCCATTAATTATTTTCAAACTTGAGAAAATTAGTTGAAGTTGGACAAGGAAGACAATGTAATGAGTTATGTTTAGGTATATTTGCATAGAAGTTATATTGTTATAGATCCTCCAACATGTGGTGCTTGCTATTTAGAATCTTTTTCTAGCCAAAATTTCTGTACTAAGCGGGAATACTGGTGCATCCAAAATCCTTGAACCTAGTTTCTTCCTTGAGTGTCCACCATATCTACCTATATGCGGTATTTACCTGCCGTTCCAAGTAAATTTGCATGTGCCAAACTCTAAACCTTCAAATAATAATCTCTTTTTTATGCACGAATCGCTCATGTAGTGACTAGAGGTTGTCAGTATCTTCCATTCTAGGTGGGTTATTTTCACGTTGAGTGTTTATTCACTTATCATTCACGAGAGAGTGGCTGGTAATTGGGATGCACAGTCCTATGATCAAAAGATCAAAAACAAAATTTCAAATAATTAAACAAAACTCCCCCAGGACATTTGTTGGTATGGACGGTACCCGTTGTTTCGGACCAGCCGTGGAGTGTGATTGATGGTGGAGGGGGGGGTAAAACTTTACCATTCTGTTTGGGAACCGCCTATAATGTATTTAGCATGGAAGATGTTGAGAACTCTTGGTCATTATGTTGACAATGAAAGCATACCTCTCAAAATTATTTTCATCTCTGTTTTAAAAGCTTCGAGCTCTGGCACCTCTGCAAATCCCTGCTTCCCTCTGCGAAGGGCCTATCTTTTACTTTTATGCAAGAGTCAGTAGTATTCCTTCTCATTCCAACCTACTCTTTAGTTGGCAAGCATCATGTGGTGGGGAAAGATCTAAGCATATATGGCCATTCAAATATATTTGATCATGAATTATTATTGTTGACAATTATCTATATGATAAATAAGTTGGGAGGCAAAACATTAAGCCCCTCTCTTTCTCTGTGTTCAGTGGATGCTATTTGTTCTAAAAATATGCTTTGAGTGGTAGCAATCATGGAAGACTATATGATAGTTGAGTATGTGGGATTTGCTGAATCAAAGCTCTTACATAGACCCTTCCTGAAAATAAGATGAATTGCAATTGTTTGATGACCGAGAACCTAGTTTGTTAGTTTTCAAGAAAGTTTATTATCTATGCTTTAACATGCGAATAGCTTGCTACTTGATCATGAGAAGTTTTATGAGATGAACTACTGTTATGATATATAATGATGCTAGAAAAAGTGATTGAAATTATCATTGATCAAATTTGTGCACTTGCTAGCATTCACACTTCATAAATTATTTCCTTTATCATTTACCTACTCGAGGACGAGCAGGAATTAAGCTTGGGGATGTTGATACGTCTCCAACGTATCTATAATTTATGAAGTATTCATGCTATTATATTATCCATCTTGGATGTTTTATATGCATTTGTATGCTATTTTATATAAATTTTGGGACTAACCTATTAACCTAGAGCCTAGTGCCAGTTTCTGTTTTTTCCTTGTTTTTGAGTTTCGCAGAAAAGGAATATCAAACGGAGTCCAATTGACCAGAAAATTTACGGTGATTTTTTATGGACCAGAAGAAGCCCCCGAAGCAAAAGAGTTGGGCCAGAAGAGTCCCGAGCCAACCACAAGGGTGGAGGACGCGCCCTACCCACCGGGAGGGTGCTCCATCCTTGTGGTTGACTCGTGGACCCCCTGACTTGTTCTCGATGCCAAAAATTCCTATAAATACATAAACCCCCGAAAAGAAATCTAGATTAGGAGATCCACCGCCGCATGCCTCTGTAGCCACGAAAAACCAATCGGGAGCCCGTTCCAGCACCCTACCGGAGGGGGAAACCATGACCGGTGGCCATCTTCATCATCCCGACGGTCTCCATGACGAGGTGGGAGTACTTCACGCTCAAGGCTAAGGGTATGTACCAGTAGCTATGTGTTTGATCTCTATGTCTCGTTTTCTTGATTTGGCATGATCTTGATGTACCGCGAGCTTTGCTATTATAGTTGGATCTTATGATGTGTCTCCCCCTCTACCTTCTTGTAATGGATTGAGTTTTCCCTTTGAAGTTATCCTATTGGATTGAGTCTTTGAGGATTTGAGAACACTTGATGTATGTCTTGCATGTGCTTATCTGTGGTGACAATGGGATATTCATGTGATCCATTTGATGTATGTTTTGGTGATAAACTTGCGGGTTCAGTGACCTTGTGAACTTATGCATAGGGGTTCGCACACATTTTCGTCTTGACTCTCCGGTAGAAACTTTGGGGCACTCTTTGAAGTTATTTGTGTTGGTTTGAATAGATGAATCTGAGATTGTGTGATGCATATCGTATAATCAAACCCGCATATACTTGTGGTGACATTGTGGTATCTAGGTGACATTAGGGTTTTGGTTGATGTGTGTCTTAAGGTGTTATTTTAGTACGAACTCTAGGGATGTTTGTGACACTTATAGGAATAGCCCAATAGATCGATCAGAAAGAATAAATTTGAGGTGGTTTCGTACCCTACAATAATCTCTTCGTTTGTTCTCTGCTATTAGTGACTTCGGAGTGACTCTTTGTTGCACGTTGAGGGATTGTTATATGATCTTATTATGTTATCATTGTTGAGAGAACTTGCACTAGTGAAAGTATGAACCCTAGGCCTTGTTTCCACGCATTGCAATACCGATTGTGCTCACTTTTATCATTAGTTACCTTACTGTTTTTATATTTTCAGATTACAAAAGCCTATATCTACCATCCATATTACACTTGTATCACCATCTCTTCGCCGAACTAGTGCACCTATGCAATTTACCATTGTATTGGGTGTGTTGGGGACACAAGAGACTCTTTGTTATTTGGTTGCAGGGTTGTTTGAGAGAGAACATCTTCATCCTATGCCTCCCATGAATTGATAAACCTTAGATCATCCACTTGAGGGAAAATTGCTATTGTCCTACAAAACTCTGCGCTTGGAAGCCCAAGACGAGTCTAAAGAAGAAGGTTGCATAGTAGACATCAATGATACCACTAGAACAATATAGACATGGCATGAACATGTTGAACATAACACATCTAGCATCATATGAAAGAAGCATGGCAATGTTACTCATGATATGGACGTGGTGATATTAGCATGCAGCATGTTTAAACTATCATGATTCAACTTACTCTGTTCGGGGTTACCTTGTGACCACCACTTGTACCACTTACCATTGCGGGCATCTCACGATCAACTGAGGACCGATCAAGCTTGGTATTAACAATACCGTAGTGACTACAAGACCACAAGGAGCTTGATCTTTACCCGGGATCATCACATGACACCATAAACATCCACCAACTTCGGTATCCACGATACCACTGTGATCCTCTCACGGTCACATAAAGATAAACCGGCTTCTTTCCTCATCGAACCAGGGATTTTCATTACTCGAGTTATTATTACTATTGACCCATAGTGTGACCTACTACAAACTGGGCCCATATCAGTGACTGCGGCTATCGATAGATTATACACTCTCCAGAGGTTAGTACATTGTACACACACTACGGAACCCAAGGCCTTGTGCTCCCATTCGGATGGACCAACGGCGTTCCGACAAACCAATCTATTGCATGACACTCTCTTGGCCACTCCGACAAACTCCCCTTTGGGCTAAGTCATGGGTGGCCCCGATGCCACTCAGCACATCCAACGGCTACCATCGTGGCAAAACTAAAACGGTCCCAAACAAGGACAACTCGGGTACAACACAACATGAGCACACAAGGCTTATGTCCGCCTACCTGATCAGGGTAGCGCGCGCCCATAACCTTCCCTATTTGGAGGCACCGGCGAGGGGCATGAAAATAGACCACATTAGGGCCTTCCCATAAAGGCAAGTGTGGCTGCACTGTCAGCTCGACTCGATGGCACTACGACTCAACCAACAAATGTTCAAGTTCGATTAAAATCCGGTTCACTTAAATGGTGATGAGTTGAGCCATAATAATCATGATGCACTGATAAAGCATATGATCGGGATATCAACATGAACATGGATGAACAACATAACCATTAACCATATCAACAACAATAAAGCATTTATTCTATTAGATGCAGATGAGCATGGCATACCGATGATCATAAGTAGGACAAGTATAATAATAACACCTCAAAGGAACATAGCATGATCACTAGCATCGAAAATAAATACCAGAATAGCACATTGATATTATTAGCAAGTAATTGTTTAACCAACTAGATGCAAATGATCATGGAGCATGGATTCACAAGCATAAATAAAGCATTCGCGAAATATTAACATGCACAAATTAATTAAATATTTGAGTGGAAAAACCATGGCTACTGCAAGGCCATCATGCAAGTGGTTGTTGTGGCTTGCCTGGGGATGAAGGATACACTGGGAAGGAGTGCGGTAAAGTCACGGTAAGACTTGCCGGAAAGGCTTCTCTCTCGGAGGGGGCTAGATAAGTACAAGGGCAAAATTGTCATTTCCAGTATGAAAAAACATAATGAAAATGGTACCATCATGTTGGGATCGACGAGATGAAGACATGGGCTTTGGAATCACCTGATTTGAAGCTACGGTCATAAAGATACGAGAGGTGGAAGTCCAGGGACTATTTTGTATAAAGATTTTTCACCAATAGGCCCCTAGCTGGAAAAAACGAAAAAAAGCCTTAAGGAGAGATACGTTTTCTGCATAGTGAGACATATTTTTAGCCGCAGGAAGAACAAAAATATGTTTTCCAGCTGGGAAGACGTATACCAAAGAATACGCCTCCCCTTATGCTGATGTGGCAGGGCTTCGGGTCACTTACAGTTACGGGTGGGTCCCCCCTCGTCCTCTCTCTCCTTCCTTGTATTCTTCTTCAACCTCCCGATGGAACAGAGGAGAGGAGAGGAGAGGCCAACGCGTGCCGGTGAGGATTCCCGGTGGCATGGTCCACCTCCGGCAAGGCCCCAACCACCGGAAAGCCAGGGGGTCGAGGCATACCCGTCTGTAGAGCCCACGCTTGCCGGGAAGCGCTGGAACCCGCGAGACTTCGGCCACATCGAGATGTAGCGGCAGGCGAAGATGGGCAGGCTGCTACGGCAGCGGGTAGACGGAGGAAATGCTCGGGAGGGCTTCGCCGGAGTTGAGGGGCTCCACTGGTGATGAAATGAGCGAGGAAGGAGCTTCACATTGGCCGAATTTGAGTGGACAGTGGCGGCGGCCATGGCCATAGAGGGAGGCGAGGAGAGGCGCTAGAGGCGAATGGAGGGGTTGGGGTTGCTACTACGAGAGTGGGAGGGTTGGTGGTGGTCTCGGGAAGCCTCGGGGATGGCTTAAGGCTGGTCACAATGGGGTGGAACTTAGGAGTAACATCACATATTTTAATACAATGTTGCTTATGTGGCGCATATTTAATGAAGAGTGAGGTGCTTGTGGTAACTAGCTAAGTTACCGGAACATCACACACTTCAAGAAACAATGAGTCTATAAGCTAATAAATGCATCGTTGCATGACACTACCTACATGTTCCTACCCATTGTGGAGGTAGTAACATAGTCTAGATAAATGTGTATGTTACTACCTTATGTTCCTGCCCATTGGGACCAGCCTAAATAGCCGGGGCGACGCAGGTGGGCCAGCACAGCCGCGGGACACGCTGTCGGAGCTCCAGTGCACAGACTTGGGTAGGTGGTAGGTAGATTGGTTCCGCGATGTTGCTGACCTGACGAGGATCAAGAGGGAAGATACGGCTCGGGGGGAAGAGTCCAGGGGAGAGGAAGACGGCGGAGGCTCACGGGCGTGCACTGTGCATCGACGGGTATGGCTCGCCGGGGAAGAATCCGAAGGGGGAGAGGGATCTAGAGAGAAGAGGACAGTGAGGGGAAGCTATGGGACACGACCGGGCATGTGGACTCGACGAGCAGGAGAGCGGCCCGAGCAAGAATCCAACCATCTCGCGTCCACTGCATGCCAGAGCGATGGTCACTGCGTGAACTGGCTAGGAGAGGACACAAAGGCTGGCAAAACTTGTCTCGGGTGTAGTCTTTGCTCCCCGAGGCATCATAGAAGTGATAGATCAACAAAGGTGTCGTGGAATTAACACGGCAGATGTCCGGTTTAGCGGACTTGATGATGGAACCATCGCACGGGTTAGCTTGAAAGGGTTCATGGCACACAAAGGACACAAAGGGTTTTATACTAGTTCGGCCCCTTCGAGAAGGTAAAAGCCTACGTCTAGTTGGTTTGGTATTGCTTAGGCGTCGGTTTACAGGGAGCGGAATCGCTTGCCTGCGTCTCGACGGATTGATTGTTGCTTGTCCCTGAACCGGTACCGGGTCGTCCCTTTATATAGAGGTGACGCCTGGTCCGGTTTACAGAGTCCCGAGGCCGGCTCATAATCGTGTCTGCCTCGGTCTCTGCCCTTTCTTTCTTATCTCTCAAGTTACATCTCTTTGGCGGTTTACAAACCGTATTTCTATACATGGGCCTTGAAACCTCATGGGCCGTAATCTCTACTAAAATAATAAACCAAGTACGATATAACTAAGCCGGTTTACAATATCCGGTTTATATCTATTAACCATATCCCTGACATTAGGCCCCAGAATGATTTGAACTTGTTCATATCAGTCTCCATCGTATCCTGTAGTTTTTCTTCTGTCTTCATCTTTTGTAAACCGGCTCTGACGTCATCCTCCGAAATCATTAAAGTCTGACAATGACATCATCTCCGCATTTAACGCTGCGAGCTGTACTGTAGTTTGTTTTTAATGGTTATCCCGAGAATCGAGGCGTTTAAAGGATCTTTATCCGATTTTGCTCCCTTGATTACCGCACCTGTCGCTTCGCGTCTGCCTCTCTGCCTATAAATAATACCGCCCCCTTTCATTCTTCCTTCTCGCGTCTTCTTCCTCCTTCCGCTTCCTGACTCACAAGAACTCCATTAGAGCTCGAGCTCGGAGCGCCGCCATCATCTCGTCGGATCAAGAGCTCGCGGGCCGCTGCATCAACCTGATTTGTCCAGAGAAACTCCGTTGCTGCCCTCCATTTTTCCGGTATGTTTTTCTTTCCTCGTTTCCGATCTGCATCTGCCCGTGCTCCTCCTAGTCCTTCCACCATTAGGGCTCCTAGCAAAGCTTTCCTTCTGTTCTTGTAGATTCGTTCCGCCTGTAGGATCCGTAATCTTTAGGCCTGGCCAATAGACCTTCCGCTCAATACTAGCCTTAGATCTTGTCATTTATAATGCTACAATTATATCTGTTCCGCCATTAGAACTTCCGCCATTAGAACTCCGCCATTAGAACCTTAGCTCCAGTTCCGCGGATTTAACCTTTGCGCCTTGCCGTTTAGATCTTGTTGTTTTATTTCTGCCGTTGCCTGTTTTAGGTCTCATTTTTTATGCACATCCTGTAAGCTCGTCTGCTCCGAATTGGACCTCTGTAGATTTCCCGTGCAATTTTCGTTTCTTTTATCTCAGTATGCTCAGATCTATTCCGCCTTAGCAATGCGTTGAAAACCTGTTTTTCTCTTCGATAGATCCGCTAAGTATGTTCCGGTTTAGATTGTCATGTCATAAACCGGAAATGATGTAGACTGATGCAATGACTTAAACTATTCCTCTTCAACTGCCATTTTAAACCGGAAATGATATAACTTGTATTATGATTGCCAGTTTAACCTTGCCAGCTAGCTCTCCGTTCCCTCCACTGCACAATATGTATAGGTCCCGGATCACTTGTATGTTCATAATCCGGTTTATGTACTTTTCTCTTCTTCAGCAGTTTGCTCAAATGGCTAAGCAGTATGTTTCGTGCGATTGGGTCCGCTCTGTCGTAACTGAGGAAGACTTAGTCAAATTGTCGAGCATCGGCACCTTAGGGCCTCGGGCCGAGCTAAAATGGCGTGCCCCGGGTAACGAGTGCCCTCCTACTCCTAGATCCGGGGAAGTTATCGTATTTCTGGACCATATCTCCAGAGGCTTCTCTCCCCCCGGTTCAAAATTTTTCCGGGACGTCCTTGCTACCTTCCAGCTGCACCCGCAAGACATCGGACCAAACTCGGTTTCCAACATTTGCGATTTCCAAGTGTTTTCTGAAGCATATCTGCAAGAAGAACCGTCAGTTGATTTATTCCGGGATTTCTTCCATGCAAACCGGCGTACTGAGTTCACCAGCGGGCCTCACCAAGAGCTTGGTGGGATTAGCATTCAGAAAAGGAGGGATGCAGTTTTTCCTCACGCCTCCTTGCACACTCATCCTAAGGACTGGAACAAGTCCTGGTTTTACTGTGTAGACACATCTCCTGAAGGTGAAAATCCCTTGCCGGGTTATCGTGAAACTCGTATCCCGGCAAATCACCCCTTGCCACAACGGTTAAGTGCTGCTGAACGGATCCAGTTTTCACCACAGCTCTCCAAGCTGAGAGCTTTCATGGCCAATGGCCTGATCAGTACCGATTTCCTTCGCTGCTGGTTATCATGGAGCATCCTTCCCTTAAGCCGGCGCCCTGATTTGATGTGTAATTATTCCGGTAAATCGGATGATCCTCAGAGGTTTTCTAAGGAGAAGCTTTCTGAATCGGAAGTAATTGAATCGGCCAAGAAAATTGTCAATCCTGCTCTAACAGACTGCACTAAAGTCGGCTTGGCCCCATACTTCAAGAAGAATAAGCTGCCTGAAGTGAGTGTCTTTAACTTGTACTTTATAAACCGTCCTCTTTGAACCGTCTTTTACTTGCCTTTGCTTTTTTCATTTAGGCTGATGACCCTTTCTGGAGGAGAAAACCTCAGGAAAAACCTGTAAGGCAAGCTCGCCGAAAAACTCCTGCAAACAAGAAAAGAAAAGCAGCCGTTGATGCCGGTTCTCCTTCTGAGGATGATGATCCGGACTCCGAGGTATGCCTTACTCCGGTTTACATTTTGCTTTTTATATACTTGTTCACATATCTAATGATACCCTTTCACAGGATCCACTCGAAGGTGATAACCCGGCGGAGATTGAGGTAACCCTTATTTCTTCTGATTCAGAACCTCCTCCTCAAAAGAGTCGTCGGACTGTTAGAAAGTATCAATTTTCTCATCCTTATGCTAAGTTGAATCCTAATTTTACTTTGAAGAAGCAACAACACGAAGCCTTGCGCCGGACCACCCGCCATAGTGGTTTGGCAGTGGAATCCTCCGGAATCTCATTAACTCCGGCTCGAAAGCGCCGCGCTGAGGTGATGCTCTCTCCAACTCTTCTTCACCCCAAGGCCGGTCTTATCAGAAAACCACTTAAACCAACTGATCCTGATTATCAGGAAACTCCACTGTCTTCTTCTGGCGAATCAACCGCTACACAGCTTCCACCTTTGAAGACCGTCCCGGGGTAATTCTCTTTACTTCTTCCGGTTTAAGATACCCCTTCCTTTATAATGTTAACTTATTTTTGCTTGTTTTTCCAGCAAACCGAAACCTAGCAAAAAGGCCAAGGCGAAAAAGCCTGTTGCTGACCCTTCTACTGATGAACCGGTGATAGATCCGTCTACCGCCGCTCCTCCTGAAGGTACTCCTGCTGCTCCGGTTGATGAACCCGCTCTTGAAACACCAGCTGCTGAAGATG
>LR738716.1:45682511-45701392 GCA_902687465.1 Secale cereale
GACCGGCCGTCCCGCAACTGATACAGAGACTCAGTTTCCCCGGACGAAGACTCGTCATCTGAATAGACGACGGTTGCACCATCAGATTCCGACCCGTCCTCGGCTTGTCCTCCGTGAATCGCTCCAACGAACACATGCTTCATGGCAGGTTGAATCCGGGTCGACCTCGCACGCTGAGCCGGCTCGACGATGTTGGGGAAGGTGTCCGGCTCAGGTCCCGGTTCTCCAATTTTGCCGATGAAGACTTGGATGCTGCCGAAGGGGACCCGGTACCCGTATTCAATCGAATCGGCCTCCGGTCCCCAACCTGCATCGTCGATGTAGATCCGGCCCCGACGACTCTTGGTCATCCGGCCGACTGCGTAACCCTTTAACCCCTTGAAGCCGCCTTCCAAGAACTCGAAACCATTGTGCGCAGGCCCCACGGTGGGCGCCAACTGTCGTGGAATTAACACGGCAGATGTCCGGTTTAGCGGACTTGATGATGGAACCATCGCACGGGTTAGCTTGAAAGGGTTCATGGCACACAAAGGACACAAAGGGTTTTATACTAGTTCGGCCCCTTCGAGAAGGTAAAAGCCTACGTCTAGTTGGTTTGGTATTGCTTAGGCGTCGGTTTACAGGGAGCGGAATCGCTTGCCTGCGTCTCGACGGATTGATTGTTGCTTGTCCCTGAACCGGTACCGGGTCGTCCCTTTATATAGAGGTGACGCCTGGTCCGGTTTACAGAGTCCCGAGGCCGGCTCATAATCGTGTCCGCCTCGGTCTCTGCCCTTTCTTTCTTATCTCTCAAGTTACATCTCTTTGGCGGTTTACAAACCGTATTTCTATACATGGGCCTTGAAACCTCATGGGCCGTAATCTCTACTAAAATAATAAACCAAGTACGATATAACTAAGCCGGTTTACAATATCCGGTTTATATCTATTAACCATATCCCTGACAAAAGGAGTCCCTGTATTGATGGGAGGCCTCACTGAAAGTTTGTTGTAGCAAACTTAACCACATTGTTGTGATGAACAGAGAAGTGATGTTGCTTGAACTACGTCGGTATTTCCCCAAAGAGAAAGGGATGATGCATCACATTTACGGTAGGTATTTCCCTCAGTGGTGAGACCAAGGTTATCGAACTAGTAGGAGGACCAAGCAACACTATGTAAACAGTACCTGCACATAAACAACAAATACTTGCAACCCAACGTGTAAGAGGGGTTGTCAATTCCTCCCGGGTAATTGATTGGTAAAAGGGTAGATGAGTAATGGCAAATGGAACAAAGGAAAATAAAACTCTGTGAGGTATTTTTAGGTTTTTGATAATATAGATCTAAAGATTAGTAGACCGACTCCTGCTTGCATCTACTACTATTACTCCACATATCGATCGCTATCCAGCATGCATCTAGTGTATTAAGTTCATGGAGAAACGGAGTAATGCAATAAGAACAATGACATGATGTAGACAAGATCTATTCATGTAGGAATAGACCCCATCTTTTATCCTTAATAGCAATGATACTGCTGGGAAACATTGCATGGAAAACAAAAAAATATACGCACACGCAATGATCTATCCATGGAGATGCATAGCAACGAGAGGGAGAGTGTGTCTACGTACCCTCGTAGACCGTAAGCGGAAGCGTTTCACAATGCGGTTGATGTACTCGAACTTCTTCGCACTTCAACCGATCAAGTACAGAATGCACAGCACCTCCGTGTTCTCCACACGTTCAGCTCGGTGACGTACCCCGCCTTCTTGATCCAGCAAGATGTCGAGGTAGTAGATGAGTTCCGTCAGCACGACGGTGTGGTGACAATGATGGTGAAGTGATCTCCGCAGGGGTTCGCCTAAGCACTATGAAAATATGACCGGTGGAGTAAACGCTGGATGGGGGTGCCGCACACGACTAACAATTGATGTTGTGTGTCTGTGAGGCGCCCCCTCCCCACATATATATAGGTGGAATGGGAGGGAGGCAGCCAGGGCGCCCTAGGGCTTGGTCGCCGCCCCCTAGGGGCCCTGCCTTGCTTTGCCCCCCCCCCCCCCTTTCCTTGTATATGGAAGGGGGAAGGAAAGAGGGGAGAGGGGGAAGGAAGGGGGAATCTTATTCCCTCTCTTTCCTTTCCTCCTCCCCTTTCCTTCTCCACTTAGGCTAGCCCATATGGGGGCGCACCAGCTCCTTGTGGCTGGTGTGTTTCCCCTCTTGGCCCATAAGGCCCATATCTTTTGTCAGGGGTGCCCGAAACTCCTTCCGGTGACCCGCTGAGTACGTGATGTCCTCTGGAGCAGTTCCGGTGTCAGAATACCATCATACTATATATCAATCTTACCTCTCAACCATTTTGAGACTCCTCGTCATGTCCGTGATCTCATCCGGGACCCCAAACAATATTCGTTCACCAAATCACATAACTCATATAATACTATATTTTCAACGAATGTTAAGCGTGCGGACCCTACGAGTTCGAGAACTATGTATACATGACCAAGACACCTCTCCGGTCAATAACCAATAGCGGAACCTGGATGCCCATATTGGCTCCTACATATTCTACGAAGATCTTTATCGGTCGAACCGTTATGCCAACATAGACAATTCCCTTTGTCCGTCGGTATATTACTTGCCCGAGATTCGGTCGTCGGTATCTTAATACCTAGTTCAAATCGTTACTGGCAAGTCTCTTTGCTCATTCCATAATACATCATCCCATGACTAACTCATTAGTCATTTGCTTAAAAGACTTATTATGATGCACATTATCGAGAGGGCCCAGAGATACCTCTTAGATACTCGGAGTGACAATTCCTAATCCTGATTCACGCCAACTCAACAAAACACCTTCGGAGAAACCTGTAGAGCATCTTTATAATCACCCAGTTACGTTGTGACGTTTGATAGCACACAAGGCATTCCTCCGGTTTCTGGGAGTTGCATGATTTCATAGTTAAAGGAATATGTATTTGACATACATGAAAGCAGTAGCAATAAACTATACGATCAAATTCTAAGCTAACGGATGGGTCCTTGTCCATCTCATCATTCTCCTAATGATGTGATCCCATTATCAAATGACAACTCATGTCCATGGTTAGGAAACCTTAACCATCTTTCATTAACGAGCTAGTCTAGTACAGGCTTACTAGGGACATGGTATTTGTTTATGTATTCACATATGTATTTAGGTTTCCGGTCAATAAAATTCTAGCATAAATAATAAACCTTTATCATGATTAAGGAAATATAATAATAACCATTTTATTATTGTGTCTAGGGCATATTTCCATCAGTCTCCCACTTGCACTAGAGTTAATAATCTAGTTCACATCGTCATGTCATTAACACCCAAAGAGTTTACTAGAGTCAATAATCTAGTTCACATCGCCATGTGATTAACACCCATAGTTTACATCGCCATGTGATTAACATCCAAAGAGTTTACTGGAGTCAATAATCTATTTCACATCGTTTATGTGATTAACATTCTAAGGTATGATCATGATTTGCTTGTGAGAGAGTTTTTAGTCAATGGGCCTGCAACATTCAGATCCATGTGTAATTTGCAAATTTCTATGTCTACAATGCTCTGCATAGAGCTACTCTAGCTAATTGCCCCTACATTCAATACGCATCCAGAGTCATCTAGATTAGTGTCAAAGCTTGCATCGGCGTAATCCTTTACGATGAACTCTTTATCACCTCCATAATCGAGAAACATTTCCTTATTCCTCTAAGGATAATTTTGACCGTTGTCCAGTGATCCACTCCTGGATCACTCTTCTACTCCCTTACCGGACATGTGGCAAGGCACACATTAGGTGTGGTACATAGCATGGCATGCTTTATAGAACCTATGGCTAAGGCATAGGGAATTACTTCCATCCTCTCTATTTCTGACGTGGTCGGGCTTTGAGTCTTACTCAACTTCATACCTTACAACTGAGGCAAGAAGTCCTTCTTTGACTGATCCATTTTGAACTCCTTCAAAATCTTATCAAGGTATGTACTCATAGAAAGTCTTATCAAGCGTCTTGATCTATCTCTATAGATCTTGATGCCCAATATGTAAGTAGCCTCACCAAGGTATTTCATTGAAAAATTCTTATTCAAGTATCCTTTTATGCTATCCAGAAATTCTACATCATTTCCAATCAATAATATGTCATCCACATATACTTATCAGAAATGTTGTAGTGCTCCCACTCACTTTTTCGTCAATACAGGCTTCACCGTATGTCTGTATGAAACCATATGCTTTGATCACCTCATCAAAGTGTATATCTCAGCTCCGAGATGCTTGCACCAGTCCATAGATGGATTGCTGGAGCATGCACACTTTGTTAGCACCTTTAGGATTGACGAAACCTTCTCGTTGCATCATATACAACTCTTCTTTAAGAAATCCATTAAGGAATGCAGTTTTGACATCAATTTGCCAGATTTTATAAAATGCGGCAATTGCTAACATGATTCGTACAGACTTAAGCATCACTACGAGTGATAAAATCTCATCGTCATCAACACCTTAAACTTGTCGAAAACCTTTCGCAACAAGTCGAGCTTTGTAGACAGTGATATTACCATCAGCGTTTGTCTTCCTCTTGAAGATCCATTTATTCTCAATGGCTTGCCGATCATCAGGCAAGTCCACCAAAGTCCACACTTCGTTCTCATACATGGATCCTATCTCAGATTTCGTGGCCTCAAGCCATTTATTGGAATCTGGGCTCATCATTGCTTCTTCATAGTTCGAAGGTTCGCCTTTGTCTTACAACATGACTTCCAGAATAGGGTTACCATACCACTTTGGTGTGGTACGTGTTCTGTTCGACCATTGAGGTTCAATAGTAACTTGATCCGAAGTTTCATGATCATTATCATTAGCTTCTTCTCTAGTTGGTGTAGGCATCACAGGAACGGTTTTCTCAGATGATCTAATTTCCAATTCGAGCGAAGGTACAATTAACGCATCAAGTTCTACCTTCCTCCCACTCACTTCTTTCGAGAGAAACTCCTTCTCTAGAAAGGATCCATTCTTAGCAAAAAACTTGCCTTCGGGTCTGTGGTAGAAGGTGTACCCAACAGTTTCTTTTGGGTATCATATGAAGACACACTTCTCTGATTTGGGTTCGAGCTTATCAGGTTGAAGCCTTTTCACATAAGCATCACAACCACAAACTTTAAGAAATGACATCTTTGGTTTCTTGCCAAACCATAGTTCATACAGTGTTGTCTCAACGGATTTAGATGGTGCCCTATTTGACGTGAATGCGGCTGTCTCTAATGCATAACCACAAAATGACAAAGGCAAATCAGTAAGAGACATCATCGAATGCACCTTATCCAATAGAGTATGGTTACGACGTTCGGACACACCATTACGCTGTGGTGTTCCAGGTGGCATCAGTTGTGAAACTATTCCACATTTTTTTAAATGAAGGCCAACTCGTAACTCAAACATTCGCCTCCGCGATCAGATCGTAGAAACTTTATTTTCTTGTTACGATGATTCTCTACTTCACTCTGAAATTCTTTGAACTTTTCAAATGTTTCAGACTTGTGTTTCATCAAGTAGATATACCCATACCTACTCAAATCATCTGTGAAGGTGAGAAAATAACGATACCCGCCGCGTGCTTCAACACTCATCCGACCGCATACATCGGTATGTACTATTTCCAGTAAGTCATTAGCTTGCTCCATTGTTTCGGAGAACAGAGTTTTAGTGATCTTGCCCATGAGGCATGGTTCGCAAGTATCAAATGATTCATAATCAAGTGATTCCAAAAGTCCATCATCATGGAGTTTCCTCATGCGCTTTACACCAATATGACCTAAACGGCAGTGCCATAAGTACGTTGCACTATCATTATCAACTTTGCATCTTTTGGCATCAATATTATGAATACGTGTATCACTACGATCAATATTCAATAAAACATTCACATTGGGTGTATGACCATAGAAGGTTTTATTCATGTAAACAAAACAATAATTATTCTCGGACTTAAATGAATAACTGTATTGACATAAACACGGTCCAATCTTGTTCATGCTCAACGCAAACACCAAATAACATTTTATTTAGGTTCAACACTAATCCCGAAAGTATAGGAACTGTGCGATGATGATCATATCAATCTTGGAACCACTTCCAACACACATCATCACCTCACCCTAACTAGTCTTTGTTTATTCTGCAACTCCCGTTTCGAGTTACTAATCTTCGCAACTGAACCAGTATCAAATACCCAGGGGCTACTATTAATACTAGTAAGGTACACATCTATAACATGTATATCAAATATACCTTTGTTCGCTTTGCCATCCTTCTTATCCCCCAAGTATTTTTGGGGCAGTTCCGCTTCTAGTGACCATTCCCTTTGCAGTAGAAGCACTCAGTTTCGGGCTTAGATCCAGCTTTGGGCTTCTTCACGAGAGTGACCACTTGCTTGCCATTCTTCTTGAAGTTCCCTTTCTTCCCCTTTTCCTTTTTATTGAAACTAGTGGTATTGTTAACCATCAACACTTGATGCTCTTTCTTGATTTCTACCTTCGCCAACTTCAGTATCGCGAAGAGCTCGGGAATCGTTTTTGTTATCCCTTGCATATTATAGTTCATGACGAAGTTCTAGTAGCTTGGTGATAGTGACTAGAGAACTTGGCAATCACTATTTTATCTGGAAGATTAACTCCTACTAGATTCAAGTGATTGTAGTACTCAGACATTCTAAGCACATGCTCACTAGCTGAGCTATTCTCCTCCATCTTGTAGGCAAAGTAATTGTCAGAGGTCTCATACCTCTCGACATGGGCATGAGTATGAAATACCAATTTCAGCTCTTGGAACATCACATATGCTCTGTGGTGTTCAAAACGTTTTTGAAGTCCCGCTTCTAAGCCGTAAAGCATGGCGCACTAAACTATTAAGTAGTCATCATATCGAGCTTTTTTTGACAGAAGACTGTAAGGGAACCCCCTACAGTATAATTGGTGCAACAAACCCAAAGTGCAAGTACCATGCCTTGAACCTGGGTGGGTGGGAAGGCATCAGCCCCTTCCCACCACTAGGCTATGCCTTAGTCTGCCATCATATCGAGCTTTGCCAAACGTTCATAATGTCTTCATATGCTTCTGCAATAGGTCTGTCACCTAGCGGTGCATCAAGGACATAATACTTCTGTGCAGCAATGAGGACAATCCTCATATCACGGACCCAGTCCGCATCATTGCTACGAACATCTTTCAACTTAGTTTTCTCTAGGAACATATCAAAATCAGGGGAGCTAAATCACGAGCTATTGATCTACAACATAGATATGCAAATACTTTAAGGACTAAGTTCATGATAAATTAAGTTCAATTTAATCAAATTACTAATGAACTCCCACTTAAATTAATATCCCTCAGGTTATCTAAGTGATACATGATCCAAATCAACTAAACCATGTCCGATCATCACGTGAGATGGAGTAGTAATCAATGGTGAACATCTCTATGTTGATCATATCTACTATATGACTCATGTTCGACCTTTCAGTCTCTAGTGTTTCGAGGCCATGTATGTACATGCTAGGCTCGTCAAGTTTAACCCAAGTACTCCGCGTGTGTAAAACTGTCTTACACTCGTTGTATGTGAACGTAGAGTCTATCACACCCGATCATCATGTGGTGTCTCGAAACGACGAACTGTTGCAATGGTGCATACTCGGGGAGAACACTTTTATCTTGAAATTAAGAGAAGGGATCATCTTATAATGCTACCGTCGACCTAAGCAAAATAAGATGCATAAAGGATAAACATCACAAGCAATCATAATATGTGACATGATATGGCCATCATCATCTTGTGCTTTTGATCTCCATCTTCAAAGCACCGTCATGATCTCCATTGTCACCGGCTTAACACCTTGATCTCCATCATAGCGCCGTGGTTGTCTCGCCAACTATTGCTTCTATGACTATTGCTAACTCATGGCGATAAAGTACAGCAATTACATGGCGCTTGCATTTCATACAATAAAGAGACAACCATAAGGCTCCTGTCGGTTGCCGGTAATTTGCAAAACATGATCATTTCATACAATAACGTATAACTCATCACGTCTTGACCATATCACATCACAACATGCCCTACAAAAACAAGTTAGATGTCCTCTACTTTGTTGTTGCAAGTTTTACGTGGCTGCTACGGGCTTTAAGCAAGAACCGTTCTTACCTACGGCACAAAACCACAACGGTGATTTATCAAGTTTGATGTGTTAACCTTCAAAAGGACGGCCGCAGTCAAATTCGATTCAACTAAAGTAGGAGAAACAGACACCCGCCAACCACCTTTATGCAAAACAAGTTGCATGTCTGTCGGTGGAACCGGTCTCATGTATGTGAACATGTAAGGTTGGTCCGGGCCGCTTCATCTTACAATGCTGCCGAATAAAAATAAGACGTTGGTGGTAAGCAGTATGACGATCATCTCCCACAACTCTTTGTGTTCTACTCGTGCATATTATCTACGCATAGACCTGGCTCATGATGCCACTGTTGGGAAATGTTACATGGAAAACAAATAATTATACGCACACGCAATGATCTATCCATGGAGATCCATAGAAACGAGAGAGAGAGAGAGAGAGAGGGGGGTGTGTTTCTACGTACCCTTGTAGACCGTAAGCGGAAGTATTTCACAACGCGGTTGATGTAGTCGAACTTCTTTGCACTTCAACCGATCAAGTACCGAACGCACGACACCTCCGCGCGTTCAGATCGGTGACGTTTTGCGCCTTCTTGATCCATCAAGATGTTGAGGTAGTAGATGAGTTTCGACTACACGACGGCATGGTGATGGTGATGGTGAAGTGATCTCCGCAGGGCTTCATCTAACCACTACTAAAATATGACCGATGGAGTAAACGATGGACAGGGGCACCGCACACGGCTAACAATTAATGTTGTGTGTTTGTGAGGCGCCCCCTCCCCACATATATATAGGTGGGAGGGGAGGGGAGGCAGCCACGGCACCCTAGGGCTCGGGAGCCACCCCCTAGGGGCCCTACCTTGCCCTGCGCCCCCCACTTTCCTTGTATACTGAAGGGGGAATGAAAGAGGGGAGAGGGGGAAGGAAGGGGGAATCATATTCCCTCTCTTTCCTTTCCTCCTCCCCTTTCCTTATCCACTTTGGTCGGCCCATATGTGGGGTACACCAGACCCTTGTGGCTGGTGTGTTTCCCCTCTTGGCCCATAAGGCCCATATCTTTTGCCGGGGGTGCCTGAAACTCCTTCCGGTGACCCGATGAGTACCCGATGTCCTACGGAACACTTCCTGTGTCCGAATACCATCGTGCTATATATATTAACCTTTACCTCTCGACCATTTCTAGACTCCTCGTCATGTCCGTGATCTCATCTAGGACTCCGAACAACATTCGGTCACCAAATCACATAACTCATATAATACTATATCGTCAATGAACGTTAAGCGTGCGGACCCAGCGGGTTCGAGAACTATGTAGACATGACCGAGACACCTCTCCGGTCAATAACCAATAGCAGAATGTGGATTCCCATATTGGCTCCTATATATTCTCCGAAGATCTTTATCGGTCGAACCATTATGACAACATACACAATTCCCTTCGTCCGTCGGTATGTTACTTTCCCGAGATTCGATCGTCGGTATATTCATACCTAGTTCAATCTCGTTACTGGCAAGTCTCTTTACTCATTCCATAATACATCATCCCGTGACTAACTCATTAGTCATTTACTTGCAAGGCTTATTATGATGTGCATTACCGAGAGGGCCCAAAGATACCTCACCGATACTCGGAGTGACAAATCCTAATATCGATTCACGCCAACTCAACAAAACACCTTTAGAGATACATGTAGAGCATCTTTAAAATCACCCAGTTATGTTGTGACGTTTGATAGCACACAAGGCATTTCTCCGGTATCCAGGAGTTGCATGATCTCATTGTCAAATGAATATGTATTTGACATACATGAAAGCAGTAGCAATAAACCATATGATCAAATGCTAAGCTAACAGGTGGGTCTTGTCCATCACATCATTCTCCTAATGATGTGATCCCGTTATCAAATGACAACTCATGTCCATTGTTAGGAAACCTTAACCATATTTGATTAACGAGCTAGTCTAGTAGAGGCTTACTAGGGACACGGTATTTGTTTATGTATTCACACATGTATTTAGGTTTCCGATCAATACAATTCTAGCATGAATAATAAACCTTTATCGTGATTAAGGAAATATAATAGTAACCATTTTATTATTGCCTCTAGGGCATATTTCAATGAGATACATGTGTGCCTTGTTGCCTCTTTTGTCACTGGGAAAGGACACCGCAAGATCGAACCCATCACAAAGCACCTCTTCCCATTGCAAGATAAATAGATTAAGTTGGCCAAACGAAACCCAAATATCAGAGAAGAAATACGAGGCCATAATAATCAAGTATTGATATTATAACAAGGCAAATTTGATCGTAAACTCACAATTCACCGGATCCCAACACACACACCACACAAAGTCATTACATCAAATAGATCTCCAAGAGAACTTTGTATTGAGAAACAAAGAGAGAAGAAGCCATCTAGCTACTGCCTACGGACCCGTAGGTTTAAGGTGAAATACTCATGCATCATCGGAGAGGCACCAATGAGGATGATGAACCCCTTCGTGATCGTGTTCCCCCTCCGGTGGAGTGCCGGCAAAGGGCTCTAGATTGGATCTCGTGGTTCTGGAACTTGCAAAGGCTGGAATAAAATTTCGTCGACTCCCCTAGGGTTTCTAGAATATTGGGGTATTTATAGAGCGAAGAGGCGGTGCAGGAGGCCACCGAGGTGGGGACAACCCACCAGGGCGTGCCCTGGTGGGTTGTGCACCCCTCGGAGCACACCCCCAGGTGCTTCTTTGGCCCATCATGTGTCCTTTGGCCAAGAAAAATCCTCCAAGAAGTTTCGCTGCATTTGGACTCCGTTTGGTATTGATTTTCTGTGAAGTAAAAAATAAACAAAAAAACATCAACTGGCACTGGGCACTATGTCAATAGGTTAGTCCCAAAAATGATATAAAATTGCTGTAAAATGATTGTAAATCATCCAAGAATGATAATATAATAGCATGGAACAATAAAATATTATAGATACGTTGAAGACGTATCTGAAGGAAATATGCCCTAGAGGCAATAATAAAGTTTTATTTGTATTTCCTTATATCATGATAAATGTCTTTTATTCTTGCTAGAATTGTATTAACCGGAAACTTAGTACATGTTTGAATACATAGACAAAACAGAGTGTCCCTAGTATGCCTCTACTAGACTAGCTCATTGATCAAAGATGGTTATGTTTCCTAGCCATAGACATGAGTTGTCATTTGATCAACGGGATCACATCATTAGGAGAATGATGTGATGGACAAGACCCATCCGTTAGCTTAGCAACTTGATCGTTCAGTTTTACTGCTATTGCTTTCTTCATGACTTATACATGTTCCTATGACTATGAGATTATGCAACTCCTGAATACCAGAGGAACACCTTGTGTGCTATCAAATGTCACAATGTAACTGGGTGATTATAAAGATGCTCTACAAGTGTCTCTGAAGGTGTTTGTGGTGTTGGCATAGATCTAGAATAGGATTTGTCACTCCGAATGTCGGAGAGGTATCTCTGGGCCCTCTTGGTAATACACATCATAATAAGCCTTGCAAGCAAATGACTAATGAGTTAGTCACGAGATGATGTATTACGGAACGAGTAAAGAGACTTGCCGGTAACGAGATTAACTAGGTATAGTGATACCGACGATCGAATCTCGGGCAAGTAACATACCGATGACAAAGGGAACAACGTATGTTGTTATGCGGTTTGACCGATAAAGATCTTCGTAGAATTTGTAGGAGCCAATATGAGCATCCAGGTTCTGCTATTGGTTATTGACCGGAGATGAGTCCCAGTCATGTCTACATAGTTCTCGAACCCGTAGGGTCCGCACGCTTAACGTTCGATGATGATCAGTATTATGAGTTTATGAGTTTTGATGTACTGAAGGTAGTTTGGAGTCCCGGATGAGATCACGGACATGACGAGGAGTCTCGAAATGTCCGAGACATAAATATTAATATATTGGACGACTATATTCGGACACCGGAAGTGTTTTGGGTGTTATCGGATAAAACCAGAGTGTCGGAGGGGGTTGCCGTGGGCGATAATAATCATACTGCTTACCAGCATGTCATACTTTGATTCGGCGGTATTGTGAGATGAAGCGGCCCGGACCGACATTACGCGTACGCTTACGCGAGACTGGTTTCACCGTTACGAGCACTCATTGCTTAAAGGTGACCGGCGGGTGTCGGTCTCTCTCACTTTAGCTGAATCGAGTGTGACTACACCCGGTCCTTGTGAAGGTTAAAACAGCACATACTTGACGAAAAATCATTGTGGTTTTTGTATGCGTAGGTCAGAACGGTTCTTGCTAAGCCCGTAGCAGCCACGTAAAATTTGCAACAACAAAGTAGAGGACGTCTAACTTGTTTTTGCAGGGCATGTTGTGATGTGATATGGTCAAGACGTGATGAGTTATACATTATTGTATGAGATGATCATGTTTTGTAAGTTATCGAAAATGGGCAGGAGCCGTATGGTTGTCTCTTTATTGTATAAATTGTGAAGGCCATGTAATTGCTTTACTTTATCACTATGAGTTAGCGATAGTGGTAGTAGCAATAGTTGGCGAGACGACCACGACGCTACGATGAAGATCATGGTGTCAAGCCGGTGATGATGGAGATCATGACGATGCTTTGGAGATGGAGATCAAAAGCACAAGATGATGATGGCCATATCATGTCACATATTTTGATTGCATGTGATGTTTATCTTATTATGCTTCTTATTTTGCCTAGTACGGCGGTAGCATTATAAGATGATCCCTTACCAAAATTCAAGGTACAAGTGTTCTCCCTGAGTATGCACCGTTGCGAAAGTTCGTCGTGCCGAGACACCACGTGATGATCGGGTGTGATAAGCTCTACGTTCACATACAACGGGTGCAAGCCAGTTTTGCACACGCAGAATACTCGGGTTAAACTTGATGAGCCTAGCATGTACAGACATGGCCTCGGAACACTGGAGACCGAAAGGTCGAGCGTAAATCAAATAGTAGATATGATCAACATAATATGTTCACCATTGAAAACTACTCCATCTCACATGATGATCGGACATGGTTTAGCTGATTTGGATTATGTGGTCATTTAGATGACTAGAGGGATGTCTATCTAAGTGGGAGTTCTTTAGTGATATGATTAATTGAACTTTAATTTATCATGAACTTAGTCCTACTAGTTTTTGCATATCTATGTTGTTGTATATCAATGGCCAGTGCTACCGTACCCTTGAATTTTAATGTGTTCCTAGAGAAAGCTAAGTTGAAAGATGATGGTAGCAATTACACGGATAGGGTCCGTAACTTGAGGATTATCCTCATTGCTGCACAGACGAATTATGTCCTTGAAGCACCGCTAGGTGACAAGCCCCCTCCCGCTAATGTAGACGCTTTGAACGTCTGGCATACGCAGTCTGATGACTACACGATAGTTCAGTGTGCCATGCTTTACGGCTTAGAACCGGGACTTCAACGATGTTTTGAACGTCATGGAGCATATGAGATGTTCCAGGAGTTGAAGTTAATATTTCAAGCAAATGCCCGGATTGAGAAATATGAGATTTCAAATAAGTTCTACAGCTGCAAGATGGAGGAGAATAGTTCTATCAGCGAACACTTGCTCAGAATGTCTGGGTACTACAATCATATGACTCGACTTGGTTGCAAAGTTCACAAAGATAGTGTCATTGATAGAGCTCTTCAATCACTGCCACCAAGCTACAAAGGCTTCGTGATGAACTATAACATGCTAGGGATGCAGAAGACAATTCCCGAGCTCTTCGCTATGCTCAAAGCTGCGGAGGTAGAAATCAAAAAGGAGCATCAAGTGTTGATGGTTAACAAGACCACTAGTTTCAAGAAAAAGGGGAAGGGAAAGAAGGGGGACTTCAAGAAGAATAGCAAGTCAGTTGCTACTCCCACGAAGAAACCCAAGTCTGGAGCCAAGCCTGAAACTGAGTGCTTCTACTGCAAACGGACAGGACACTAGAAGCGGAAATGCCCCAAGTATTTGGCGGATAAGAAGGATGGCAAAGTGAACAAAGGTATATGTGATATACATGTTATTGATGTGTACCTTAATAATGCTCGTAGTAGCACCTGTGTATTTGATACTGGTTCGGTTGCTAATATTTGTAACTCGAAACAGGGGCTACGGATTAAACGATGATTAGCTAAGGACGAGGTGACGATGCGCGTGGGAAATGGTTCCAAAGTCGATGTGATCGCCGTTGGAACGCTACCTCTACATCTACCTTCGGGGTTTGTTTTAGACCTGAATAATTGTTGTTTGGTGCCAGCGTTGAGCATGAACATTATATCTGGATCTTGTTTATTGTGAGACGGTTATTCATTTAAATCTGAGAATAATGGTTGTTCTATTTATATGAGTAATATCTTTTATGGTCATGCACCCTTGAAGAGTGGTCTATTCTTGTTGGATCTCGATCGTAGTGATACACATATTCATAATATTGAAACCAAAAGATGCAAGGTTAATAATGATAGTGCAACTTATTTGTGGCACTACCGTTTAGGTCATATTGGTGTAAAGCGCATGAAGAAACTCCATAGTGATGGACTTTTGGAATCACTTGATTATGAATCACTTCGTGCTTGCGAACCATGCCTCATGGGCAAGATGACTAAAACTCCGTTCTCCGGAACAATGGAGCGAGCAACTGATTTATTGGAAATCATACATACTGATGTATGTGGACCGATGAGTGTTGAGGCTTGCGGCGGGTATCGTTATTTTCTGACCTTCACTGATGATTTGAGAAGATATGGGTATATCTACTTGATGAAGCACAAGTCTGAAACATTTGAAAAGTTCAAAGAATTTCAGTGTGAAGTAGAGAATCATCGTAACAAGAAAATAAAATTTCTACGATCTGATCGTGGAGGTGAATGTTTGAGTTACGAGTTTGGTCTTCATTTGAAACAATGTGGAATAGTTTCACAACTCACGCCACCTAGAACACCATAGCGTAATGGTGTGTCCAAACGTCGTAATCGTACTTTATTAGATATGGTGCGATCTATGATGTCTCTTACTGATTTACCACTATCGTTTTGGGGTTATGCTTTGGAGACAGCTACATTCAAGTTAAATAGGGCACCATCTAAATCCGTTGAGACGACACCTTATGAACTGTGGTTTGGCAAGAAACCAAAGTTGTCGTTTCTTAAAGTTTGGGGCTGCGATGCTTATGTGAAAAAGCTTCAACCTGATAAGCTAGAACCCAAGTCGGAGAAATGTGTCTTCATAGGATATCCAAAAAAGACTGTTGGGTACACCTTCTATTACAGATCCGAAGGCTAGATATTCGTTGATAAGAATGGATCCTTTCTAGAGAAGGAGTTTCTCTCAAAAGAAGTGAGTGGGAGGAAAGTGGAACTTGATGAGGTAATTGTATCTTGTCCCGAATTGGAAAGTAGTACATCACATAAACTAGTTCCAGTGATTCCTACACAATTAGTGAGGAAGCTAATGATGATGATCATGAAACTTCGGATCAAGTTACTACTGAACTTCGTAGATCAACGAGAGTACGTTCCGCGCCAGAGTAGTACGACAACCCGGTTCTGGAGGTCATGTTACTAGACCATGATGAACCTACGAACTATGAGGAAGTGATGATGAGCCCAGATTCCACAAAATGGCTTGAGGCCATGAAATCTGAGATGGGATCCATGTATGAGAACAAAGTGTGGACTTTGGTTGACTTGCCCGATGATCGGCAAGCCATTGAAAATAAATAGATCTTCAAGAGGAAGACCGACGCTGACGGTAATGTTACTGTCTACAAAGCTCGACTTGTTGCAAAAGGTTTTCGACAAGTTCAAGGAGTTGACTACGATGAGACTTTCTCACCCATAGCGATGCTTAAGTCTGTCCGAATCATGTGAGCAATTGCCACATTTTATGATTATAAAATCTGGCAAATGGATGTCAAAACTGTATTCCTGAATGGATATCTCAAAGAGGAGATGTATATGATGCAACCAGAAGGTTTTGTCGATCCTAAAGGTGCTAACAAGGTGTGTAAGCTCCAGCGATTCATCTATGGACTGGTGCAAGCATCTCGGAGTTGGAATATACGCTTTGATGAGGTGATCAAAGCATATAGTTTTATACACACTTTTGGAGAAGCCTGTATTTACAAGAAAGTGAGTGGGAGCTCTGTAGCATTTCTGATATTATATGTAGATGACATATTGTTGATTGGAAATGATATATAATTTCTGGATGGCATAAAAGGATACTTGAATAAGAATTTTTCAATGAAAGACCTCGGTGAAGCTGCTTACATATTAGGCATCAAGATCTATAGAGATAGATCAAGACGCTTAATTGGACTTTCACAAAGCACATACCTTGATAAAGTTTTGAAGAAGTTCAAAATGGATCAGTCAAAGAAAGGGTTCTTGCCTGTGTTACAAGGTGTGAAGTTGAGTAAGACTCAATGCCCGACCACTGCAGAAGATATAGAGAAAATGAAAGTCATTCCCTATGCCTCAGCCATAGGATCTATCATGTATGCAATGCTGTGTACCAGACCTGATGTGTGCCTTGCTATAAGTTTAGCAGGGAGGTACCAAAGTAATCCGGGAGTGGATCACTGGACAGCGGTCAAGAACATCCGGAAGTAACTGAAAGGACAAAGGATATGTTTCTCGTTTATGGAGGTGACAAAGAGCTCGTCGTAAACGGTTATGTCGATTCAAGCTTTGACACTAATCTGGATGACTCTAAGTCACAAACCGGATATGTATTTTTATTGAATGGTGGAGATGTCAGTTGGTGCAGTTCCAAGCAGAGCGTCGTGGCGGGATCTACGTGGGAAGCGGTAGCGGCTTCGGAAGCAGCAAATGAAGGAGTCTGTATGAAGGAGTTCATATCCGATCTAGGTGTAATACCTAGTGCATCGGGTCGAATGAAAATCTTTTGTGACAACACTGGAGCAATAGCCTTGGCGAAGGAATCCAGGTTTCACAAGAGAACAAAGCACATCAAAAGACGCTTCAATTCCATCCGCGATCAAGTCAAGGAGGGAGACATAGAAATATTCAAGATACATACGGATCTGAATGTCGCAGACCCGTTGACTAAGCCTCTTCCACGAGCAAAACATAATCAGCACCAAGACTCCATGGGTGTTAGAATCATTACTATGTAATCTAGATTATTGACTCTAGTTCAAGTGGGATACTGAAGGAAATATGCCCTAGAGGCAATAATGAAGTTGTTATTTGTATTTCCTTATATCATGATAAATGTCTTTTATTCATGCTAGAATTGTATTAACCGGAAACTTAGTATATGTGTGAATACATAGACAAAACAGAGTGTCCCTAGTATGCCTCTACTAGACTAGCTCACTGATCAAAGATGGTTATGTTTCCTCGCCATAGACATGAGTTGTCATTTGATCAACGGGATCACATCATTAGGAGAATTATGTGATGGACAAGACCCATCCGTTAGCTTAGCAACTTGATCGTTTAGTTTTACTGCTATTGCTTTCTTCATGACTTATACATGTTCCTATGACTATGAGATTATGCAACTCCCGAATACCGGAGGAACACCTTGTGTGCTATCAAACGTCACAACGTAACTGGGTGATTATAAAGATGCTCTATAGGTGTCTCCGAAGGTGTTCGTGGTGTTGGCATAGATCAAGAATAGGATTTGTCACTCCGAGTGTCGGAGAGGTATCTCTGGGCCCTCTCGGTAATACACATTATAATAAGCCTTGCAAGCAAATGACTAATGAGTTAGTCACGAGATGATGTATTATGGAATGAGTAAAGAGACTTTCCGGTAATGATATTAACTAGGTATAGTGATGCCGACGATCGAATCTCGGGCAAGTAACATACCAATGACAAAGGGAACAATGTATGTTGTTATGCGGTTTGACCGATAAAGATCTTCGTAGAATATGTAGGAGCCAATATGAGCATCCAGGTTCCGCTATTTGTTATTGACCGGAGATGAGTCTTGGTCATGTCTACATAGTTCTCGAACTCGTAGGGTCCGCACGCTTAACGTTTGATGACGATCGGTATTATGAGTTTATGAGTTTTGATGTACCGAAGGTAGTTCGGAGTCCCGGATGAGATCACTTACATGACGAGGAGTCTCGGAATATCCGATACATAAAGATTAATATATAGGACGACTATATTCGGACACCGGAAGTGTTCCGGGTGTTATCGGATAAAACCGGAGTGCGGGTGTAACATCCCAAAATTCTAAATTTTGGAATGTTATAATAAGTAGATAGTAATGATTGCTTGTTTGATGTGCTGTGTGAATTTGAGTGAAATTTGAAACTTTTGAAAGTTAAATTAGAGGGAATAAAATGACTTTCCCAAAACTTTCACTTTGCACTTTGATCTCCGGGAATTCAAATTATTTTCAACACAAACCTTGGAGTGAAGATAATATGACTTCTTCCATTTATTAAATGAAAAGGGTTTCGAAAGGATTTTTGAATTTCATTCTCGAAATATTTCAAATTCAGAAACTTTATGCAACACAATGATTTCCCCAAGAGAAGATAATCTGACTTCTTCAAATTATAGGAAATATGAGTTGGAAGTTTTTCTGAAATTTTCTCCAACTCATTTTGAAAATTTGAGTTATTGGGTTTTATTCAAATTATTTTTCTCCAAAAATA
>LR738716.1:45723740-45746331 GCA_902687465.1 Secale cereale
ATTTTCAATAAAATTCATCGATTTTGAAAAAGGTTCATACATTTCGAAAAACTTCATTAGTTTTCAAGAAAAGTTCTCAAACTTGAAAAACTGTTCATCAATTTTTTTAAAAGATCACTGAATTTAAAAAATAAGTTCATGGATTTTTGAAACAAGCTCATCAAAGTTTTAAAAAGTTCACAAAATTTGAGATCAGTTCATGGAATTTGAAAAAAACTTCGTTGATTTTGAAGGAAAATTTCATCGATTGACAATCACACATTTAATAAAAATAAATAAAAATAGCAGGAAATAAACAGGAAAAGAAACAAAAAAAGAAAAAGAAAATGCGAACAGCAGAAAGAGTAAGAAGTACGCAAGAAACTACCATGCATAAGCTAGCAAATGGCCGTAGTGGTTAGCTCGGTGCTCTGTGAACTCATAGGTCTCAAGTTAGATTCGGCGTACTGCTCCATTTTTTGCACTTTATAAACAGATGAAGCAAAACGGGCCGGCCCATCTCGCGGAGGCGCCCGTTTGCAAAATAACCTGTAACGGGCGGCTGCAGCGCTAAATAGGAAGCGCCGGAATAATGCATGAAACGCACGCACGCTCGTGTTGTGGTGGGCTAGCCCAATTAACGGTTTGCTTGGTTTTTTGTGTGTGGAAATTCTAGACGAAACGAGCTGCACGCTCTTCAGCTTTTCTCAGCTCGGCCCGAAGTCAAGAACAGTCCACTCCCACATATTGTATGCATACTGTTGTGAATTGCTCAGGAACTGGAAGAAAAAATGTTTATGAACTTAACAATATTTAGCACGAATTATAATGAATGTTTGCGAATTTCGAAAAAGCAAGAATTTTTAAAAGATTCCGAATTTAGGAAATAATCCAAAATTACCAAAAAATACCAATTTTACATGAATAAATATGGTATGGATTCAAAAAATTCGCAAATAATACAGATGTTCATTAATTTTAAAATTGTTCGTTGGTTCGAAAAAATGAGAGTTTTTTTCATAAAAATTCCTGATTTGTTTAATCAATTTGGAAAAAAAAATCTGAATTGGAAAAATATTCTAGACTAAAAAATGATTCCCAATTTTTAAAATGTTCACGTATTTGATAAAATGTCACAAGTTTAAGAATCATGAATTAGAAAAAGGGTTTGTCAGTTCACATTGTTAAAAAAACAAAAAGAGAAAAAAAGAAGGAGAAGAAAATAATGAAAAGAAAACACAAAGGGAATAAAAGGAAAACATTTCCAAAACCAGGGGAAAAGACAAAAAAAAGATTGCCCGTGAGTATTAGGCGAGTACAATAGCGTTGTAAGGGTGCGTGTTTGCTCGACACCCTCGCCCAATTGCAGTGGACCGGGGAGCAGTTTCAGGACCCTGATCCGATGGCCCCATTTTGTATTCGCACCACACCGGCCTTCTTTGGAAGAAAAATCACTAACAAAACTAGAATTACTAAGTGATCATCAATTAAGAGTGCATCTTGGCATGATTAATATTAGAAGGGTTGGACGTGCTTTGCTGTGTTAGTGTTGTTGGGTTTTCATAACATTTTATTTATATAGTATAGTATTTTGGTAGCTCTTTTGTGGTGTGATTTTATCTTATCTGCTAATCAACACATATTTATGTGGGAAAATTTTCGCGTGGGCGGCTGCATGTACCATATTGATGCTAAGATATCACATGGTGGCACATTTTTCTAGGTGCTGAGAGGGTGCACCGCGTTGATATATTTATTATAGGTCGGTTGCTACTAATTGATTTAAAAAATCATTGGCTTGATGAAAATTTTGAACCAAATTCAAAATTGAATATCTCAATCGAATGGAGGAGCTCCAAAACTAGGAAAGCATAGGAATTAAAAGAATTGAATGAGGTGGCTCATTGAGAAACTGTTGACTCGGTCAAATCTGATGACCCAATTTCAAATTGATGACCGCAAATGATTTTGAGGCCTTTAAAATAGGGAGCATGGTATAAGGATAACTATAAGTATATGTTGCTAGTAGTGGTAGTAAATGGAATAATTTATTTTTAATTTACTCCTTGCAAAGAAACTAGATGTACCATGAACGTGCATACTTTGCGCATATGCATGATTGATATGTCACATACATATCCACTTTTTCATACACTTTTGCTTTTTTTTTGGACTCTAGTTTGAATGAAACTAACCCTGAATGACACTGTTTCCAACAGAACTGTGATGGTGTTATTTTTGTGCAGAAATAAAAGTTCACAGATAGAGCTGAAATTTTATGATTTTTTTCTCAATTATATAAAAAATACTGATGAAAAGATCAGAGAGCCAAAAGCTCAGGTGCCCCCCCTAGGCGGCACCACACAGGCTTGTGGGACCCTCGGGACTCAGTTTGCCCTACCTCCAACTCCATAAATACCGTTTCGCGAAGAAGAAAAAAGCAGAGAGAAATAATCATCACGTTTTATGATACATAGCCGCCATCACCGCATGTTCTTCATGGGAGGAGTCCGTTCGGGGCTCTGGAGAGGGGGATTCATCACCATCGTCATCATCAACCCTTCTCCATCGCCAACCTCATGACGATCACCGCCAGGAAAGAGTAGTTCCTTTATAGGCTTGCTCGGCGGTGATGGAATTGGATGAGATTTATCATGTAATCGAGTCAATTTGTTAGGGCTTGATCCCTAGTATACACTATATTATGAGATTAATGTTCTTGGAAATATGCCCTAGAGGAAATAATAAATTGGTTATTATCATATTCCCCGTTCATGGTAAATGTTTTTTATTCATGCTAGAATTGTATTGACCGTAAACTTAAATACATTTGTGAATACATAGACTACATTGTGTCCCTAGTAAGCCTCTACTAGACTAGCTCGTTGATCAAAAGATGGTTATGGTTTCCTGATAATAGACATGAGCTGTCATTTGATAATAGCACCACATCATTAGGAGAAAGATGTGATGGATAAGACCCAACCGCTAGCTTAGCATGAGATTGTTTAGTTATTTGCTACAACTTTCTTCATGTCAAGTATCAGTTCCTTAGACCATGAAATCATGTCACTCTTGGATATCGGAGGCGTGTCTTGTGTGCTATCAAACATCGCTTCATAACTGGGTGATCATAAAGGTGCTCTACAGATATTTCTGAAGGTGTCTCTTGAGTTGCATGGATTGATATTGGGATTTGTCACTCTGCAGGACACAGAGATGTCTCTGGGCCCTCTTGGTAATACAAGATCGTAAAGAGTAAAGAGTTAGTCACGTGATCTCGTATTACGGAACGAGTAAAGAGACTTGACGTTAACGAGATTGAACTAGGACGGAGATACCGACGATCGAATCTCGGGAAAGTAACATATCGCTGGACAAAGGGAATTGCATACGGGATTACTAGAATCCTCGACATCATGGTTCAACCGATAAAAGATCTTCGTGGAATGTAGGAACCAATATAGGCATGTAGGTCGCTATTGGTTATTGACCGGAGAGGTGTCTCGGTCATGTCTACATGATTCTCGAGCCTGTAGGGTCCGCACGCTTAACGTATGGTGACGCTAGAGTAGTATTTGGATATGTACGTTGGCGAGCAAATGTTGTTTGGAGTCCAGAATGGGATCCCAGACATCACGAGGAGCTCCGGAATGGTCCAGAGGTAAAGACTTGTACACATGAAGTCCTTTTTGGTTGTGGGATTTTTTTGGGCATTATCAGTATTGTACTGGGAGTGCCCAAAGGGGTCCGGGGGTCCTCCAAGGGGGTCCACCTGCCCCTATGCCCACACAGGCTGTAGGGGTGCGCCCTGGCCTACATGGGGCAGAGGCACCCACCCCAAGAGGCTCATGCGCTAAGGAGGAGGAGAGAGGGAAGAGTCCTAAGGGGGGAAGGCACCCCCTAGGTGCCTTAGAGAGGGAGGAGACCTCCCTAGGCCCACACCCCTCCTTGGAGGAGTGTATAGGGCTGAGACCAAGCCCTCCCCCTTGCCACCTATATATAGAGGGGGAGAGGGAGGGGCTGGACACACCAATTCCCATGCCTCGGCAGCAACCCTACCTTTCCCATAACTCTGTTTTCTCCTCAAATTGGTTCCAGCAGCGTTTGGTGAAGCCCTGCTGGCACTGCACCACCACCATCTCCACCATGATGTCATGTTGGTTGAGCTCCCATCTAATTATCCTCTATTGCTTGCTGGATCAAGAATGAGGAGATGTTACCGAGCCGCACATGTGCTGAACGCAGAGGTGTCGTCAGTTCGGCGCTAGATTGGATTGGATCATGATCGGATCGCGAAGAGTATGACTACGTCAACCATGTTATATATGCTTCTGCTTTCGGTCTACAAGGGTATCTAGACACACTCCCCCTCTTGTTGCTATGCATCTCCCAGATTAGATCTTGGGTGTTCGTACGATTTTTTTATTTTCATGCTTCGTTCCCCATCAGTAATGCGGACATAAGACTAAGTTGAAAGATGATGGAAGCAACTATGTGGACTGGGTTCGTAAATTGAGGACCTCACTGCTGCACAGAAGCCTTATATCCTCGAAGCACCGCTAGGTGTGCCACCCGCTCCCGCAAATCTGTACGCTATGAACGTCTCACAAACTAGAAGTGGTGACTACACGATAGTTCAGTGCGCCATGCTTTACGGCATAGAACCGGGGCTCCAAAGACGTTTTGAGCACCACAGTGAATGAAATATGCCCTAGAGTCAATAATAAAGTTGTTATTTATATTTCGTTATATATCATGATAAATGTCTTTTATTCATGCTAGAATTGTATTAACCGGAAACTAGATAGATGTGTGAATACATAGACAAAACAGAGTGTCCCTAGTATGCCTCTACTAGACTAGCTCGTTAATCAAAGATGGTTGAGTTTCCTGACCATAGACATGTGTTGTCATTTGATGAACGGGATCACATCATTAGGAGAATGATGTGATGGACAAAACCCATCTGTTAACTTAGCATAATGATCGTTTAGTTTTATTGCTATTGCTTTCTTCATGACTTATACATGTTCCTCTAACTATGAGATTATGTTACTCCCGAATACCGGAGGAACACCTTGTGTGCTATCAAACGTCACAACGTAACTGGGTGATTATAAAGATGCTCTACAGGTGTCCCCGGAGGTGTTTGTGGCCATATCATGCTCTACCGCTAGGTGTGCCACCCGCTCCCGCAAATCTGTAGAGGACGTATAACTTGTTTTTGTAGGGCATGTTGTGATGTGATATGGTCAAGACGTGATGAGTTATACGTTATTGTATGAGATGATCATGTTTTGTAAATTATCGGCAACCGACAGGAGCCTTATGGTTGTCTCTTTATTGTATGAATTGCGAACGCCATGTAATTACTTTACTTTATCACTATGAGTTAGCGATAGTACTAGAAGCAATAGTTGGCGAGACGACCATGACGCTAAGATAAAGATCATGGTGTCAAGCCGGTGACGATGGAGATCATGACGATGCTTTGGAGATGGAGATCAAAAGCACAAAGTGATGATGGCCATATCATGTCACATATTTTGATTGCATGTGATGTTTATCTTTTTATGCATCTTATTTTGCTTAGTACGACGGTAGCATTATAAGATGATCCCTTACAAAATTTCAAGGTACAAGTATTCTCTCTAAGTATGCACCATTGCGACAGTTCGTCGTGCCGAGACACCACGTGAAGATCGGGTATGATAAGCTCTACGTTCACATACAACGGGTGTAAGACAGTTTTGCACATGCAGAATACTCGGGTTAAACTTGAAGAGCCTAGCATGTACAGACATGGCTCGGAACACTGGAGACCGAAAGGTCGAGCGTGAATCATATTGCAGATATGATCAACGTAAGATGTTCACCATTGAAAACTACTCCATCTCACGTGATGATCGGACATGGTTTAGTTGATTTGGATCACGTTATCATTTATATGACTTGAGGGATGTCAATCGAAGTGGGAGTTCTTTAGTAATATGATTAATTGAACGTTAATTTATCATGAACTTAGTCCTCATAGTTTTTGCATATCTATGTTGTTGTAGATCAATGGCACGTACTACTGTTCCTTGAATTTTAATGCGTTCCTAGAGAAAGCAAAGTTGAAAGATGATGGTATCAACTACATCGACTGGGTCCGTAACTTGAGGATTATCCTCATTGCTGCACAGAAGAATTATGTCCTTGAAGCACCGCTAGGTGACAAGCCCTCTCTCGCTAATGTGGACGCTTTGAACATCTGGCAGACGCGGTCTGATGACTACTCGATAGTTCAGTGTGCCATGCTTTACGGCTTAGAATCGGGACTACAAATACGTTTTGAACGTCATGGAGGATATGAGATGTTCCAAGAGTTGAAGTTAATACTTCAAGCAAATGCCAGAGTTGAGAGATATGAAATCTCCAACAAGTTCTATAGCTGCAAGATGGAGGAGAACAGTTCTGTCAGTGAACACATACTCAGAATGTCTGGGTACCACAATGATGTCTACTACGCAACCTTCTTCTTGTAGACGTTGTTGGGCCTCCAAGTGCAGAGGTTTGTAGGACAGTAGCAAATTTCCGTCAAGTGGATGACCTAAGGTTTATCAATCTGTGGGAGGCGTAGGATGAAGATGGTCTCTCTGAAGCAACCCTGCAACCAAATAACAAAGAGTCTCTTGTGTCCCCAACACACCCAATACAATGGTAAATTGTAAAGGTGCACTAGTTCGACGAAGAGATGGTGATACAAGTGCAATATGGATGATAGATATAGTTTTTGTAATCTAAAAATATAAAAACAGCAAGGTAACTAAAGATAAAAGTGAGCATAAACGGTGTTGCAATGATAGGAAACAAGGCCTAGGGTTCATACTTTCACTAGTGCAAGTTCTCTCAACAATAATAACATAACTGGATCATATAACTATCCCTCAACATGCAACAATGAGTCACTCCAAAGTAACTAATAGCGGAGAACAAACGAAGAGATTATGGTAGGGTACGAAACCACCTCAAAGTTATTCTTTCCGATCGATCTATTCAAGAGTCCATAGTAAAATAACACGAAGCTATTCTTTCCGTTCAATCTATAATAGAGTTCATACTAGAATAACACCTTAAGACACAAATCAACCAAAACCCTAATGTCACCTAGATACTCCATTGTCACCTCAAGTATCCGTGGGCATGATTATACGATATGCATCACACAATCTCAGATTCATCTATTCAACCAACACAAAGTACATCAAAGAGTGCCCCAAAGTTTCTACCGGAGAGTCAAGACGAAAACGTGTGCCAAACCCTATGCATAGATTCCCAAGGTCACGGAACCCGCAAGTTGATCATCAAAACATACATCAAGTGGATCACGTGATATCCCATTATCACCACAGATAAGCACATGCAAGACATACATCAAGTGTTCTCAAATCCTTAAAGACTCAATCCGATAAGATAACTTCAAAGGGAAAACTCAATTCATCACAAGAGAGTAGAGGGGGAGAAACATCATAAGATCCAACCATAATAGCAAAGCTCGCGATACATCAAGATCGTGCCATCTCAAGAACACGAGAGAGAGAGAGAGGTGAAACACATAGCTACTGGTACATACCCTCAGCCCCGAGGGTGGACTACCCCCTCCTCGTCATGGAGAGCGCCGGGATGATGAAGATAGCCACCGGAGAGGGATTTCCCCTCCGGTAGGGTGCCAGAACGTGTCTAGATTGGTTTTCAGTGGCAACAGAGGCTTTGGGCGGCGGAACTCCCGATCTAGGTTACTTTCCGGAGGTTTCAGTATATATAGGAGGTGTTGGAGTTGGGGCCAAGTAAAGGGGTCTACGGGCTGTCCACGAGGCAGGGGGCACGCCCCCACCCTCGTGGGCAGCCCATGGGTCTTCTCGTCCCCCTCCGGCACTTCCTGGGCTTCTTTTGGTCCAAAAACGTCCTCCATTAAGTTTCAGGTCAATTAGGCTCCGTTTGATATTCCTTTTCTACGAAACCCTAAAACAGGAGAAAAACAGAAACTGGCACTAGGCTCTGGGCTAATAGGTTAGTCCCTAAAATCATATAAAAGTATATATAAAAGCCCATCAAACATCCTAGAAGGATAATATAATAGCATGGAACAATCAAAAATTATAGATACGTTGGAGACATATCAAATATCCCCAAGCTTAATTCCTGCTCGTCCTCAAGTAGGTAAATGATAAAAACAGAATTTTTGATGTGGAATGCTAACCAACATAATTTTCGATGTAATTCTTTTTATCATGGCATGATTGTTCTGATCTGAAAGATTCAAGACAAAAGTCTATATTGACTTAAGAAATAATAATACTTCAAGCATACTAACAAAGCAATCATGTCTTCTCAAAATACCATGGCTAAAGAAAGTTATCCCTACAAAATCATATAGTCTGGCTATGCTCCCTCTTCATCACACAAAATATTCATATCATGCATAACCCCGGTTTCAGCCAAGCACTTGTTTTCATACTCAATTATTTCAAACCTTTCAACTTTCACGCAATACATGAGCGTGAGCCATGGATATAGCACTATGGGTGGAATAGAGTGGTGGTTGTGGAGAAGACAAAAAGGAGGAAGATAGTATCACATCGACTAGGCGTATCAACGGGCTATGGAGATGCCCATCAATAGATATCAATGTGAGTGAGTAGGGATTGCCATGCAACGGATGCACTAGAGCTAAAAATGTATGAAAGCTCAACAAAAGAAACTAAGTGGGTGTGCATCCAACTTGCTTGCTCATGAAGACCTAGGGCATTTGAGGAAACCCATCGTTGGAATATACAAGCCAAGTTCTATAATGAAAATTCCCACTAGTATATGAAAGTGACTAAACATGAGACTCTCTATCATGAAGAACATGGTGCTACTTTGAAGCACAAGTGTGGAAAAAGATAGTAGCAATTGTCCCTTTTTCTTTTCTTTTCTTTTTTCTTTTTCTTTTCTTTTTTTTGGGCCTTTCCTCCTTCTTCTTTTTGGGACAATGCTCTAATAATGATGATCATCACACTTATATTGATTTACAACTCGATACTAGAACAAAGTATGACTCTATATAAATGCCTCCGGCGGTGTACCGAGATGTGCAATGAATCAAGAGTGACATGTATGAAAAATTATGCATGGTGGCTTTGCCACAAATACGATGTCAACTACATGATGATGCATGGCAATATGACAATATGAAGCGTGTCATATGAACGGAACGATGGAAAGTTGCATGGCAATATATCTCGGAATGGCTATGGAAATGCCATGATAGGTAGATACGGTGGCCGTTTTGAGGAAAGTATATGGTGGATGTTTGGTACCGACGAAAGTTGCACGGTACAAGAGAGGC
The DNA here is from genome assembly GCA_902687465.1 of Secale cereale. Taxonomy (NCBI): domain Eukaryota; kingdom Viridiplantae; phylum Streptophyta; class Magnoliopsida; order Poales; family Poaceae; genus Secale; species Secale cereale. The sequence goes on from LR738716.1 coordinate 45,733,096, forward strand.
TAGCAATGGTGGAAGGGTGAGAGTGCGTATAATCCATGGACTCAACATTAGTCATAAAGAACTCATATACTTATTGCAAAAATTTACGAGTCATCAAAACAAAGCAATCAACACATGCTCCTAGGGGGGAGGTTGGTAGGAGTTAACCATCGCGCGCCCCCGACCTCCACACAAAGGGTGACACTCTACAAATACCTCATGCTCTAACCTCGTCACATAGCGGTTCACCATACATGCATGCTACGGGAATCACAAAATTTAACACAAGTATTTCTCAAATCCACAATTACTCCACTAGCATGACTCTAATATCACCATCCTCATATCTCAAAACAATCATCAAGTATCAAACTTTGCCTATCATTCAATGCACTTTATATGAAAGTTTTTACTATACCCATCTTGGATGCCTATCATATTAGGACTAGTTTCATAACCAAAGCACATTACCATGTTGTTCTATTAGACTCTCAAATAGATATAAGTGAAGCATGAGAGACCATCTATTTATTCAAAATAAAACCACCGCCGTGCTCTAAAAAGATATAAGTGAAGCACTAGAGCAAATGACAAACTACTCCAAAGGATATAAGTGGAAATCAATGAGTAGTTGAATAATTATGTAACTATGTGAAGACTCTATAACATTTAAGAATTTCAGATCTTGGGATATTATTCAAACAACAAGCAAAACAAACTAAAATAAATCGACGCTCCAAGCAAAACACATATCATGTGGTGAATAAAAATATAGCATCAAGTAAAGTTACCCATAGACGAAGACGAAAGTGGGGATGCCTTCCCGGGGCATCCCCAAGCTTAGTCTTTTGGTTGTCCTTAAATTTTACCTTGGGGTGCCTTGGGCATCCCCAAGCTTAGGCTCTTTCCACTCCTTATTCCATAGTCCATCGAATCTTTACCCAAAACTTGAAAACTTCACAACACAAAACTTAACAGAAAACTCGTAAGCTCCGTTAGTATAAGAAAATAAAACCACCACTTAGGAACTGTTATTAACTCATTCTAAATTCATATTGGTGTAATATCTATTGTATTCCAACTTCTCTATGGTTCATAGCCTCCGATACTACTCATAGATTCATCAAAATAAGCAAATAACACATAGAAAACAGAATCTGTCAAAAACAGAATAGTCTGTAGCAATCTGTAACTTTTGAATACTTCTGTAACTCTAAAATTCTGAAATAAATTGGTAAACGTGAGGAATTTGTCTATCAATCATCTGCAAAAATAATCAACTTAAAAGCACTCTTCTGTAATAAATGGTAGCTAATCTCGTGAGCGCTAAAGTTTCTGTTTTTTACAGCATGATCGCATAAACTTCACACAAGTCTTCCCAAAGGTTCTACTTGGCACAAACACACAAAACCACATCTAAACAGAAGCTAGATGCAATATTTATTCCTAAACGGAAGCAAAAGCAAAGAAAATAAAATTGGGTTGCCTCCCAACAAGCGATATCGTTTAACGCCCCTAGCTAGGCACGATGATTTCAATGATGCTCGCATAAAAGATAAGAATTGAAACATAAAGGGAGCATCATGAAGAATATGACTAGCACATTTAAGTCTAACCCACTTCCTATGCATAGGGATTTTGTGAGCAAACAACTTATGGGAACAATATTCAACTAGCATAGGAAAGAAAAACAAGCATAGCTTCAAAAATTTAAGCACATACAGAGGAAACTTGATATTGTTGCAATTCCTACAAGCATATGATCCTCTCTCATAATGATTTTCAGTAGAATCATGAATGAATTCAACAATATAACCATTAAAGCATTCTTTTCATGATCTACAAGCATAGAAAATTTACTACTCTCCACATAAGCAAAATTCTTCTCATTCATACTAGTGGGAGGAGTAAATTCAACAAAATAACTATCATGTGAAGCATAATCCAATTGAAAACCAAAATCATGATGACAAGTTTCATGGTTATCTTTATTCTTTATAGCATACGTTTAATCACAATAATCATCATAAATAGTAACTTTGTTCTCATAATCAATTGGAACCTCTTCCGAAATAGTGGATTCATCACTAAATAAAGTCATGACCTCTCCAAATCCACTTTCATCAATATAATCATCATAAATAGGAGGCATGCTTTCATCGTAATAAATATTATCATCAAAACTTGGGGGACTAAACATATCATCTTCATCAAACATAGCATCCCCAAGCTTGTGGTTTTGCATATCATTAGCATCATGGGTATTCAAAGAATTCATACTAACAACATTGCAATCATGCTCATCATGCACATATTTCATGCCAAGCATTCTATGTAATTCTTCTTCTAGTACTTGAGCACAATTTTCCTTTCCATCATTTTCACGAAAGATATTAAAAAGATGAAGCATATGAGGTAACCGTAATTCCATTTTTTAGTTTTCGTTTATAAATCAAACTAGTGATAAAACAAGAAACTAAAAGATTCGATTGCAAGATCTAAAGATATACCTTCAAGCACTAACCTCCCCGGCAACGGCGCCAGAAAAGAGCTTGATGTCTACTACGCAACCTTCTTCTTGTAGACGTTGTTGAGCCTCCAAGTGCAGAGGTTTGTAGGACAGTAGCAAATTTCCCTCAAGTGGATGACCAAGATTTATCCATCCGTGGGAGGCGTAGGATGAAGATGGTCTCTCTCAAGCAACCCTGCAACCAAATAACAAAGAGTCTCTTGTGTCCCCAACACACCCAATACAACGGTAAATTGTAAAGGTGCACTAGTTCGGCGAAGAGATGGTGATACAAGTGCAATATGGATGATAGATATAGGTTTTTGTAATCTAAAAATATAAAAACAGCAAGGTAACTAAAGATAGAAGTGAGCATAAACGGTGTTGCAATGATAGGAAACATGGCCTAGGGTTCATACTTTCACTAGTGCAAGTTCTCTCAACAATAATAACATAACTGGATCATATAACTATCCCTCAACATGCAACAAAGAGTCACTCCAAAGTAACTAATAGCGGAGAACAAACGAAGAGATTATGGTAGGGTACGAAACCACCTCAAAGTTATTCTTTCTGATCGATCTATTCAAGAGTCCGTAGTAAAATAACACGAAGCTATTCTTTCCGTTCAATCTATCATAGAGTTCGTACTAGAATAACACCTTAAGACACAAATCAACCAAAACCCTAATGTCACCTAGATAATCCATTGTCACCTCAAGTAACCGTGGGCATGATTATACGATATGCATCACACAATCTCAGATTCATCTATTCAACCAACACAAAGTACTTCAAAGAGTGCCCCAAAGTTTCTACCGGAGAGTCAAGACGAAAACGTGTGCCAACCCCTATGCATAGATTCCCAAGGTCACAGAACCCGCAAGTTGGTCACTAAAACATACATCAAGTGGATCACGTGATATCCCATTGTCACCACAGATAAGCACATGTAAGACATACATTAAGTGTTCTCAAATCCTTAAAGACTCAATCCGATAAGATAACTTCAAAGGGAAAACTCAATTCATCACAAGAGAGTAGAGGGGGAGAAACATCACAAGATCCAACTATAATAGAAAAGCTCGCGATACATCAAGATCGTGCCATCTCAAGAACACGAGAGAGAGGTCAAACACATAGCTACTAGTACGTACCTCAGCCCCGAGGGTGGACTACTCCCTCCTCATCATGGAGAGCGCCGGGATGATGAAGATAGCCACCGGAGAGGGATTCCCCCTCCGGCAGGGTGCCAGAACAGGTCTAGATTGGTTTTCGGTGGCAACAGAGGCTTTCGGCGGCGGAACTCCCGATCTAGGTTACTTTTCGGAGGTTTCCGTATATATAGGAGGTGTTGGAGTCGGGGCCAAGTAAAGGGGGTCTACGGGCTGTCCACGAGGCAGGGGGCGCGCCCAGTAGGGGGGGGGCCCACCCTCGTGGGCAGCCCGTGGGTCTTCTCGTCCCCCTCCGGCACTTCCTGGGCTTCTTTTGGTCCAAAAACGTCCTCCGTTAAGTTTCAGGTCAATTGGGCTCCGTTTGATATTCCTTTTCTGCGACACCCTAAAATAGGAGAAAAACAGAAACTGGCACTGGGCTCTGGGTTAATAGGTTAGTCCCAAAAATCATATAAAAGTGTATATAAAAGCCCATAAAACATCCTAGAAGGATAATATAATAGCATGGAACAATAAAAAATTATAGATACGTTGGAGTCGTATCACACAACCACGTGACTCAACTAGGAGTCACAGTTGATGATGATAGTGTTATTGACAGAGTTCTTCAGTCACTGCCACCAAGCTATAAAGGCTTCGTGATGAACTATAATATGCAAGGGATGCATAAGACAATTCCCGAGCTCTTCGCAATGCTCAAAGCTGCGGAGGTAGAAATCAAAAAGGAGCATTAAGTGTTGATGGTTAACAAAACCACTAGTTTCAAGAAAAAATGGCAACATAAATAGGGGGAACTTCAAGAAGAATATCAAGACAGTTGCTACTCCCAGGAAGAAACCCAAGTGTGGAACCAAGCCTGAAACTGAGTGCTTCTACTGCAAAGGGACTGGTCACTAGAAGCGGAACTACCCCAAGTATTTGGCGGATAAGAAGGATGGCAAATTGAACAAAGGTATATTTGGTATACAGGTTATTGATGTGTACCTTACTAATGCTCGTAGTAGCGCCTGGGTATTTGATATTGGTTTGGTTGATCATATTTGTAACTCGAAACAGGGGCTACAAATTAAACAAAGATTGGCTAAGGACGAGGTGATGATGCGCGTGGGAAATGGTTCCAAAGTCGATGTGATCACCGTTGGCATGCTACCTCTACATCTACCTTCGGGATTAGTTTTAGACCTAAATAATTGTTATTTGGTGCCAGCGTTGAGCATGAACATTATATCTGGATCTTGCTTGTTGCGAGACGGTTATTCATTTAAATCAGAGAATAATGGTTGTTCTATTTATATGAGTAATATCTTTTATGGTCATGCACCCTTGATGAGTGGTCTATTTTTGTTGAATCTCGATCGTAGTGATACACATATTCATAATATTGAAGCCAAAAGATGCAAAGTTGATAATGATAGTGCAACTTATTTGTGGCACTGTGTTTGGGTCATATTGGTGTAAAGCACATGAAGAACCTCCATGCTGATGGGCTATTGGAATCACTCGATTATGAATCACTTGGTGCTTGCGAACCATGCCTCATGGGAAAGATGACTAAAACTCCGTTCTGTGGAACAATGGAGCGAGCAACTGACTTATTGGAAATCATACATACTGATGAATGTGGTCCGATGAGTGTTGAGGCTTGTGGTGGGTATCGTTATTTTCTGACCTTCACAGATGATTTGAGCAGATATGGGTATATCTACTTAATGAAACATAAGTCTGAAACGTTTGAAAATTTCAAAGAATTTCAGAGTGAAGTAGAGAATCATCGTAACAAGAAAATGAAGTTTCTACGATCTAATTGTGGAGGAGAATATTTGAGTTACGAGTTTGGTCTTCATTTGGAACAATGTGGAATTGTTTTGCAACTCACGCCACCTGGAACACCACAGCGTAATGGTGTGTCCAAACGTCGTAACTATACTTTATTAGATATGGTGCGATCTATAATGTCTCTTACCGATTTACCACTATAATTTTGGGGTTATGCTTTAGAGACAACTGCATTCACGTTAAATAGGGCACCATCTAAATCCGTTGAGATGACACCTTATGAACCGTGGGTTGGCAAGAAACCCAAGTTGTCATTTCTTAAAGTTTGGGGCTGCGATGCTTATGTGAAAAAGCTTCAACCTGATAAGCTCGAACCCATGTCGGAGAAACGTGTCTTCATAGGATACCCAAAAGAAACGGTTGGGTACACCTTCTATCATATATCCGAAGGCAAGATATTTGTTGCTAAGAATGGATCCTTTCTAGAGAAGGAGTTTCTCTCGAAAGAAGTGAGTGGGAGAAAAGTAGAACTTGATGAGGTATTTGTACATTCTCCCGAATTGGAAAGTAGTTCATCACAGAAATCAGTTCTAGTGATTCCTACACAATTAGTGAGGAAGTTAATGATGATGATCATGAAACTTCAGATCAAGTTGCTACTGAACCTCATAAGTCAACCAGAGTATGTTCCACACTAGAGTGGTACGGTAACCCTGTTCTGGAAGTCATGTTACTAGACCATGACGAACCTACAAACTACGAGGAAGCGATGATGAGCCCATATTCCTCAAAATGGCTTGAGGCCATGAATTCTGAGATGGGATCCATGTATGAGAACAAAGTGTGGACTTTGGTTGACTTGCCCGATGATCGGCAAGCCATTGAAAATAAATGGATCTTTAAGAAGAAGACTGACGCCGATGGTAATGTTACCGTCTACAAAGCTCGACTTGTTACGAAAGGTTTTCAACAAGTTCAAGGAGTTGACTACGATGAGACCTTCTCACCCGTAGCGATGCTTAAGTCTGTCCGAATCAAGTTAGCAATTGCCGCATTTTATGATTATGAAATCTGTCAAATGGATGTCAAAACTGCATTCCTTAATGGATTTCTCACAGAAGAGTTGTATATGATGCAACCAGAAGGTTTTGTCGATCCTAAAGGTGCTGACAAAGTGTGCAAGCTCCAGTGATCCATCTATGGACTGGCACAAGCATCTCGGAGTTGGAATATATGCTTTGATGAGGTGATCAAAGCATATGGTTTTATACAGACTTTTTGAGAAGCCTGTATTTACAAGAAAGTGAGTGAGAGCACTACAACATTTCTGGTAAGTATATGTGAGTGACATATTGTTGATAAAAAATGATGTAGAATTTTCTGAAAAGCATAAAGGATTGTTTAAAATGAGTAATTAGGCATCAAGATCTATAGAGATAGATCAAGACGCTTGATAAGACTTTCGATGAGTACATACCTTGATAAAATTTTGAAGTAGTTCAAAATGGATCAGTCAAAGAAGGAGTTCTTTCCTGAGTTGTAAGGTATGAAGTTGAGTAAGACTCAAAGCCCGACCACAGCAGAAAAATAGAGAGAGAATGAAAGTCATTCCCTATGCCCCAGCCATAGGTTCTATAAAGTATGCCATGTTGTGTACCAAACCTATTGTGTACCTTGCCATGAGTTTGTCAAGGAGGTGCAATAATGATCCAGGAGTAGATCATTGGACATCGGTCAAAATTATCCTTAGTAACTGGAGGACTAAGGAAATGTTTCTCGATTATGGAGGTGATAAAGAGTTCGTCGTAAAGGGTTACGCCGATGCAAGCTTTGACACTAATCCAAATGACTCTAAGTATCAATCTGGATGCGTATTGAAAGTGGGAGAAATTAGCTAGAGTAGCTCCATGGAGAGCATTGTAGACATAGAAATTTTCGAAATACATACAGATCTGAATGTGATAGACCCGTTAACTAAACTTCTCTCACAAAGCAAAACATTATCACACATTAGTACTCTTTGGGTGTTAATCACATGGCGATGTGAACTAGATTATTGACTCTAGTAAACCCTTTGGGTGTTGGTCACATGGCGATGTGAACTATGGTGTTAATCACATCATGATGTGAACTATCGGTGTTAAATGACATGGCGATGTGAACTCGATTATTGACTGTAATGCAAGTGAGAGACTGAAGTAAATATGCCCTAGAGGCAATAATAAAGTGGTTATTTATATTTCCTTATATATCATCATAAATGTCTTTTATTCATGCCAGAATTGTATTAACCGAAAACTTCATACATGTGTGAATACATAGACAAAACAGAGTGTCCCTAGTATGCCTCTACTAGACTAGCTCGTTAATCAAAGATGGTTGAGTTTCCTAACCATAGACATGTGTTATCATTTGATGAACGGGATGGACAAAACCCATCCGTTAGCTTAACATAATGATCGTTTAGTTTTATTGCTATTGATTTCTTCATGACTTATACATGTTCCTCTAACTACGAGATTATGCAACTCCCGAATACCGGAGGAACACCTTGTGCGCTATCAAACGTCACAATGTAACTAGGTGATTATAAAGATGCTCTACAGGTGTCCCCAAAGGTGTTTGTGGTGTTGGCATAGATCGAGAATAGGATTTGTCACTCCGAGTGTCGGAGAGGTATCTCTGGGCCCTCTCGGTAATGCACATCATAATAAGCCTTGCAAGCAAATGACTAATGAGTTAGTCACGAGATGATGTATTACGAAACGAGTAAAGAGACTTGCCGGTAACGAGATTGAACTAGGTATGAAGATACCGACGATCGAATCTCGGGCAAGTAACATACCGATGACAAAGGGAATAACGTATGTTGTTATGCTGTTTGGCCGATAAAAGATCTTCGTAGAATATGTAGGAGCCAATATGAGCATCCAGGTTCCGCTAATTGGTTATTGACCGGAGATGTGTCTCGGACATGTCTACATAGTTCTCGAATCCGTAGGATCCGCACGCTTAACGTTCGATGACGATTTGTATTATGAGTTATGTGTTTTTAAAGACCAAAGTTTGTTCGGAGTCCCGGATGAGATCATGGACATGACTAGGAGTCTCGAAATGGTTGAGAGGTAAATATTGATATATTGGAAGGCTATATTCGGACATCGGAATGGTTTCGAATGATTTGTGTATTTTTCGGAGTACCAGAGAGTTACGGGAATTCGCCGGGGGAAGCTAATGGGCCTTATTGGGATTTAGTGGAGAGAGGGAAGAAGGGCCATGAGATGACGCGTGCCTCCCCCCTGCCCAAAATGAATTGGACAAGGGGTGGGGGTTGCGGCCCCCCTTTCCTTCTCCCTCTCCCTCCTTTCCTTCTTTCCTACTCCGAAAAGGAAAGGGAATCCTACTAGGACTTGGGAGTCCTAGTAGGACTCCCTACAATTGGCGCGCCCCTAGGAGGGCCGGTCTCTCTCCCACCCTCCTTTATATACATGGGCAGGGGCCACCTCAAAGACACACAAGTTGATCTTTTAGCCGTGTGCGGTGCCCCCCTCCACAGTTCAACACGTTGGTCATATGGTCATAGTGCTTAGGCGAAGCCCTGCGCGGATCACAGCATCAACACCGTCACCACGCTGTCATGCTGACGGAACTCTCATTCGATCATCTGCTGGATCAAGAGTTCATGGGACGTCATTGTGTTGAACGTGTGCCGAACATGGAGGTGCCGTACGTTCGGTACTTTGATCGATTGGATCGTGAAGACATTCGACTACATCAACTGCGTAACTAAACGCTTGCGCTTTCGGTCTACGAGGGTACGTGGACACACTCTCCCCGCTCGTTGATATGCTTCTCCTAGATAGATCTTGTGTGATCGTAGGAAAATTTTGAAATACTACGTTTCCCAACACATAGACCATATGAGATGTTCCAAGAGCTGAAATTGGTATTTCAGGCTCATGCCCAGGTCGAGAGGTATGACACCTCCGACAAGTTTTTCAGCTGTAAGATGGAGGAGAACGGCTCTGTTAGTGAGCATGTACTCAGAATGTATGGCTACTACAACCGCTTGAATCAGTTGGGAGTTAATCTTCTGGATGAAGTAGCAATTGACAGAGTTCTTTAGTCACTGCCACCAAGCTACAAAGGCTTCGTGATGAACTACAACACGCAAAGGATGGAAAAGATGATCCCCGAGCTATTCGCGATGCTTAAGGTTCGGAGGTAGAAATCAGAAAAGAGCATTAAGTGTTGACGGTTAATAAGACCACCAGTTTCAAGAAGAAAGCAAGGGAAAGAAACGGAACTTCAAGAAGAATGGCAAACCAGTTGCTACTCCCGCGAAGAAACCCAAGGCTGGACCAAAACTTGAGACTGAGTGCTTCTATTGCAAGGGGAATCGCCACTGGAAGTGGAACCACCCCAAGTACTTGGCATACAAGATGGTTCCTAACATCAATAATGGTATATTTGATATACATGTTATGGATGTATACCTTACTAATGCTCGTAGTAGCGCCTGTGTATTTGATACTGGTCCGGTTGTTTATATTTGTAACTCGAAATAGGAGCTGCTGAATAAACAGAGAATAGCTCAGGACGAGGTGACGATGCGCGTTGGAAATGGCTCCAAGCTTGATGTGATCGCCGTCAGCACGATCCTCTATGTGTACCTTCGAAATTAGTTTTAAACCTAAATAATTGTTATTTGGTGCATGCGTTGAGCATGGAGATCATATCTGGATCTTGTTTATTGCGAGACGGTTATTCATTTAAGTCCGAGAATAATGGTTGTTCTATTTACATGGATAATGTTTTTTGTCATGCACCCCTTGTGAATGGTTTATTCTTATTGAATCTCGATCGTAATGATACACATATTCATAATATTCATGCCAAAAGATGCAAGGTTAATGATGATAGTACCACATACCTGTGGCACTGTCGCTTAGATCATATTGGTGTAAAGCGCATGAAGAAACTCCATGATGCTGGACTTTTGGAATCACTTGATTATGAAACATGTGAATCATGCCTCGTGGGCAAGATGACTAAAGCCTCATTTCCCAGATCAATGGGGGCGGGCAAGTGACTTATTTAAAATAATACATACTATTGTACGCGGTCCAATGAGTGTTGAAGCACGCGGTGGATATCGTTATTTTCTTACCTTCATAGATGTTGAGTAGATATCGTATATTTACTTAATGAAACATAAGTCTGAAACATTTGAAAAGTTCAAGGAGTTTCAGAGTGAAGTGGATAATCATCGTAAGAAGAAAATAAAGTTTCTACGATCACATCGTGGAGGTAAATATGAGTTACGAGTTTGACGCTCATTTAAGATAACGTGGAATTGTTTCACAACTCACGCCACCTGGAACACCACAGCCTAATGGTGTGCCCAAACATTGTAACCTTACTTTATTGGATATGGTGCGTTATATGATGTCTCTTACCGATTTGCCACTATTGTTTTGGGGTTATGCATGAGAGGCAACCACTTTCACTTTAAATAGGGCACCATATAAATCCATTAAGACGACACCGTATGAATTATGGTTTGGCAAGAAACCTAAGTTGTCGTTTCTTAAAGTTTGGGGGTGCGACACTTATGTCAAGAGGCTTCAGCCTGATAAGCTCGAACCCAAAGAGGAAAAGTGTGTATTCATAGGATACCCAAAAGAGACCATTGGGTATACCTTCTATCACATATTCGAGGGCAAGATTTCTCTCAAAAGAAGTGAGTGTGAGGAAAGTAGAACTTGATGAGGTAATTGTACCTTCTCTTGAATTGGAAAGTAGCACATCACAGGAAGTAGTTCCCGTGATGCCTACACCAGGCGGAGAGGAATCTTATGATGATGATCATGAAACTTCGGACCAAGTTGATACTGAACTTCGTAGGTCGACAAGGTTACGTTCCACACCAGAGTGGTACGGTAATCCTATCCTAGAAGTCATTTTGTTAGACAACGACGAACCTATGAACAATTAAGAAGCAATGATGAGCCCGAATTCCGACAAATGGCTAGAGGCCATGAAATCCGAGATAGAGACCCGAGTGTGGACTTTGGTAGACTTACACGATGATCAGCAGGCCATTGAGAACAAGTGGATCTTTAAAAAGAAGACGGACGTGGATGGTAATGTCACCGTCTATAAAGCTCGACTTGTCACACAGGGTTTTTGACAAATTCAAGGAGTTGACTACGATGAGACTTTCTCACCCATAGCGATGCTTAATTCTTTTAGAATTATTTTAGCAATTGCAGCATATTACGACTATGAAATTTGGCAGATGGATGTGAAAATAGCGTTCCTTAAGGAAGAGTTGTATATGATGCAACCAATTTTTTTGTCGATCCTAAGGATGGTAACAAGGTATGCAAATTCCAGTGATCTGTCTATGGACTGGTGCAAGCATCTCGGAGTTGGAATATACACTTTGATGAGGTGATCAAAGCTTATGGATCAAGACTAGGATTTGTCACTCTGTATAACGGAGAGATATCTCTGGGCCCTCTTGGTAATGCAGCATCGTAAAGAGCTTGAAAGCAATGTGGCCAATGAGTTAGTGATGGGATCTTATATTACATAACGAGTAAAGAGACTTATTGGTAACAAGATTGAACTAGGTATGGAGATACCGACGATCGAATTTCGGGCAAGTAACATATCGCTGGACAAAGGGAATTGCATATGGGATTACTCGAATCCTCAACATCGTGGTTCAACCAATGAAAGATCTTCGTGGAATATGTAGGAACTAGTATGGGCATGCAGGCCCCGCTATTGGTTATTGACCAAATTGGTGTATCGGTCATGTCTGCATGATTCTCGAACCCGTAGGGTCCGCATGCTTAACGTTCGGTGACGCTAGAGTAGTATTGCGATATGTACGTTTGTGACCGAATGTTGTTAGGAGTCTAGAATGAGATCCCGAATGTCGTGAGGAGCTCTGGAATGCTCCAGAGGTAAAGATTTATATATAGGAAGTCTAGTTTTGGTCACCGGAAAAGTTTTGGGCATTATCGGTATTGTACCGGGAGTGCCGAAAGGGGTCCGGGGTTCCACCGAGGGGGTCCTCCTACTTTTTGGGCCCACATGGATGTAGGGTGGGTGCCCTGGACTACATGGGCCAGGGGCACTAGCACCAAGAGGCCCATGCGCCAAGGAGGAGGAGAGAGGGAAGAGTCCTAAGGGGAAGGCACCCCCTAGGTGCCTGGGGAGGGAGGAGACCTCCCTAGGCCCACGCCCCCTCCTTGGAGGAGGGCCTAGAGCTATGACCTATCCCTCTCCCTTGCCTCCTATATATAGTTGGCGAGAGGGAGGGGCTGAACACACCAATTCCCACGCCCTGGCGGCAACCCTACCTCTCCCATAACTCTGTTTTCTTCTCAGATTGGTTACGACAGCGTTTGGCGAAACCCTGCCGGCACTGCACCACCACCATCTCCACCATGCCGCCGTGTTATTTGAGATGCCATCTACTTCTCCTCTCTTGCTTGCTGGATCAGGAAGGAGGAGACGTTACGGAGCCACATGTGTGTTGAACGCGGAGTTGTCATCCGTTCGACGCTCGATCGAATTGGATCATGATTGGATTGTGAAGAGTATGACTACATCAACCACGTTATATACGCTTCCGCTTTTGGTCTACAAGGCTATGTAGACACACTTCTCTCTCGTTGCTATGCATCTCCTAGATTATATCTTGGGTGTTCGTAGGATTTGTTTTCATGCTTCGTTCCCCATCAGATGTTGTAGGATCAAAAAAATGTCTAGAGGGGGGGG
>LR738716.1:45749357-45763911 GCA_902687465.1 Secale cereale
AGTCCGCCGCCTCGCACCGCTGGCATCCAAGAGCTCAATGGTCTTCTCACTTGCCTACATGCCACCAACCAGAGCACCTCATCACTGGTGACTAGCCCTGGTGCTCCCTCAATCTTCTTCCTCTCTCCCTTGTTTCTCTTTTCCCTCTCCCCTCTAGTTTGACTCGACCTCCCATGTCCATCGCCGTGCAGGTCTTCGCCATGGATGACCAGGAGCTCTCTACCTTGGCCGTGAAGAGGAGCCCCACACCGCTGCCTTGCTCTGCCCTGGATCCGGTCCCTCTCCAGCAACTTCCGTCGGATCTGGTCTACTGTTGCCGGTCCACGCCATTAGCATCCCCTGCTATCGATGGATTGAATCATTGCCTCCATTGACAACATGCATGTGATCGAGAACTTTTCTATTTTTGATACTAATTGTAGTAGCGTGGGTGCCATTGATAACCCACAAGTATAGGGGATCGTAACAGTTTTCGAGGGTAGAGTATTCAACCCAAATTTATAGATTCGACACAAGGGGGGCCAAAGAATATTTGTAAGTATTAGCAGCTGAGTTGTCAATTCAACCACACCTGGAGATTAATTATCTGTAGCAAAGTGATCAGTAGCACAGTAGTATGTTAGTTTTGATAGTAGTGGCAGCAACAATAGTAACGATAACAATGATAGCAATAGTTTTGTAACAAGTGCATCAGTAACGATGGCAGTGGTAACTTAGCAAGATCAATATAGGATAAAGTCGTAGGCATTGCATTGGTAATTTGTTGGATGATATTCATCATGTGAAAGCCATAACCTAGGCGATACAACACTAGATCCAGTCCCTAAATATAATGTAGGCATGTATTCTGTAAATAGTCATACGTGCTTATGTAAAGAACTTGCATGACATCTTTTGTCCTACACTCCCGTGGCAGCGGGGTCCATATTGGAAACTGAGGGATATTAAGGCCTCCTTTTAATAGAGAACGGAACAAAGCATTAACACACGATGAATACATGAACTCCTCAAACAACGGTCATCATCGGGAGTGGTTCCGATTACTGTCACTCCGGGGTTGCCGGGTCATAACTGATACGTCTCCAATGTATCTACAATTTTTGATTGTTCCATGCTATTATATTATCCTTCTAGGATGTTTATGGGCTTTTATATAAACTTTTATACGATTTTTGGGACTAACCTATTAACCCGGAGCCCAATGCCAGTTTTTGTTTTTCCCTTGTTTTAGAGTATCGCAGAAAAGGAATATCAAACGGAGCCCAATTGACCTGAAACTCAACGGAGGTTATTTTTGGACCAGAAGAAGCCCAGGAAGTGCCGGAGGGGGACCAGAAGGTTCATGGGCTGCCCACGAGGGTAGGGGCGCCCCCCTGGGCGCGCCCCTGCCTCATGGACAACCCGGAGGTCCCCTTTACTTGTCCCCGACTCCAACACCTCCTATATATACTGAAACCTCTGGAAAATAACCTAGATCGGGAGTTCCGCCGCCGAAAGCCTCCGTTTCCACTGAAAACCAATCTAGACCCGTTCTGGCACCCTACCGGAGGGGGAATCCCTCTCCGCTGGCCATCTTCATCATCCCGGCGCTCTCCATGACGAGGAGGGAGTAGTCCACCCTCGGGGCTGAGGGTATGTACTAGTAGCTATGTGTTTGATCTCTCTCTCTCTCTCGTGTTCTTGAGATGACACGATCTTGATGTATCGCGAGCTTTGCTATTATAGTTGGATCTTATGATGTTTCTCCCCCTCTACTCTCTTGTGATGAATTGAGTTTTCCCTTTAAAGTTATCTTATCGGATTGAGTCTTTAAGGATTTGAGAACACTTGATGTATGTCTTGCATGTGCTTATCTGTGGTGACAATGGGATATCACGTGATCTACTTGATGTATGTTTTGGTGATCAACTTGCGGGTTCAGTGACCTTGTGAACTTATGCATATGGGTTGGCACACGTTTTTGTCTTGCCTCTCCGGTAGAAACTTTGGGGCACTCTCTGAAGTACTTTGTGTTGGTTGAATAGATGAATCCGAGATTGTGTGATGCATATCGTATAATCATGCCCACGGATACTTGAGGTGACAATGGAGTATCTAGGTGACATTAGGGTTTTAGTTGATTTGTATCTTAAGGTGTTATTCTAGTACGAACTCTATGATAGATCGAACGAAAAGAATAGCTTCGTGTTATTTTACTACAGACTTTTGAATAGATCAATCAGAAAGAATAACTTTGAGGTGGTTTCGTACCCTACAATAATCTCTTCGTTTGTTCTCCACTATTAGTGACTTTGGAGTGACTCTTTGTTGCATGTTGAGGGATATTTATATGATCCAGTTATGTTATTGTTGTTGAGAGAACTTGCACTAGTGAAAGTATGAACCCTAGGCCTTGTTTCCTATCATTGCAACACCGTTGATGCTCACTTTTATCATTAGTTACCTTGCTGTTTTTATATTTTCCGATTACAAAAACCTATATCTACCATCCATATTGCACCTGTATCACCATATCTTCGCCGAACTAGTGCACCTATACAATTTGCCATTGTATTGGGTGTGTTGGGGACACAAGAGACTCTTTGTTATTTGGTTGCAGGGTTGTTTGAGAGAGACCATCTTCATCCTACGCCTCCCACGGATTGATAAACCTTAGGTCATCCACTTGAGGGAAATTTGCAACTGTCCTACAAACTTCTGCACTTGGAGGCCCAACAACGTCTACAAGAAGAAGGTTGCGTAGTAGACATCAATAACACGTAGTAGGTGACTATAACTTGCAAGATAGGATCTAAAACATGAATATAATGATAATATCATAAACGGTTCAGATCTGAAATCATGGCACCCGGGCCCAAAGTGACAAGCATTAAGGAGGGCAAAGTCATAGCAACATCAATCTCAGAACATAGTGGATACTAGGGATCGACCCTAACAAAAACTAACTATATTACATGATGAATCTCATCCAACTCCTTACCAACCAGTGAGCCTACGAAGGAATTACTCACTCCCTATGGGGACCATCATGGAATTGGTGATGGAGAAGGGTTGGTGATGATCAAGGACGAAGATCCCCCTCTCTGGAGCCCCAAACGTACTCCAGATCTGGCCTCCCGAGGAGAAGGGTTGGTGATGGAAGGTGGCGGCTGCTCCGTCTCGTAGATCGCGATAATTCTTTCTCCCTGATTTTTTTCTCCGCAAATGTGAATTTATAGTATCAAGGTTGACGTCTGCGGGGCCACCAGGTGGGTACAACCCCCTTGGGCGCGCCAGGAGGGGGAGGCGCACCCTGGTGGATTGTGCCCACCCTTGTGCCCCCTCTGGTGGTTCTTGGCTCTAGTATTTTTCTTTTATTATATAAAAAATCCTCGCAAAGTTTCGTTCCATTTCGAGAACTTTTATTTCTGCACAAAAATAACACCATGGTAGTTCCGCTGAAAACAGCGTCAGTCCGGGGCTAGTTTCATTCAAATCATGCAAATTAGAGTCCAAAACAAGAGGAAAACATTTGGAAAAGTAGATACGTTTGAGACGTATCAACTCCCCCAAGCTTAAACCTTTGCTTGTCCTCAGGCAATTCAGTTGATAAACTGAAAGTGAGAAATAAAAACTTTTACGAACTCTTTTACTCTTGTTTGCATAAATAAGCATAAACAGCACCCAGGTTTTCAGCTAGCATTATAACCAACCATGTCAACAATAACTCTTAAAAATTATAATAACTCATATCAATGACATAATCAGCTAGCAAGCAATAATAAGATATCTCAAACAACAACATGTTATCAAAATAACCATGATATAATATGACAATAGTGGTATCTCGCTAGCCCTTTCTGAGACCGCAAAACATAAATGCAGAGCACCTCCAAAGTCCGAGAAGCGACTAAACATTGTAATTCATGCACTACAGGAAACGAGATCTTTGCCGCCAGCCATGGCGGACGGCAAAGGCACTCCTAGTGGACGTCAAAGACCTTTGCCGTCAGTCGGCAGACAGCAAACCATCCGGCTGAACGAGCTTCGACAAAGGGTACTTTGCCGTCTGCTGGCGGGTGGCAAAGATGGAAAGGCCTTTGCCGTCAGCCATCAGACGGCAAAGAGCTTGGACAGCAAGCCTGCCAGGTTAGGTCCGTTAGGGGCTAACGTCGTGTTTTGCCGTCTACTGGTGGACGGCAAAGATGCTCATGTCTTTGTAGTCCGCCAACACACGGCAAAACACGCCATATTGGCCAGCCCAGTGCTGATGGCTTCTCGCCCCTCGTTGGTTACCCCAAGTGGAAGGTTTGAGATGCAGTGTAGCGGAAGTTTTCCCTTGGCAAAGATACCAAGGATCGATTTCCCCTGAGACTCCCAGTTTCAACAAGAAGGTGTCAACTGCTAACGGCGCCAGATATTAGCAATCAACGTGGACCTGCACACAGATACAAATAACTTTGCTCCCAACGAGTACAGAGAGGTTGTCAATCCCTCCGGCCTTGTCGTTTACAAAGGATTAAACGCAAGTGATAATAGTGATAGATATTGCTGCAATAGTAAGTAAAAACGGAGAGTAAATAGCGGATGTGATCAGTGATGGTAATATGGACCGGAGTCCCATGATGTTCACTAGTGATGTCTCTCTCCCAAAAGACAATAAAACAGCTATGTGAGGTAAACGAATTACAGCTGGGCAATTGACAGGACCATGTGCGCAAACCAATGCTGACTAAGTTGCAAGAAAGGTAGAGGTTCAAAGCATGGGCGGTACGCCGAGGTAAGTAGACCGAAATCCATCTGCATCTACTACCAATCATCCACCTTGAGATATCTATCCAGAACTAAGTTGCGAGTCCCACCCATAGTGTAAACTCAAAGCAACAGACAACTGCATTAAAAGAACTTTGCGTAAAGTACACAATCCTTGCACCCGCGGGCACAAGCACCGTTGTTTTCCCCCTTGTGGCAACATCACATCCCCTAGACTCATGTTTCTGTCACTCAAGCTAGTCATCGAGGGGCATGAACCCACAATCAAGCATAACGTTCCCTCTTGGAGTCACTACCTACTACTTGGCCAAAGCAATAAATAACAACGGAGAACATGCAAGAATTACTTACGAACATAAATATAAAAGAGGTGAATCAAATATATTACTCAAACACAATCTGAACATAATCTCACAATCCATCGGATCCCAGCAAACTCATCATAGCAACAACATAAGGATTACATATGTGCCTCGATCATCTAGGGCAGCTCACGAGGACTAATTAGTGAAGCACAAGAACGGGAGGAGAACATCACATAGCTACTGGTCATGGACCCATGGTCCAAGGGAGACTACTCACAACTCATCCGGGAGGCGTCCATGGTGGTGGAGAAGCTCCCGGTGGTGATCCTCCCCTCCGGCAGGGTGCCGGGAAGAGTTCTCCTGGTGCTCCCGATCTTGGAAGCGCGGCGGCGGCGGAACAGAGATGAGATCGCGAAAAAGGGTTCCCGTCTCGAGGGTTTCGGGACACGATATAAATATATGCCAAAGGGGGGCATCAGACGAGGCTCGGGGGGCCCAGGCGCCCCCCCGGCGCGGCCAGGGGGGGCGCGCCACCAGTGCGCCTGGAGCCCTGGTGGCCCCCCTCCGGCTGTGCTTCGGGTGCCTGGTAGCTTCTGGAACGCTGATTTTTTATATAATTTTTCCGGGATTTTTCTGGCAGTTCTCGTAATGGGAAAACCTGAAATACAAAAACAGCCAAAAACAGAAACTGGCACTGGGGTGCACTGAGTTAATAGGTTAGTCCAAATATGATCAAAAGTGTATGGAAGTGTATAAATATCATAGCAATATCACCCAAAAGAGGCATGGAGCAAGCAGAAATTATAGATACGTTTTGGACGTATCAACATCCCTAAGCTTAATTCCTGCTCGTCCTCGAGTAGGTAAATGATAACAAGAATAATTTCTGTGGTGACATGCTTTTAACCATATATGACTTTTTCATAGTCACATGACAAAAGCTTACTGAGACAATGAATCTGTAGTAATTAAGTTGCCTCATGAGAAAATCACAAAGAACTGAAAGTTTTACAACATGATTCTGAAACATCAAATAGATTTGTAATGAACATGGTGTGCAAATATGATAAAGTGATATCTCGCTTGCCCCCTTTAGTGAAGCAAAACATAAATGCAGGGGCACCTCCAAGGTTTAAGTGATGACTAGATACAATGATTTCGGAATAAATGATATCACAATCATGCAAAAGACAATGCTACTTTGGGACAATGCACATTACACTCAGAATGACAATCATGCTCTCAGTAGTTGGTGCTTTTAAAAGAAGGTGGAGACTCTCGAACCATGGCTTTTGTTGGCAAGGTTGAAAACCCGTAGTCGGAAACAAAGACAAAACATGTACTAGAGCTCTTGGTTTTAAAAACAGAAGTAATAATAATTTTTTTTAGATTATGCATGTTCCGTCAACGAATGCTAGCAGACAACTCAATCACTTCTTGAGATGGACAAGTTTCGAGGAACGGCTCCCGAATGAGGACGATCACATCCTCTTAATCTCCTTTGTTTATCACTGCCAAAGTTTTCTGATTTCTCATGAACAAAGCGTGAAGGAAGGTTTGTTTGTTATATTATTTTTGAGACGGGCGCACTCAATGCCAGTTCCTTCTCGTATTATGGGTTTGCACATTATACATGCAATCCCGGGGTGAAGCTTGTCCAACTTAAAAAGATCATGAATTAACTACTACTTCCTCATGAACTTAAAACAGAGGCACAAAATAGGAATGCTTTTCTTTGAATAATTTCGAGATGGTACATGCAAGTCTCCGTTAGGAATGGCAGGTAAATACCATGTAGGAAGGTATGGTGGACTCATATGGCATAACTGGTTTAAAAGAGTTTGGATGCACAAGCAGTCAGTCCGCTTAGTACAGGTGGAGGTTAGCAAAAGACTGGGAGCGACCAACTAAGAGAGCAATGACGGTCATAATCATGCAGAGCGACAAAGCAACATTGAATCAGGCATGGAAGTTATATCGCTACTCAGAAACAAAAGATCATCAAGGCTTGACAGACTTTCTTTACAGTCTTAAATATGCGTGAGCATACGCCAAGTCAATCAAAATAAATTCTTGAAGGAAGATATTACTAAACCATACCACATCATATGCAAACAAATCATGTTGGTACTCCAATAACACATTGGGAACCCCCCAGCTATTTGAGACTAACCATAAGAAAACATGAACTACTAAGCGCCATTATGCACGTAGCATCTTTATCATAGACATATCAACCAATGCAACGGAAGCAAACTCTCTTAATAAGATAAGCATGATAACTAAAGAGAGTTCAAGCAACCAACTAAACAAAAGCTCTTTAAAATGATAAGCATGAAAACTAAGAGCTAAGCACGATAGTAGCTATTGAAAGTCAAAGAACACACACAGCAAAAGATAGACATAAAAATTCTATGTTATGTTCTAGGTAGAAGTGGAGCGTGTTTCTCTCCCACATAAAGAAAGCTGAGTTCCGACTCGTTGTGAAATGCTAAGGAAAACTAAAAAAGGAAAACTAAAAGCAAGACGCTCCAAGCATAGCACATAACACATGAAGTGATAAAAATATAGTGGAACGAAAGACGAACTGATAATATTGATGGAGAAGGGGATGCACGGGGGCATCCCCAAGCTTAGACGCTTGAGTCTCCTTGAATATTTCTTGGGGGTGCACGGGGGCATCCCCAAGCTTGAGCGTTTGACACTCCTGAATCTTTTTATCATCTTCCCTCGCACACTTGAAAACTCCCTTCATACATAACTCATCATAATCTGATTAGCGAGGTTAGTACCCTTAATAAAATAATTGTTCCTTGCTGGAAATAAGGATATTCTTGAAGGTCTACTGTTTCTCAAGATCGCCAAAAGGTTTTTGCAAAGAAAAAGCAAGCTCTAGGTTTGCAAAATAAAGGAAAGGCAAAACAGGACATAATCTGTGAAAAACAGAACAGCAGGTAGTAAATGATTTTTTCGGGGCACTTCTGCAACTCTAATCAAAAAACTCAGGACAGAAGCACGAAAGACAATTATATAGAGCACGCTGTCGAAAAAATTCAGACCAAAAAGATGATCTGGTGATTTTATACGAATTTTTCTATCCAAGGACAGAATCTGTTTCCTGGACAGCACGTCACAACTTTTGAACTTTCTAGCAATCAGAGGCTACACTTGGCACAAAATTGAAAAGCAAATATACAATGATGATGCTACTGTAGTAACAACATCAAGACACAACAAAAGCAAAATAAAAATTTATTCATGTGGGCTGCCTCCCAAAAGCGCTTTATTTTATGCCTTTAAGCTAGGCATAATGCAAAAAGATCAAGTCTTATCAAGAGTAAAAGAATAGCTAGCCCGTATGACGGACTCAAAAGGTAACTTAATCTTCTTTCGAGGGAAGTGTTCCATCCCTTTATTGAGAGGAAACTGGAATTTTATATTCCCCTCTTTCATGTCAATGATAGCACCAACGGTGCGTAAAAAAGGACGTCCCAAAATAATTGGACACGAAGGTTCACATTCAATATCCATAATAATAAAATCAACGGGAACATAGTTGTCATTGACAATGATAAGAACATCGTCGATCCTCCCCAAAGGTTTCTTTATGGAAGAATCAACGAGACGAACACCAAAAGAACAAGAATCAAAAGGTTTCAATTTAAGCATATCATATATTCTTTTGGGCATAACAGAGGTACTAGCACCAACATCACATAAAGCATAGCAAGAGAAGTTATTCAACTTAATTTTAATCATAGGATCCCAACCATCTTCTAGCTTTCTAGGTATGGAGGCTTCTACTCTAAGTTTCTCCTCCCTAGATTTGATAAGAGCATTAGTGATATGCTCTGTGAAGGCAAGGTTAAGCGTGCTAGTGCGGGGGTCTCTAGACATCTTGTGAAGGAAATCAATAACTTGGTAAGAGTGCAATTATCAAAATCAAGGTCACTACTATCAAGTAAAGTGGTAGTGGTGTCCTTTAGGTTCACTTGTTTGGTAGTTTCTATAGTCATAGCATCACCATTAATAGGTCCCTCGGGACCAGGAGTGCATTGGGTGCTAAGAGTTTGGATATCCTCAACAACTTGGATAGTAGCAACAGTGTGGTGGGTAGGAAGGCTCTTAATTCTATCTTATTCCTCCCTTTCTCTAGCCCATCTCTCTTTAAGTTTAGCCATCATCCTAATGTTTTCATTAATTTGCACTTGAATAGCATTCATAGGAGTGACCTTCCTCTCCTCAAGAGGAGAAGTTCTAATTTTAAGCAATTCTACCTCATTGGCCAAATTGTCTACCTTCGAAGAGAGATCACCTAGTTTGTTTAGTTTTTCTTCTACACTATTATTAAAAGCTTTTTGGGTAGTGATGAAATCTTTAAGCATAATCTCTAGTTCAGTAGTGGAGTTCTTGGTGCTAGGATAAGCATTGTTGTTCCCATAAGAATTAGAGGGGAACGGTCTAGGATTGCTACCAAAATTACTCCTATAAGCATTGTTATTAAAATTGTTTCTAGAGAAAAAGTTCACATCTACTTGTTCTTTAGCAATCAAAGAATTTAAAGGAACATCACGAGGATCAATAGAAGATTGCTTCGAAAGTAGAGACATGATCAAGTCAACCTTTTCATTTAGGGAGGAAATCTCCTCGACAGAGTTTACCTTCCTACCTGTTGGAGCGCGTTTGGTGTGCCATTGGGAATAGTTGGTCATCATCTCATCGAGAAGCTTCATGGCAGCACCAAGTGTAGTTGACATAAAGGTTCCTCCCGCGGCCGAATCTAACAAGTTCCGCGAGGTAAAGTTCAAGCCTGCATAAAAAGTTTGGATAACCATCCAAGTAGTCAAACCATGAGTAGGGCAGTTCTTGATAAGAGATTTCATACGTTCCCAAGCTTGGGCAACGTGTTCATTATCCAATTGTTTAAAATTCATTATGTTACTTCTTAGTTGGATAATTTTAGCAGGTGGATAGTATTTTCCAATAAAAGCATCTTTGCACTTGTCCCATGAATCTATGCTATTTCTAGGCAAAGACTGAAACCAAATTTTAGCTCCTCCTCTCAAGGAGAAAGGAAAAAGCTTAAGCTTAACAATATCACCGTCTACTTCTCGGTACTTCTGCATATCACAAAGTTCAACAAAATAGTTTAAGTGTAAAGCAGCATCATCTCCAGCACCGGAGAATTGATCTTTCATGACTAGGTTCAGTAAAGCAGGTTTAATTTCATACGAAGGTGCTGAAGTGGCAGGTGTAGTGATAGGTGTGCAGATAAAGTCATCGTTGTTATGACTAGTGAAGTCACACAACTTGGTGTTCTCGGTGGAACCCATAGTAGCAAGCAAGCAAGATAACTATTTTTGTGATTTTCGATAAAAGATACTAAAACAAAACTGAAAGGTAAACTAACAAGACTATAAAGCAAAGGTAAAAGATAGCGTGCAACTCCCCTATCCTGAAGAGTGGAGTCCCCGGCAACGGCGCCAGAAAACTTTGCTTGATGGCTTCTCGCCCCTCGTTGGTTACCCCAAGTGGAAGGTTTGAGATGCAGTGTAGCGGAAGTTTTCCCTTGGCAAAGATACCAAGGATCGATTTCCCCTGAGACTCCCAGTTTCAACAAGAAGATGTCAACTGCTAACGGCGCCAGATATTAGCAATCAACGTGGACCTGCACACAGATACAAATAACTTTGCTCCCAACGAGTACAGAGAGGTTGTCAATCCCTCCGGCCTTGTCGTTTACAAAGGATTAAATGCAAGTGATAATAGTGATAGATATTGCTGCAATAGTAAGTAAAAACGGAAAGTAAATAGCGGATGTGATCAGTAATGGTAATATGGACCGGAGTCCCATGATGTTCACTAGTGATGTCTCTCTCCCAAAAGACGATAAAACAGCTATGTGAGGTAAACGAATTACAGCTGGGCAATTGACAGGACCATGTGCGCAAACCAATGCTGACTAAGTTGCAAGAAAGGTAGAGGTTCAAAGCATGGGCGGTACGCCGAGGTAAGTAGACCGAAATCCATCTGCATCTACTACTAATCATCCACCTTGAGATATCTATCCAGAACATCTCGCTGGTATTAAGTTGCGAGTCCCACCCATAGTGTAAACTCAAAGCAACAGACAACTGCATTAAAAGAACTTTGCGTAAAGTAAACAATCCTTGCACCTGCGGGCACAAGCACCATTGTTTTCCCCCTTGTGGCAACATCACATCCCCTAGACTCATGTTTCTGTCACTCAAGCTAGTCATCGAGGGGCATGAACCCACAATCAAGCATAACGTTCCCTCTTGGAGTCACTACCTACTACTTGGCCAAAGCAATAAATAATAACGGAGAACATGCAAGAATTACTTACGAACATAAATATAAAAGAGGTGAATCAAATGTATTACTCAAACACAATCTGAACATAATCTCACAATCCATCGGATCCCAGCAAACTCATCATAGCAACATCATAAGGATTACATATGTGCCTCGATCATGTAGGGCAGCTCACGAGGACTAATTAGTGAAGCACAAGAACGGGAGGAGAACATCACATAGCTACTGGTCATGGACCCATGGTCCAAGGGAGACTACTCACAACTCATCCGGGAGGCGTCCATGGTGGTGGAGAAGCTCCCGGTGGTGATCCTCCCCTCCGGCAGGGTGCCGGGAAGAGTTCTCCTGCTGCTCCCGATCTTGGAAGCGCGGCGGCGGCGGAACAGAGATGAGATCGCGAAAAAGGGTTCCCGTCTCGAGGGTTTCGGGACACGATATAAATATATGCCAAAGGGGGGCATCAGACGAGGCTCGGGGGGCCCAGGCGCCCCCCCGACGCGGCCAGGGGGGCGCCACCAGGGCGCCTGGAGCCCTGTTGGCCCCCCTCCGGCTGTGCTTCGGGTGCCTGGTAGCTTCTGGAACGCTGATTTTTTATATAATTTTTCCGGGATTTTTCTGGCAGTTCTCGTAATGGGAAAACCTGAAATACAAAAACAGCCGAAAACAGAAATTGGCACTGGGGTGCACTGAGTTAATAGGTTAGTCCAAATATGATCATAAGTGTATGGAAGTGTATAAATATCATAGCAATATCACCCAAAAGAGGCATGGAGCAAGCAGAAATTATAGATACGTTTTGGACGTATCAAGTGCACCCCAGGTTGCACAGGCAGTGGCCACGTGGCAGCTTTTCCGTCTGTCAGCAGATGGCAAAGCTATTAGCCGTCTGCTGGCAGACGGTAAAGAGCCTGTATAGCCCCTATTTTTTCTGTTTTTTCTTGAATTCACTCAATTTCAACACACAAATTTGAACACACAAATTTCACAGCAGACATATCAACACACAATATGCTCATATATACATACATAACCAACACATAGTTCATCCATAGATATTACAAAAGTTTCACATTGTTCATCCAACACCTATCCATCCATCCATATAACGAGTTCCATCCATGCAAGTTCATTGATACAAAATAAAAGCAAAAATGGAAAAGAAGCACTCCATCCATGCAGCTTCCGTGAATTAAATGAAATATGCAAAATGGAAAACAAGAAAGTTAGAAGAAGAAGACTAGAAGAAGAAGAAAAGGAAATGAAAAAGAAGAAGAAGACTAGAATAAGAAGTAAGCATACTTAAGTAAAATGGAGCTAACCTAGCTAATTATGCCATTTTTGAGAGAACTAAGCATATTATGCCCATGTAAAGCAGCTAAGTATAGGTCTTTATTGAGCTAACCTAGGTAACTAAGCATATTAGAGCTAACTTAGAGCTAACTTAGGTCATTTTGGAGAAGAATAAGAAGACTAGAAGAAGAAAAATAATAAGAAGAAGACTATAAGAAGAAGAAGAAGACTAGAAGAAGAAGAAGGTTTTTACCCTTTTCCTTCTCATTCTTCTTCTTTTATTCTTTCTTTTTCTTCTCTTTCTTCTTCTATTCTTTCTTGTTCTCCTCTTCCTTGTTTTTCTTCTTCTTATTCCTTATTTGTGTCATTTTAGAGCTTACATAGGTAATTATGCCATTTTTAGCTAACTAAGCTTATTATGTCAATTTGGAGGAAAATAAGGTAAGTACAGGTCATTTTTGTGCGAACATAAGTAATTCTGGAGCTAACCTAGCTAAAATGGATCATATTGGAGCTAACCTAGGTAAACTTGGTCATTTTAGAGCTAACATAGGTAAAATGGATCTTATTTGAGCTAACCTAGGTTAAATGGGTCATTTTGGAGATAACTTAACTAATTATGCAATTTTTGAGTTAACTAAGCATAGTTATGCCATTTTTTACACAAGTAAGCCAAGTATAGATCATTTTGGAGATCTGACATACCTGACATAGTTCACTCCTCCTTCTTCTCCTTCTCCTTCATCATCCTGATGCGCCTAGAGCGGCGAGGCAGTGGGATGTAGTCTTCTACGACAATTGGCATGGTCATGTCGCCCGGCTGTGGGATCGCCGGCGCCTCCACCATCGCGAGGTCATTATTAGGCACCACCACCATCGCGAGGACATCTTCAGGCAATACCATTGCTAGGTCATCCTCAGCCACCACCATCTCTTGCCCATCGCCAGCCACCACCATCTCTTGCCCATCGTCGGCCAGCACCTCCTCATCCCCACTCCGCTCCTCTTCTTCCCCACTCCATTCCGAAGCATCCTCGCTGCTGCTTTGGCTGTAGCCAGAGTCGCTGCTGCTGCTCCCATTACTGACCAAATGCAACAGTGACCATTAAAAATTGATGTGAGACAAAGCCAAATGTAGAGGAAGAAGAGGCAGAGCGTACTGGCATCATCGTCGTCCTGGTAGCACATGCGACACATAGTCATGTTGAACACCTTCACGGTGAGCATGGCGTCGCTGTCGTACCTGAAGAGAAGGAAGTACACGTGCCGTAGGTCATAGGCACGGTAGAACTGCTCTCAGCCACGACACAGGTACATGTGGCCGTACCTGATCACCACCTCCACATCCCAATGCTTGCGAAGCCCGCTGCCGGCCTGTCGCAGCTACACATTCTTTGTCCGATGGCCATCCAACATCTTCATAAAAGTGTCAGGCAGCCTCTGCAGTTTTGGACAAGGAGTGATGTAGCAAACATCAGAGTTATCATAATGAGATGGGTGAAGGGGAGATCTCTCCTTTTATATACCTACCTCCTGGAGGAAGTCCCAAGTATGATACTGAAGAACTCGAAAGCATCCAACTCGTACTCCGGTGTGGCAGAGCGGAGCCTACGGTGGCGGCCTCCCCCCATCTCTGTTAAGCAGCAGAAGAGACCAATTACTACCCTTACTACATTATAGCAGCAGAAGTTTTGAGCAGAAGATAATCAACTATACGAAGTTATCATTTCACATTCAAAACTAGGGATTTCTTTATACATGAAACAAAACTGAAAATGTAAACCCCTTTTCCCCTCGATCCTCGACCCTTGACCCCTTTTCCCCTTTTCCCCTCGACACCTCGATCCTCGACCCCTAGACCCTTGACCCCT
>LR738716.1:45764546-45785043 GCA_902687465.1 Secale cereale
ATGTGGGACCGGGGGGAAACGGCCGTTAGCCTGGCTATTTTATTTGTTGTCTCCTCGCGGAAGGCAAAGAAGCTTTGCCGTCCGCGAGCAGACGGCAAAGAAAGTGGCTGTTAGGTGGTTATCGTCAGTGGGCCACCCTCCTTATTTTTCGTCCGCTAGCAGACGGCATAGAGTCTTTGACATCAGCTAGGGGACGACAAAGAGCTAGCTAACGGCAAACCTTGTCTTTGTCGTCGGTTCTTTCGTTGCCGTCAGCTTTTTCGAAGGTGATAGCAAAGACCTTCTTTGCCATCAGCTAGCAGACGACAAAGAGCTGGCTAACGACAAAGATCCTGATTCCAGTAGTGATGGTAGAAAAGATCCAGGCATGATAACACCCAACGTTCACTACACACAATGCATAGGCATGACAACAGTGCTCTCAGATCTGGCGCTTATTAGAGAAGGTGATGACACAACATAAAAGTAAATAGATAGTGCCTTCGCAGAGGGAAGCAGTGATTTGCAGAGGTGCCAGAGCTCAAGTTTGTAAAATAGAGGTAAATAATATTTTTAGAGGTGCACCCTTCTCATTTACTTCATGACTATCAGTTATCGATATCTCCCTTGCTAAACACGCTAGTGGCGGTTCCCAAGCAGAAAAGTAAAGGTTTGGACTCCATTGGGAGTTTTTGTTTGTTTATTTATAAGCCTTTTCTTTTTGCAATTTGGGACTGGGAATCCCTATTATCGCCCTTTTCTCGTGCAATGGCGAGTGAATAAACACTCGATCTGAGAATAACCCGCTTAGCATGGAAGATACCGACCACCTCCTATCGTTCCATGAATGATCCAGGCACACAAAAAGGATATTTATTTGAAGTTTTTAGAGGTGGCACACGCAAATTTACTTAGGACGATAGGGTAATACATCATATATGTAGGTATGGTGGACTCATCTGGAATAACTTGAGTTTTCGAAATTGATGCACAAGCAGTATTCCCACTTAGTACATGTGAAGGCTAGCAAATAGGTTGAGAAGCGGCCAGCTAGAGAGCAACAATGGTCATGAACATGCATCATTCATAATAAACATTGGACACCCGCATGAGTAGGATATGGACACAATGAACATAAATATCATAGAGGCTATGTTGGTTTTGATTCAATTACATGCATAAACATGTGCCAAGTCAAGCCACTCGAACATTCAGAGGAGGATACCATATCATCATACTACATCACGATCATTTTAACGCAATGTTGATATCCAAGATAATTCATTATCAACTCTTAGCTACTTATGCATGGCATGTGAAACTATAATGTCAAATTTTCATTGCAAACATGTTTAATCATAATGGGTTGAATCATGGATACTAGGTTAAACCTGTTTACAAAAACAGAGCAAGTCGAGTTCATACCGGTTTCTCTCTGCCATGGTCAGTTCATCGACTATCGTCATTATTGCCTTCCACTTGCACGGCCGAATGATGCGAAATAATTATAATGGCGCAAGAGTGCTGTGTACTCAGCTGGAATCCGCAAACATTTTATTCAACAGGAGAAGACAAGGTAGAATGGGATCTTTATTAGATCAACAATTATACATAAGAGAGCCACTCAACATTTTCATCGTGGTCTTCCCTTAGAATGACTCGGAAATAAAAAAGAAAGAAATTCAAAGAAACATACTGAAATATTTTTGGAGTTTTTGGTTTTCCAGAACAAGTAAACGAAAGAGGAAAGGAAAGACGAGAAAAACTATTTATACGGGAAAACTCCCAACAAGCAAAGGAAGAACAAGGAAATCTGTTTGCGTTTTCTTCTTAATATTACAACTAGACAAACATAGAAAGTAAACTAATTATAACTAGACATTTTTTCTAAGGTTTTTCAAACACACAAGAAAAAAGCGAGAAAATAAATTAAGCATGGATAATACAATGAAAAAGTGTGAACACCGACGATTGAAATGTGTGAACATGAATGTAAGGTTGGTGAGAAACACGTAATCCCCCAAGTTTAGGATTTTGGCCTAAATTG
The DNA here is from genome assembly GCA_902687465.1 of Secale cereale. Taxonomy (NCBI): domain Eukaryota; kingdom Viridiplantae; phylum Streptophyta; class Magnoliopsida; order Poales; family Poaceae; genus Secale; species Secale cereale. Next base: position 45,766,573 of record LR738716.1, read on the forward strand.
GCATGCAGTCAGTAGCCTAGATAGTAATCTGCGTGGTAGCTCACAGAGGCTCTCGGTGCGGATGCCTCGGCCTACCGTGCTGCCTCGACCGCAGCATTGTGGGCTCAGGCCTCACTCTCAAGAATGAAATATCTTCCCTTGTTTTGATAATCAAAAAGAGCAGGCGCAGGAAAATATGTGTACACAACAGTCGATTGGTTAAATAACAATTTATAAGTGAAGTTATGAATGTCTCCTTTGAGGATCTTATGATTTTTCATAGCATCAAAGTCTAAATACTGTGTGGGTAGGATAGGGTCAAAGGTTAAAGGTGAAACACCCAGCTCTCTTGCTAAACGTGTGGCATAGATTCCGCCATAGAACCAACCGCTATTAGAGTTGTGTTGTAACCTGCGTGCAACAATCGCCCCAAGATTATAACTCCTATCATTGGCGAGGGTGGTGTGTATAAGGCTCAAGTCTAGGGCACAAAGTGTACTACAATCTTGTTTGCCTACAATACATTTCCCATTAAATAAAGCAAAGTACTGAATTGCAGGAAAATGAATGCTTTTTATTCTACCTTGCGTCACCCCCCTCGTTTCACCGTAGCAGAGACTAGTTAAAAGTGATTGGCCTCGGCCCTTGGTGGTTTGTCAAGCTAACCCCAGAATGGAATTTTGCAGTGATGGGCAAAACACTCTAGTGATATGGTAAAAGGATTTTCATAAAGTTTGAAAGACACCCTAGACTCACGGGGATGAAATTTAAATCCTTTAACAAATGATTCAGTGAGAATGAGGTGTTGATCGCACTTATCTGAAATGTAGGGACCGAGACCCGCATTTTGAACCAATTGCTCAAATTCCTCCTTAATACCCACGCGGACCATATAATCATCACTAGGCCAATAGCATGTTTTAGTGGCGGCATCTCGTATGGAACTTTCACTTGGATCGACATAGGAACGACGAGCGGAGTTATCACTAGAAGATGCTCCCGAGGATCTCCTCCTCGAAGAACGCTTTCCAAAGAGGCTCATCATGTTCACGTACAATTTTTTCTGAAAATTTTTATGCGACAAAATTTTATCAATAAAATTCTACAAAATTGATAGCAACTACTCATAGGGATACATAGAAGCCATAGCAAGCATTCAAACTACTTAGAACTCTAAGAATTCAACATGCAAGCTCATCTACAGCAGCACCAAGAGTAGCTAATTATTCAAAATATAAACCACTAAAACAAAAACTAATTGGACAAACGGAGGAGTCACATACCAAGAAACAATCCCCCGAAATAGTTTCGAAAACTGAGCTTCGAGCAAAGAGATTGAAATCCACGGGTTTGAGAGCAAGAACACGAGAGAGAGAGAGCAATTGAGAATTTTTCTGGAGGTAGGCAATGAAGTGGTATAAAGAGATAAGTGAGAGGGCCCACGTGGGGACCACAACCACGAGGGCGCGCCTAGGTGGGTTGTGCCCACCTGGTGCATCTCCCTCTGATATTACTTGCACCAAAAATTCTTAAATATTCGGAGAAAAAAATCGTGTTAAAATTTCAGGGCTTTCTGAGAACTTTTATTTTTGGGCCTTTTTTTATTGCACGAGAAATTCAGAAAACAGATAAATCATGGCATTTTATTTTATTTAACTAATAAAAACAGAAAACAAAAGGTAGGAACCGAAGGTAGTGCTTACTAAATTCATCAACTTCATACTGCTCAAAAATGATCCATTAATAAGGTTGATCAAGTCTTATTAACAACCACTTTCGATTAGCATGAAACCAAAGAACTTTCATAACTCACTAAGTTACCTCAACGGGGATATGAAAGTCCCCAACAATAAGCATTTCATATTTCCTTTTAACAGTAGGTAGAGGTATTTGAAAACTTCCAATATTGATTGTCGGAGATTTTTCAATAACATAGACGTCATTCACTTGGAATTGTTTCTTCGGAGATTTGTCAATAACATGAACGCCATTCACTTGGAATTATTTCTTCGGAAAGTGCACCGTATGCTCATTACCATTGATATGAAAAGTGACCTTGGTTTTATTGCAATCAATAACAGCCCCTGAAGTATTCAAGAAGGGTCTACGAAGGATAATCGACATGTTGTCGTCCTCGGGCATCTCAAGTATACCAAAGTCTGTCAAAATAGTAACATTAGCAACAACAACGGGCACATCCTCATAGATACCGATAGGGATGGCAGTTGATTTATCAGCCATTTGCAATGATATTTCAGTAGGTGTGATTTTATTCAAATCAAGTCTTATATATAAGGAGAAAGGCATAACACTAACACCGGCTCCTAAATCACATAAAGCAGTTTTCACATATTTCTTTTTGATGGAGCAAGGTATAGTTAGTATTCCTGGGTCTCCAAGTTTTTTAGGTACTCCATCCTTAAAAGTATAATTAGCAAGCATGGTGGAGATTTCAGCTTCTGGCATTTTTCTCTTATTGGTGATGATGTCTTTCATGTACTTTGCATAAGGAGGCATTTTCAAGATATCAGTCAAGCGAGTGCGCAAAAAGACTGGCCTCAACATTTTAGCAAAGCGTTCAAATTCTTCATCATCTTTCTTTTTAGTTGGCTGAGGTGGAAAAGGCATAGGTTTTTGAACCCACGGTTCTCTTTCTTTACCGTGTTTCCTAGCAACAAAATCTCTTTTATCATATCTTTTATTCTTAGGTTGTGGGTTATCAAGATCAACTGGTGGTTCTATCTCAACCTCATTATCTGGTTCTCTTTCTTTATTTAAATGAATATCTTCATGAACATCAGCATTGTCTTTTTCATTATCACTAGGTGGATGTTCATTACCAGATTGAGTTTCAGCATCAGAGATAGAAACATCATTATCATTGTCAGGAGGTTTTTCTACTTCAGGTTCACTAGTAGCATGCAAGGTCCTATCAGTTTTCTTTTTCTTTTTCTTTTTAGAGGGACTAGGTGTAGTGGTGTTGTTTCTCTGTGAATCATGTTCAATTCTTTTTGGGTGTCCCTCGGGATAAAGTGGTTCCTGAGTCATTTTTCATCAAGTAATTCTCTTTGAGATTTAGCAACTTGTTCTAGCTGGGTTTGTACCATAGAAGCATGTTTCCTTACACCTCTAACATCATTTGAAATCCTAAATTAGAAGTCACTCAAGCGAGCAATCATATCAGAATTATATTTCAATTGTTTCATAACATTTGCATTGAAGTGATCTTGTTTCCTAATGTAATTTTCAAACTCATGAAGGCATTGGCTAGGGTGCATATTGTGGGGATTATCATTGTTATTGAATTTCATTAGAGAATTTATCTCTACCACCTTAGGCAGAGATGGTGCATCAAGCCCATGTATTTCTTCAATATGAGGTAAATTTTTAACATCCTCAGCTTTAATACTTTTTCCTTCATGGATTTCTTTGCCTCTTGCATATCTTCAGGACTGAGATATAATATACCCCTCTTCTTCGAAGTAGGCTTAGGCGGTGATTCAGGAAGAGTCCAATCATCATAATTTTTCAATATGCTATTCAATAGTTCCTCAGCTTGTCCAATAGTTTGTTCCCTAAAAACACAACCAGCACAACCATCTAGGAAGTCCCTAGAAGCATCGGTTAGTCCATTATAGAAGATATCGAGTATTTCATTTATCTTTAGAGGATGATCAGGCAAAGCATTAAGTAACTGGCAAAGCCTCCCCCAAGCTTGTGGGAGACTCTCTTCTTTAGTTTGCACAAAGTTACATATTTCCTGTAAGGCACCTTGTTTCTTATGAGCAGGAAAATATTTTTTGGAGAAGTAATAAATCATATCCTGGGGACTACGCACACAACTAGGAGTACGAATATTGTACCAAGCTTTAGCACCACCCTTTAATGAGAATGGAAATAATTTGAGAATATAGTAGTAACAGGTTTTCTCATCATGAGTAAAAAGGGTGGCTATGTCATTTAACTTGGTGAGATGTGCCATAATAGTTTCAGTTTCATAACCATGGAAATTATCAAATTCAACCAAAGTGATTAACTCCGGGTCGACAGAGAATTCATAATCCTTATCATCAATAAAGATAGGTGAGGTAGCAAACTTAGAATCATATTTCATTCTAGCATTCAGAGACTTTTCTTCATACTTGCATAATAATTTCTCTAGATCATCTCTATCATTACAAGCAAGAATATCTCTAGTTGTTTCCTCACTCATAACATAACCTTCGGGTATTTTAGGCAATTCATATCTAAGAAGGCTAGTTCTAGAAGGTGTTTCAAAATTTTCAGTTTCGAGCTCATCATTAGATTCAACAACATCATGTTGTCTTACTCTAGTAATCTGTTCATCAAGAAAGTCACCAAGTGGCACATCATCATCATGCAAGGTACTAGCATCATCATAAGTATCATTCATAGCAGAAGTAGCATCGTCAATAACTTGCGACATATCAGGAGTAATAGCATGTGGTGGTGTTGCAAAGTTTACTTATAACAGAAGGTGAATCTAATGCAGAACTGGATGGCAGTTCCTTACCTCCCCTCGTCTTAGAGGGAAAAATCTTAGTCTTAGCATCCTTCAGATTCTTCATAGTGATAGATTGATAATAATCCCAAGTTACTCTACAAATATAGCTATGCTCCCCGGCAACGGCGCCAGAAAAAGATCTTGATAACCCACAAGTATAGGGGATCGCAACAGTTTTCGAGGGAAGAGTATTCAACCCAAATTTATAGATTCGACAAAGGGGAGCCAAAGAACATTTGTAAGTATTAGCAATTGAGTTGTCAATTCAACCACACCTGGAGATTAATTATCTGTAGCAAAGTGATCAGTAGCACAGTAATATGATAGTTTTGATAGTAGTGGCAGCAGCAATAGTAACGATAAGAGTGATAGCAATAGTTTTGTAACAAGTGCAGCAGTAACGATAGAAGTAGTAACTTAGCAAGATCAATATAGGATAAATTCGTAGGCATTGGATTGGTAATTTATTGGATGATATTCATAATGTGACAGTCATAACCTAAGGCGATACGACACTAGCTCCAGTTCATAAATATAATGTAGGCATGTATTCTGTAAATAGTCATACGTGCTTATGTAAAGAACTTGCATGACATCTTTTGTCCTACCCTCCCGTGGCAGCGGGGTCCATATTGGAAACTGAGGGATATTAAGGCCTCCTATTAATAGAGAACCGGAACAAAGCATTAACACATGGTGAATACATGAACTCCTCAAACTACGGTTATCACTCGGAGTGGTTCTGGTTATTGTCACTCCGGGGTTGCCGGGTCATAACACGTAATAGGTGACTATAACTCGCAAGACCGGATCTAAAACATGAATATAATGATAATATCATAAACGGTTCAGATCTGAAATCATGGCACCCGGGCCCAAAGTGACAAGCATTAAGCATGGCAAAGAGTCAGGCCCAAGATGCGATTCTATCCCGATCACGTGACACACTCGTGATTGGGGCACAACCGCATTTCGGGCGCTTAGCAAGATGGATATCATTACATCATACCATTACATACATCCATGGGGGATACAACAATTCATACAAGTCACATGAATTACAATAACATCAAATCAAGGCATCCGACTATGGTTGCAAACATGAAAAGCACACGACATCCAACTGCTATCCCAGGCTGCCGACCAGGAACCTAGCCCAAGACTGACGAAGAAGAAGAAGAAAGAACTCCAACAAAAGGTAACATCGCTCTCACGTCAAGTCATCGGAAACCTGCACCTGCAACTATTGTTGTAGTATCTGTGAGCCACGAGGACTCAGCAATCCCATAACCATGGGTAACAAGACTAGCAAAGCTTTACTGGGTATGGAAAGGATAGTGGTGAGATTGCAGCAGCGACTAAGCAATATATGGTGGCTAATGATACGTCTCCAACGTATCTATAATTTTTTATTGTTCCATGCTATTATTTATGAAGTCTTAGATGTTTAATGGGATTGACAACCCCTTATCTTGTTGGCTGCGAAGTTCTTATTTGTTTGTGCAGGTGCGAGGGACTCGCGCGTGGTCTCCTACTGGATTGATACCTTGGTTCTCAAAAACCGAGGGAAATACTTACGCTACTGTGCTGCATCTCCCTTTCCTCTTCGAGGGCATACAACGCAAGCTCAAGAGGTAGCAAGAAAATTGCTGGCGCCGTTGCCGGAGAGGCTTACGCAAAAGTCATATACCAAGTACCTATCACAAACCCTTATCCTTCGCATTACATTTATTTGCCTCTCATTTTCCTCTCCCCCACTTCACCTTTGCCGTTTTATTCGCCCTTCTTCCGCCGTGTGTTTCTCGTTCGCTTGCTTCTTGTTTGCTTGTGTGTTGCGTGCCTGCTTGCCCTCATGTCTGAGATGGGGGACGATTTTATCGAGAAGGGTAGCAATGCCGAGGGCAACGTCCATGTTGACCCCCCGGATGAAGCTACCACTTTACATATTAAGAGGTTCTGGGTCAGTAGTGGCAATATTATTGGAAAAGGGGTTCTTCAAGACTTCTTTACTTATGCTGGTGCTTTGCCTACTATGGGTGGCTCTATTCTTCACAGAACTAGTAGCCTTGTAGATGCTGTATCTATGGTCATAGTAGAAATTGAAAGGCAATTTATCCATATGCATCCCTGTATTCAGAGAGTATTTTTGGAGTTCTCCAATATTGAGCATTCTTCCGTTAAGCGTGCTGCTACTATCTTTTTGGCTCATGAATTTAGATATATCATGAAAGAGTCTAGAGAAATTTTTGCTCATTACGGAGTAGATGCCGGTCGACCTCCTAGAGGGGTTATCTTGTTCAATCAAGAAGACCTTATGCGTTTGCGATCTCCTGATCATGTTGCTTTTAATGAAAACCTTAGAAAAAGGTTCCTGTTGAGATCTTGATTGATAGAATTTCCGAGATAAACGATGACCTCGCTATTCAAAATAATGGGTTAGGCCCTTTCCTTGAAAGAAGGTTATTGGCCTTCTGCCAAAAGAATGCCTATAACGATGAATTGGTCATCCACTACAAAGGGCCAAAGGAGGAACCTGTTCCGCCCGAGATTGATGTAGGGGACTTTTGTCCTGTTAATTTAGCCCTTGTGATTACTTTTGCTTACCACAAAGGAAGCTTGCTGCCAAACATATGGAATATGAGATGAGCTTTCGCGACATATCGTACCATTATGGCAATACCTAGATCTATCTTGTATCGTGCCTAGCTAGGGGCGTAAAACGATAGTGCTTGTTGGGAGGCAGCCCAATTTTTTGTTTTTTGTTTTTGTTGCTGTTAGGGAATAAATATTGCATCTAGCCTCTGATTAGATGTGTTTTCATGTTTTGTTTAGTGTTTGTGCCAAGTAGAACCTTTGGTAAGGCTTGTGTGAAGTTTATATGATCTTGCTGTGAAAAACACAATCGTTAGCGCTCGCTAAAGTAGTCTTCAGATTTTACTGGAGCGTGATTTTTAGTTGATTCTTTTTGCTGATGATTTGTAGAAAAATTGCGCAAATTCACCAATTTAGTTTGAATTTTTTGGAGTTCCAGAAGTAGGCGAACCCAGCAGATTACTACAGGCTGTTCTGTTTTTGACAGATTCTATTTTTCGTGTGTTGTTTGCTTATTCCGATGCATCTATGAGTAATATTGGAGGATATGAACCATAGAGAACTTGGAGTACAGTAGGTTTAACACCAATATGAACAATGAATGAATTCCTTGCTGTACCTTTGAGTGGTGGTTTGCTTTCTCTTACTAACGGAGCTCACGAGAATTTTTGTCTAAGTTTTGTGTTGTGAAGTTTTCAAGTTTTGAGTATTGCTTTGATGGACTATAAAACAAGGAGTAGCAAAGGCCTAAGCTTGCGGATGCCCATGGCACCCCAAGTAAATTCAATATAATCAAAATCCTAAGCTTGGGGATGCCCCGGAAAGGCATCTTCTCTTTCGTCTTCATCCATCGGTAACTATACTTGGAGCTATATTTTTATTCGCAACATGTTATGTGTTTTGCCTGGAGCGTCTTGTATAATTTGAGTCTTTGCTTGTTAGTTTTCCACAATCATACTTGCTGGACACACCTATTTTAGAGAGTTAAATATGCCCTATAAATTGTTAGAACACTCTATATGCTTCACTTATATCTTTTGAGTTGAATAGTTTTTGCTCTAGTGCTTCACTTTTATCTTTTAGAGCACGATGGTGGTAATATTTTGTAGAAATTGTTGAACTCTCATGCTTCACTTAGAACTACTTGAGAGTCTATTAAAACAGCATGGTAAAGTGTTTAGGCTAAAGAAACTAGTCTTCACATGATAAACATCCAATGTCAATGTAGTAAAAAAATTCACACCAAGTGCATTGAGTAGAAAGAAATGTTGGATGCTTGATAATTGTTTTGAGACATGAGGATAGTGATATTAGAGTCATGCTAGTGGAATAATTATGAAATCGAGAAATATTTGTGTTAAGGTTAGTGATTCCCGTAGCATGCACGTATGGTGAAACGTTGTGTGACTAAGTTAAAGCATGAGGTATTTGTAGAGTGTCAACCTTTGTGTGGAGGTCGGGGGCACGCGATGGTTAACTCCTACCAACCTCTTGCGTTGATTGCTTTGTTTTGATGACTCGTCAATTTTTGCAATAAGTATATGAGTTCTTATGACTAATGTTGAGTCCATGGATTATACGCACTCTCACCCTTCCACCATTGCCAGCCTCTCTTTTACCGCGCAACTTTCGCCGGTGCCATAAACCCACTATATATCCTTCCTCAAAACAGCCACCATATTGTTCCTCAAAACAGCCACCATACCTACCTATCATGGCATTTCCATAGCCATTCCGAGATATATTGCCATGCAACTTTCCACCGTTCCGTTTATATGACATGGATCATATTGTCATATTGCCATTGCATGATCATGTAGTTGACATCGTATTTGTGGCGAGGCCACCATGCATAATTTTTATACATGTCACTCTTGTTTCATTGCACATACCGGTACACCGCCGGAGGCATTCATATAGAGTCATACTTTGTTGTTGTAGTATTGAGTTGTAATCTTGTGTTGTAATGAAAGTGTGATGATCATCATTTATAGAGCATTGTCCCATGGAAGGAAAGGCTAAATCTATAAAGCCCCTCCGCAAAAAAAGGAAAAAAAGGCAAAAAAAAGGCCCAAAAAAAGAAAAAAAGAAAAGAAAAAAGGGACAATTGCTATTATATTTTTCCACACTTGTGCTTCAAAGTAGCACCATGTTCTTCATTGTAGAGAGTCTCATGCTTAGTCACTTTCATATACTAGTGGGAATTCTCGTTATAGAACTTGGCTTATATATTTCAACAATGGGCTTCCTCAAATGCCCTAGGTCTTCGTGAGCAAGCAAGTTGGATGCACACCCACTAGTTTCTTTTGTTGAGCTTTCATTCATATTTAGCTCTAGTGCATCCGTTGCATGGCAATCCCTACTCACTCACATTGATATCTATTGATGGGCATCTCCATAGCCCGTTGATACGCCTAGTCGATGTGAGACTATCTCCCTCTTTTTTTCTTCTCGACAACCACCTCTATTCCACCCATAGTGCTATGTCCATGGCTCACGCTCATGTATTGCGTGAAAGTTGAACGGTTTGAAAAGATAGAGCATGAAAACAAATGCTTGGCTGAAATCGGGGTTATGCATGATATGAATATTTTGTGTGATAACAAGGGAGCATAGCCAACACTATATGATTTTGTAGGGATAACTTTCTTTAGCCATAGTATTTTGAGAAGACGTGATTGCTTTGTTAGTATTGCTTGAAGTATTGTTATTTCTTATGTCAATATAGACTTTTATCTTAAATATTTCAGATCTGAACATTCATGCCACAATTAAGAGAGTTACATTGAAAAACTATATTGGTTAGCATTCCACATCAAAAATTCTTTCTTTATCATTTACCTACTCGAGGACGAGTAGGAATTAAGCTTGGGGATGCTTGATACGTCTCAAATGTATCTATAATTTTTTATTGTTCCATGCTATTATTTATGAAGTCTTAGATGTTTAATGGGCTTTATCATTCACTTTTACATCATTTTTGGGACTAACCTACTAACACAAAGGCCTAGTCCAGATTGTTATTTTTTGCCTATTTCAGGGTTTTGCAGAAAAGGAATATCAAACGGAGTCCAAACGGAATGAAACCTTCGCAGGAGATATTTTTGGAGGAAATCACGCGTAATAAACTTCGGGGCCAAGCCAGAGGACAGGGGGGCACCCTCGAGGGTGGGGGCGCGCCCCCCTTCCCAGGGCGCGCCCCCCTACTTCGAGGGGAGGCCCCGTGGCCCCTAGCCAGAAGGGCTGCCCTCGAGGGTGGGGGTGCGCCCCCCTGCCTCGAGGCTGGCCCGTGTGGCCCCCGGTGCCCTCCTTCTTCCTATATATACCTACGTGCCCCAGAAAACTCCATACGCAGAGAGAAAACCCTAATTCCACCGCCGCAGCTGCTATTCCCATGGAGATCCCATCTTCGAGCCTGTTCCGGGAGGGGGATCCATCATGGAGGCCTTCATCATCATCATCATCGCCCTCACCATGAGTTGTGAGTAGTTTACCACAGACCTTCGGGTCCATAGCTAGTATCTAGATGGCTTCTTCTCTCTCTCTGGATCTCAGTACAAAGTTCTCCTTGGTCTTCGAGGAGATCTATTCGATGTAATCTCTTTTTGCGGTGTGTTTGTCGAGATCCGATGAATTGTGAGTTTATGATCAAGGTTATCTATGAAGGATATTTGGTTCTTCTCTGAACTTTTTATGTGTGCTCATAATATCCTTGCAAGTCTCTTCGAATTATTGGTTTGGTTTGGCCTACTAGATCTATAGTTCTTGCAATGGGAGAAGTGCTTGGCTTTGGGTTCAATCTTGCGGTGTCCTTTCCCAGTAACAGTAGGAGCAGCAAGGCACGTATTGTATTGTTGCCATCGAGGATAAAAAGATGGGGTTTTCATCATATTGCTTGATTTTATCCCTCTACATCATGTCATCTTGCTTAAGGCGTTACTCTGTTCGTATGAACTCAATACACTAGATGCATGCTAGATAACGGTCGATGTGTGGAGTAATAGTAGTAGATGCAGGCAGGAGTCGGTCTACTTGTCTCAGACGTGATGCCTATATACAATGATCATGCCTAGATAGTCTCAGAATTATTTGCTTTTCTATCAATTGCTCGACAGTAATTTGTTTACCCGCCGTAGAATACCGCTGTCATGAGAGAAGCCACTAGAGAAAACTATGGCCCCCGGGTCTATCTTTATCATATTTCTTTCCCGCCAACTAGCCAATTTCTATCGCTGTTGTTTATTTGCTTTCTTTACTTTCTGTTTCTATACCAAAAATACCAAAAATATAAACTATCATCTCCGTCAGATCTCACTATCGTAAGTGACCGTAAAGGCATTGACAACCCCTTATCGCGTTGGCTGCGAAGTTCTTATTTGTTTGTGCAGGTGCGAGGGACTGGCGCGTGGTCTCCTACTGGATTGATACCTTGGTTCTCAAAAACTGAGGGAAATACTTACGCTACTGTGCTGCATCTTCCTTTCCTCTTCGAGGGAATACAACGCAAGCTCAAGAGGTAGCAGCTAACTTACGAGTACAAGAATAAGATGAGCATCTACGCAAACTGTCACAAACTAGTAATGATCGCTAAAGATCCTGAACTACCTATGAGTCAAACATAACGCCACCGTGTTCTCTTCTCAAGTGAAAAGAGATGGTCACGGTTACTCACGCGGTTTGTGTATTTTACTTCGGATCCTCTGTCAAGTTTTCTACAACCGGACATTAACAAATTCCAATCTGCCACATAACCGCGGGCACGGCTTTCGAAAGATCATAACCCTGCAGGGGTGTGCCAACTTAGCCCATCACAAGCTCACACGATCAGCAGAGATAATAATAATATTACCGCTTATCTTAGGGAAGGCCCGATCAGACTCGGAATTCCCGGTGCACAAGACATTTCGACAACGGTAAAACAAGTCCAGCAAGACCTCCCGGCGTGCCGACACCCTGATAGTAGCCGCGCGTATTTCGTCTCAGGCCATGACCGGATAGGTGAACCTACGGGAGCCAGATACCTCGAGTTTCCCCGTGGCGGCCCCGCAGTCTCCCCGTTTGGGACCAACACCATCAGCACTGGCCCCCCTGTATGTAGAAAGAATCCTCGGGTAGCGCTAACTCCCTATGCAATTAATTAAAGTTTTTATTATGTTGCAATTAAAACCAATGTTGGGCCTTGCTGGAGGAGTTTTATTCAAAGACGAACTGTCAAGGGGTCCCCATATACCCAACCATGTTAGGGACGCAAAATCAAGGAACATAACGTCGGTTTATCAGCTCCTAAGGTGGCATGAGTGGAACAAAACACCGAGCAAAAGGCCAAGCCTTCCACCCATTGCCAAGTGTATAGGTGTGTTAATATATAAAAGATATATTGTGATATTCCAACAACAAGTGCCAACATGGAACAATCTTCATCTTCACATGCAACTAACAACACTATAAGAGGGGCTGAGCAAGCGGGTAACATAGCCAAACAACGGTTTGTTGGGAAGGTGTCAAAGGTTAGAGGTTTCATGGCAACAAGGAGAGGGCTGACAATAAAAGATGGGTAGCGCGACATATAGCGATAACATCGAGACATCTAGCATAGCAATGATAGTAAAGGTATCCAAGGGGATGGTCATCTTGCCTGAGATTCCGCAAGGAAGAAGAATGAGTCCATGAAGTAGACGAAGAATAAGCCTCGAAGACGAACCAAGTGTAGTCGAATGAATCCTCACGATCGCAACGGAACAAGCACTAATGAGAAGAAGCAAGCAACACGGTAAACACACCACTCAAGAACATGACAAGATGCTCAACCAAGTGTGATGCAAGACAAGTCTATATGATGCAAAACATGGCAAGGGATGTAGCACACAAGAACAACATCACCCAACAAGTTTAAATGAGGCCGGAATCAACATATAACAACTCCGGTAAGTCATGATCTGAAAAAACTTTAAGTTAAAGTTGTTAAACAGCAAGTTAACATGCACCATGATGATCTACTCGGAATTCTAGTCTAGTTTCATATAAAGTTTGATTAATTCGGAGCTACGGCCTAGAAGATATGAGCAAAACAAGACAAGCATGTCAAATATGCAAGATGCATCCAAACAACAAGCAAACACACTCCAAACATGAAAAAACATGATATTATGCATCTACATGCAAAAACACACAAGTTTCATATAGGACACGCTCAAATCGGAGCAACGGATCAACACATACACATGAAACGAGATATAACATCAAGTTGTCCAAAAACAGCAACATAGCAACTTTGGAGCAAGGTATATATATGCTACAGCACCCAAACATGATAACAAGAGGCATGGATGTGAAATAGACATGATACTTAACCAGCATGAACTTAGAGCACACCCAAAAACTTGATGGAACACAATTAAACAAGCATGGCTAGTTGCAATAAATTTATCCAGACTTATTCAAAATCTAGGAAGGCAAAAACATCATCACGATGCTGCCTTCGGAGGCACAAAACAGCAAGCATATCAACTCTACTAAGTAAGATCATGGACATGTAATAGACATAGCATACATGAAACAACTCCATTGGAAGAACTCCATATGAGGTATGGATCAATAACAACAAGCTTCACCAAATTGATCATGCTGATAACTGCCTGACAGGTACATTTATAGCAACTTGAGAGCAGGAAATAAATAAGCTACATCAGGCTATATATGCAAATAAGGGCATGGATGGATAGATCATAACCTGGACAACAAGACATGATCATTTGACATACTACAACATGCATGGATTTTTGTGGGGCATCAAGCAAACATGGCATCAGGATTAACAGTTTCAGACTTAGCAGTTTTTAACAAGTCCTAGATAACAACAACAGCGAGTTGGCTACTTTACAATCTTGTTGCAAACACCACAAGGCATATCATGAAAAGTGGATTGCTCCACAGCAAAGATGACGTGATTGTGCTTCTAAAACATATTGACATGTGGCATAAAAGATAAACACACCAATAGCTATGAACAAGACAAAACAACATCTCATAACAAGTCTCAACACTTAATAGCCAAATGCACTTTTGCAATAGAGATTAACATGGAAATATGGCACCTAACATGAATGCTATATCAACCAACATGTAGAGCACTTCATAATGAACATTTTGACATATCATATGCTTCATTTGGACCAACATGCAAAAATATATCATCACCACAAGCATGCAACAAAATTATAGTTATCAGCAGTTTTAAAAATGTAGCACTTTTGCAACGAGGATTAGGGCATAAAGATGAACTCAAACAAGCATACCACAATGGAACAAAACAAAGAGCATATCACCACGAACATTTTGACATATCATATGCTCAATTTGGATAAACACACAAAAAGTTACAGCACCACAAAGTATGCAACAAAATAACAGATTCTAGGGACTTAGCCAAAATCACAGAAAACGGAGTGGGCGTTAGAGGGCTAAATAGCGCCCGGGCGAAAGATTAGGTGTGCTCACCCTAGTGGGCCTCGGCCCAAGTCGGGGGGAGGTGAGGCAGGACGGCCTTTGACTGGGCGGAGCTGGGCCTCCCGCGCGACGGGGCCCACGAGGGGTCAACGCGAGCGGGCGACGGCGCTCGTCGTGCTCCGGCGGAAGAGGAAGTCTGGCGGCGCAGGGTGGCCTCTCCGGCGACGGCGGCGAGCGTGGAGGCCAGGAATGGATGGATCCGGCCGCGAGGGTCCCGGATCCGGCGAGGTTTGAGGACGAGGAGGCCGGCGTCAAGCTCGGCGGCGGTCGCTCGAGCAACTCCGGCGGGGCGGATCTGCAGAACGGCGGTGCGGGGTTCCAGGGAGAGAGACAGGTCGTGACCGGGAGAAGAACAACGGGGGAGGAAGCAGAAGACGGACAGGGAGGTGGGGACGACCTGGCGGGTCGCCGGCGGCGAGCTTGACGTGGCGGCGGGGATCTCGCGACGCGAGCGAGCGGGAGGCTCGAGCGGCGCTCGGGCGGAGCGGGCGCACGGGCTCGGCCGGGCCCGTTGCACCTCGGGCGGGCCGGATCTGGGCCTGTGGTGGCTGGGGCCGAGGGGGAACGACGTGGCGGCGCAGGACATCGGTTGAACATGAATGGAATAGTACATGAACCTGAGAAGATGAAACGAAACATGACGAAATGAACAAGACATTGCCTCCGGAAGAATTAAAAGAGTGGAATGAAAAGAATGGATAAGAGAAGAACAACTTCGAGCGCGAATGAATTTGAAAGTATCCTTAGAAGGAAGGATTAAACGGAGTTGTTGAGAAAATCAACAACAAAAGAATAAACTCTAAGTGGACTTATGGAAATCATCCCGAAACTTGAGGTGAATTTCCGCCACAACCAAAGATAGAAGAGTTAAGATGAAGGAAGAAATGCAAAAATCCATTTCAAAGAATAGGGAGAATTATTTGCATCTCGAGGTGCAACAAGAAGAATACTTGAGCTGCTCCCGAAGAATTAGCTGAACGTTTGAAGAATGAATTAAATGATGGAGAACGACCATGAGGAACTCCGGTAACAAAACGATTATGATATAGAAATGACGGATGAAAAAGAATAAGATTAAAGCCTTGCGATGATTTAGACGAGGGTCCAACGAGATAGCCGAGGAAAACTTGCACTCCATAAATGAAAAGATGAAAGGACTTGGGATAAGAATTTATTAATCAAGAACAAATTCTGAAGGAAGGAATTAAATCACCTTGACGAGAATGAATAAGAATTATGGTATGCTCATCCTCCACCAATTAAATTGATGAGAAGCAATGGATTCGCATACTACTTATTCTCGTTGAAAGATTAAAGAGGGATATATCGCGAACTTGTGAAATCTTCATGAAACACCGGTAGGGTTGGAATGAAAATGAATGGATTGATATGATAACATCGGAAAAGAACTCTTGAGCGAACCACCGCAAATATTGAAGCCAAGTGAAGAAAAGAACAAACCACCGGGAAGAATTAAAATCGAGTGATGAAAGAGAACGACCACCGTAAGGAATTGAAATTGAGTGAATACAAGAGAATGAATCGTCGGGAAGAATAAGCACTTGGGGAATTTAGCTACAAGAGAATGAAGAGATCGCGAACTGATTAAAGAATATTGGAACGAAGCACCGAACGGATGTGAGACGAACGAAGAGGCATAAATGAAGAATATTTGGAGGACGAAGTTGAAAAACTGAGAACGAAGAAATCTTCTAAAATGATGGCCTTCGGAGAATCGAGAAATTAAAAGGAACTCATGAAATACTCCGGAAGAATGAAAAGAAGAAAGGTTGACCCACACATTAAAAGAATTTGAAACGAACTTCGGAAGGCACGTGACTGATGGAATCCATACTTATGTCACACCTGAAAAGAATTTATGAATACTCCGGGAAAATTAGAAGAGTCAGATAAGATCCTAGGAAAAACCTGTGGGTTATGAGCCCACTGAAGAGAAAACCACCGTTGGAGGATTGAAAGGAGAAGATGCACCGGAATTGATTCAAAGACTCGAATGAGGTGACAACCTCGAATAAATTAGAACACAGACGAATCTCCTGAGATATTTTTGGAACTCCAGAATAATTAAATGGCGAGAGGTGAACGAGCAAGGGAAAACATCTCAACCGAGGGAAAGAATATGATGAACACCGAATACTTGAATTAAATCCACCGGAGAAGAAAAGGAGATGAGGAAGTCCGAGCTAGACGAGAATTCACCGGTTGAAATAACTGAGGAAAGAATGCAAAGGATTCACACGAGTAGGATGGATACTCGAATGAGGACTCTGGTCCGAGAAGAAAAGGGTGGGCGGGTGGGAAAAAGAAAGACCATATCGGACGGGGAAACATCGTCGGTTGAAAAGAACTAAGGTTGAACTTGCAAAGAAGAAGAGGGTCGAATCCACTTGACGAGAGATGCACCAGATGAAAAGAGCAGACAACGCAACGAACGAAAAACTAACCGCGTGATCCTAAAAAACTTTGAAGGGGAAGAGGAGTAATTCAAAACACCTACGTCAAGATACCTCACCAAAGCGACGAAGGGGCAGGGGAGTAAAAAGAATTCCTACTCTCCGATATAACTAGACTTCGAAAAGGTTTTCTTCTAGACTCGACAACGGCCAACTACGATCAATCAAGGGGGCTCCTATGGTCGGTCGAGGCTCTGATACCAACTTGTCAGGACCAAGATGTGATTCTATCCTGATCACGTGACACACTCGTGATTGGGGCACAATCACATTTCGAGCGCTGAGCACGATGGATATCATTACATCGTACCATTACATACATCCATGGGGGATACAACAATTCATACAAGTCACATGAATTACAACAACATCAAAACAAGGCATCCGACTACCGTTGCAAACATGAAAAGCACACGACATCCAACTGCTATCCCAGGCTGCCGACCAGGAACCTATCCCAAGACTGACGAAGAAGAAGAAGAAAGAACTCCAACAAAAGGTAACATCGCTCTCACGTCAAGTCATCGGAAACCTGCACCTGCAACTGTTGTTGTAGTATCTGTGAGCCACGAGGACTCAGCAATCCCATAACCATGGGTAACAAGACTAGCAAAGCTTTACTGGGTATGGAAAGGATAGTGGTGAGATTGCAGCAGCGACTAAGCAATATATGGTGGCTAACTTACGAGTACAAGAATAAGATGAGCATCTACGCAAACAGTCGCAAACTAGTAATGATCGCTAAAGATCCCGAACTACTTACGAGTCAAACATAACCCCACCGTGTTCTCTTCTCAAGTGAAAAGAGACGGTCACGGTTACTCACGCGGTTCGTGTATTTTACTTCGGATCCTCTGTCAAGTTTTCTACAATCGGACATTAACAAATTCCAATCTACCACATAACCGCGGGCACGGCTTTCGAAAGATCATAACCCTGCAGGGGTGTGCCATCTTAGCCCATCACAAGCTCTCACGATCAGCAAAGATAATAATAATATTACCCATTATCTTAGGGAAGGCCCGATTAGACTCGGAATTCCCGGTGCACAAGACATTTCGACAATGGTAAAACAAGTCCAGCAAGACCTCCCGGCGTGCCGACACCCCCATAGTAGCCACGCGTATCTCGTCTCAGGCCACGACCGGATAGGTGAGCCCGCGGGAGCCAGATACCTCGAGTTTCCCTGTGGCGGCCCCGCAGTCTCCCCTTTTTGGGACCAACACCATCAGGACTGGCCCCCCTGTATGTAGAAAGAATCCTCGGGTTGCGCTAACTCCCTATGCAATTAATTAATTAAAGTTTTTATTATGTTGCAATTAAAACCAATGTTGGGCCTTGCTGGAGGAGTTTTATTCAAAGACGTACTG
Source organism: Secale cereale (assembly GCA_902687465.1). Taxonomy (NCBI): domain Eukaryota; kingdom Viridiplantae; phylum Streptophyta; class Magnoliopsida; order Poales; family Poaceae; genus Secale; species Secale cereale. The sequence continues at coordinate 45,785,019 of LR738716.1, forward strand.
TCAAGGGGTCCTCATATACCCAACC
>LR738716.1:45798147-45815070 GCA_902687465.1 Secale cereale
GTAACATCGGAAAGAGTCAATATAAGAGCTTTTCAGCAAGCCTACATACTCAACTATCATATAGTCTTTCACAATTGCTCACACTCACGCAATACTTATGGTTATGGAATTTTAATCGGACACAGAGAAAATTAGGGGCTTATGGTGTTGCCTCCCAACCTTTTACCTCAAGGGTAATGTCAACAGTAATAGACCATGAAAACTTACATCCAAGTGGGTATATATGTTTGGATCTTTCCGACACAATGTGCTTACCAAAGGATAACATGTAAAAAGGAAAGGTGAATTTCACCTTGAATCTTAAGGAAGAATAATGGATAGGCCCTTCGCAGAGGGAAGCAGAGGTTGTCATGTGTTTTTATGGTTGGATGCACAAAGTCTTAGCATAGAAGAACGTCACTTTATATTGCCACTTGTGATAAGGACCTTTATTATGCAGTCCACCGCTTTTATTACTTCCATATCACAAGATCGTATAAATCTAATTTCCTCGCACTAATAAATCATACATATTTTAGCGAGTTTGCAACATGTCAACTTACTTGGAAGGATCTTTCTCAATCCATAGGTAGGTATGGTGGACTCTCATGGCAAAATTGGGTTTAAGGATGTATGGAAGTGCAAGTAGTATCTCTACTTAGTGCGAGGAGTTTTGGCTAGCACGAGGGGGAAGGCAAACTCAACATGTTGGATGATCCATGACAGTATACTTTATTTCGGATATAAGAAAACCCATTATGTTGTCTTCCTTGTCCAACATCAACTCTTTAGCATGTCATATTTTAATGAGTGCTCACAATCATAAAAGATGTCCAAGATAGTATATTTGTATGTGAAGCCTCTCTTCTTTTATTACTTCCTATTAATTGCAACGATGACCAAAAACAATGTTTGTCAACTCCCAACAACTTTTATTTATCATACTCTTATATGTGAAGTCATAACTTCCCACAAGATCAATATGATCTCTTTGATATTTTTTCATATTTTCTTTCTTTTCATCATGACCCAAGTGAGGAAATCAAGCCCTTGACTCAACACTAATCTTTATTATATAGCTCACGGACTCGATTACAAAGGGTAAAGATCATAAAGCAAAAGCTCACAACTAGATCATGCTAACTTTATTCTACTAGATCAAGATACTACCAAAAGGATCGAACTAAGAAAAACGATAAAGATAGGAGTGATGGTGATACGATACCGAGGTCACTCCCCCAAGCTTGGCAATTGCCAAGGGGAGTGCCCATACCCATATGATTATGTCTCCTTCTTCGGGGGTGGTGATGTAAGAGTTGAAAGTAGCGACGCTGGATCATCATATATCGAGCGTAGAAGATCCTCCAGCTTGCGGATAATACCTTTGAGTGCAGCTATATATTCCTTCAACAAAATATTTCACTTGTGAGATGCTTGTTTCGAATCTGAGCTAACTCAATCATCTTGAAAGCTTCAATATCAGTTGAGGTAAAGAGGTTGGGAAGAGGTTGATGGATGTCTTCTTCTCCCGATGCCGTAGCCGGATCTTCCACCTCCTTCTTGATCTTCTTCTCCTTGTGGGTCTCCTTGTGCGTGATCTATCTTCATTAGCCAAGCATCATTGCCTTCATTGTTGGAGGAGGGAGACGACATGGTGCCTGGCTTTGCAAACCCTAGCAGAAAACAGCTCAAAACAAGAACAGAGGATTTTTGCGTGATACAGAGGTCAAAACCTTCAGGAGTATATGTAATGATTTTTTGATGACCAAAAGGAGTAACGTACAAGAAAACGGAGTCCGGGAGGCACACGAGCTGCCCACGAGGCAGGGGGCGCGCCCAGGGAAGGGGGGGCGCGCCCTCCACCCTCGTGGACGGCTCGTGTCTCTTCCAGACTGCTACTTATTTTCTACTTTTCTAAATATTCCAAAACGGAGAAAATTTGCTTTTAGAACTGTTTTGGAGTCGGTTTACTTACTGTATCACATACCTCTTCCTTTTTGGAGGCTGAATCGTTCTGGAAAGTGTCCCTTATTTATTCCTCCGGGGTTACGGTTTCAATAACATTGGTTTCAACATTTATAGGATTACCTGAGATATAATGTTTGATTCTTTGACCGTTCACCACCTTTGGATTTGTGCCTTCGAAGTTGTTGATTTTTATGGCACTGGAACGATAGACCTCCTCGATAACGTAAGGTCCTTCCCACTTGGAGAGAAGTTTTCCTGCAAAAAATCTTAAACGAGAGTTGTATAGCAAGACATAATCACCTACGTTAAACTCACGCTTTTGTATCCTTTTGTCATGCCATCTTTTAACTTTTTCTTTAAACAGCTTGGCATTCTCATAGGCCTAGGTTCTCCATTCATCAGGAGAGCTAATGTCAAATAACCTCTTCTCACCGGCAAGTTTGAAATCATAATTGAGCTCTTTAATAGCCCAATATGCCTTATGTTCTAGCACAAGAGGTAAGTGACAAGCTTTCCCATATACCATCTTATATGGAGACATACCCATAAGATTTTTGTATGCAGTTCTATAGGCCCATAATGCATCATCAAATTTCTTAGACCAATTCTTTCTAGACCTATTAACTGTCTTTTGCAAAATTAATTTCAACTCTCTATTACTTAGTTCTACTTGACCACTAGTCTGTGGGTGATAAGGGGATGCAATTCTATGGTTGACATCATACTTTGCAAGCATCTTACATAAAGCACCATGAATAAAGTGTGAACCACCATCAGTCATTAGATATCTAGGGACTCCAAACCTCGGGAAAATAACTTCTTTAAGCATCTTAATGGAGGTGTTGTGATCCGCACTACTAGTTGGAATAGCTTCTACCCACTTAGTAACGTAATCAACAACAACTAGAATATGTGTGTACCCATTAGAGGCAGGAAACGGTCCCGTATAATGAAAGCCCCAAACATCAAATGGTTCAATAACAAGTGAATAATTCATAGGCATTTCTTAACGTCTACTAATATTACCAATTCTTTGACATTCATCACAAGCTAAGACAAACTTACGGGCATCCTTGAAGAGAGTAGGCCAATAAAAATCGGATTGCAATACCTTGTGTGCAGTTCTATCTCCCGCATGGTGTCCTCCATAAGCTTCGGAGTGGCACTTGCGTAGGATATGTTCCTGTTCATGCTCAGGTACACAACGTCTAATAATACCATCTACTCCTTCTTTATAAAGATGTGGGTCATCCCAGAAGTAATGTCTCAAATCATAGAAGAACTTTTTCTTTTGCTGGTATGTGAAGCTAGGAGGTATAAACTTAGCAACAATATAATTAGCATAATCGGCATACCAAGGAGCAGTACGAGAAGTATTTATGATAGCTAATTGTTCATCAAGAAAGCTATCATCAATAGGTTGTGGGTAATCAAGTATATTCTCTAACCTAGACAAGTTATTTGCAATGGGGTTCTCAGCTCCCTTTCTATCAATAATATGCAAGTCAAATTCTTGCAGCAAGAGAACCCATCTAATAAGTCCAGGTTTAGCATCTTTCTTTTCCATAAGGTATTTTATAGCAGCATGATCAGTGTGAATAGTTACTTTAGAATCAACAATATAAGGTCTGAACTTATCACAAGCAAATACAACTGCTAAAAATTCTTTCTCAGTAGTAGCATAATTTCTTTAGGCACTTTCTAGAGTTTTACTAGCATACTGGATAACATTCAATTTCTTATCAACTCTTTTTCCTGGAACAGCACCTACAGCATAATCGCTAGCATCGCACATAATCTCAAAGGGTAAATTCCAGTCAGGAGGCTGGACAATAGGTGCAGAGATCAATGTTTTCTTAAGTATTTCAAATGCCTCTAGACAATCATCATCAAAGACAAAAGGAATATCTTTTTGTAAGAGATTAGTCAAAGGCCTGGAGATTTTAGAGAAGTCCTTAATGAACCTCCTATAAAACCCGGCATGACCAAGGAAACTTCATATACCTTTGATGTCCTTAGGGCATGGCATCTTTTCAATAGCATCCACCTTAGCTTTGTCAACTTCAATACCTCTTTCAGAAATTTTATGTCCCAAGACAATGCCTTCATTAACCATAAAGTGGCACTTCTCCCAATTCAAAACAAGATTAGTCTCTTCACATCTTTGCAAAACTCAATCAAGGTTGCTTAAGCAATCATCAAAAGAAGTTCCGTAAATGGAGAAATCATCCATGAAAACCTCAACAATGTTTTCACAAAAATCAGAGAATATAGCCATCATGCATCTTTGAAAGGTAGCAGGTGCATTACATAAACCAAAAAGCATACGTCTATAGGCAAAGGTACCGAAAGGACAAGTAAAAGTGGTCTTTTCTTGATCCCCTTTTGACACAGGTATTTGAGAGAAACCAGAATAACCATCTTGAAAGCAAAAAATGAGTATGTTTGGATAACCTTTCTAGCATTTGATCAATAAATGGCAAGGGCTAATGATCTTTCTTAGTAGCTTTATTTAACTTACGGAAATCAATTACCATCCTATAACCGGTAACTATTCTTTGCGGGATCAATTCATCTTTATCATTAGGAACTACAGTCATACCTCCCTTCTTAGGAACACAATGGACAGGACTTACCCACTGGCTATCAGCAACTGGATAGATAATACCTGCCTCTAGAAGCTTTAGTATTTCCTTCTTTACCACTTCTTTCATCTTAGGATTTAACCATCGTTTATGATCAAAAACTGGTTTAGCATTTTCTTCCAATTTTATCTTGTGTTGGCATAATGTGGGACTAATGCCCTTAAGATCATCCAGAGTATATCCAATAGCAGCACGGTGCTTCTTCAGAGTTTTCAATATTTTTTCTTCTTCCTGCTCTGAAAGGTTAGCACTAATAATAACAGGATATATCTTATTTTCATCAAGATAAACATACTTAAGATTATCAGGTAAAGGCTTAAGTTCAAACAGGGGATCACCCTTGGGTGGAGGAGGATCCCCTAGGATTTCAACAGGCAAGTTGGTTTTCAATACAGGTCCCTGATTAAAGAATATTTCATCTATTTCCCTTCCCTCATTCATATGCATTTCATTTTCATGGTCTAGCAAGTATTGTTCTAAAGGATCATTAGGAGGTACAACAATAGAAGCAAGACCAATAATTTCATCCTTACTAGGTAGTTCTTTATCAAGGGGTTGTCTACGGAATTTAGCAAAGTTAAAATCATGAGACATACCCCCTAACCCAACCGTAACAATATCTTTCACGCGGTCTGTTTTAGCACTAACAGTATTCAAGAAGGGTCTACCAAATATAATGGGACAAAATTCATCTTGTGTGGAACTAAGAACAAGAAAATCAGCAGGATATTTAACCTTTCCACACAAGACTTCAACATCTCTAACCATCCCAACTAGTGAAATAGTGTCTCTATTAGCAAGCTTAATAGTAACATCAATCCCTTCTAGCTCAATAAGTGCAATGTCATGCATAATTTCTTGATATAAGGTAATAGGTATAATACTCGCACTAGCACCTACGTCGCATAAACCCTGATAGCAATGATCTCCTATCTTAACAGAGATAACAAGCAGGCCTACAATAGGTCTATGTTTATTCCTAGCATTGGGTTTGGCTATCCTAGCAGACTCATCCTGGAGGTAAATAATATGTCCATCTAAATCTTCTACCAAGAGATCTTTAACCATGGCAACACTAGGTTCAACTTTAATTTGCTCAGAGGATGTAGGTGTTCTGGTATTACTCTTACGAACCATAGTTGAAGCTTTAGCATGATCCATTATCCTAACAGGGAAGGGTGGTTTCTCAATATAAGCAGTAGGAATAATAGGATCAACATTATAAGTGATAGTCTTTTCTTCAACTTTAACAGGTTCAACTACTTTTACTTTAATAGGGGGTGGTATTTAAACCACTTCTCCTTGGGGAGATCAACATGAGTAGCAAATGATTCACAGAAAGAATCTACTATCTCAGAGTCAAGTCCATATTTAGTGCTAAACTCACGGAAAACATCGGTATCCATAAAAGCTTTAACACAATCAAACTTAGGGGTCATACCTGACTCCTTACCTTCATCGAGATCCCAATCTTCGGAGTTACGTTTAATTCTTTCCAATAAATCCCATTTGAATTCAACAGTCTTCATCATAAAAGAGCCAGAACAAGAATTATCGAGCATGGTGCGATTATTGAGACAAAGCCGACCATAAAAATTTTGAATGATCATTTTTCTTGAGAGCTCATGATTGGGGCATGAATATAACATTGACATAAGCCTCCCCCAAGCTTGAGCGATGCTTTCTCCTTTGCGTGGCCAGAAATTATAAATATAATTACGATCACGATGAACCTGGTGCATAGGGTAGAACTTCTGATGAAATTCCATCTTCAGACGATTATAGTTCCATGATCCAATATCATCACATAGCCTAAACCATGCCAATGCATCTCCCCTGAAAGATAAAGGGAAGACCTTCTTCTTGATAACATCATCCACATAGATTAGGTGTAAATCGGGATGGAGTCTTTCGTCTCCTGTAAAAGGATTTTCAAGCAGTTTCTCTATCATACCCGAAGGAATCTCAAAGCAAACATTTTCAGAAGGTGCAGTAGGTTGAGGAGAAACTCTTTGCTCTTCTAGTCGGGGTGAAGATACCCCGAACAAGCCCCTCAAAGGATTATGAGCCACAGTAACAAGTGACAATTAATTTCAGCACACTATATAAATTGTTCCTTACCAAATTCCACTTACCAAAGGCGCTTCACTACCCGGCAACAGCGCCAGAAAAGAGTCTTGATGACCCACAAGTGTAGGGGATCTATCGTAGTCCTTTCGATAAGTAAGAGTGTCGAACCCAACGAGGAGCAGAAGGAAATGATAGGCAGTTTTCAGTAAGGTATTTTCTGCAAGCACTGAAATTATAGGTAACAGATAGTTTTGTGATAAGATAATTGGTAGCAAGTAACAGAAGGTAAAAGTAAATAAGGTGCAGCAAGGTGGCCCAATCCTTTTTGTAGCAAAGGACAAGCCTGGACAAACTCTTATATAAAGGAAAGCGCTCCCGAGGACACATGGGAATAATCGTCAGGCTAGTTTTCATCACGATCGTCTGATTCGCGTTCGGTACTTTGATAATTTGGTATGTGGGTGGACCGGTGCTTGGGTGCTGTCCTTACTTGGACAAGCCTCCCACTTATGATTAACCTCTAATGCAAGCATCTGCAACTACAAAAGAAGTATTAAGGTAAACCTAACCATAGCATAAAACATATGGATCCAAATCATCCCCTTACGAAGCAACGCATAAACTAGGGTTTAAGCTTTTGTCACTCTAGCAACCCATCATCTACTTATTACTTCCAAATGCCTTCCTCTAGGCCCAAATAATGGTGAAGTGTCATGTAGTAGACGCTCACATGACACCACTAGAGGAGAGACAACATACATCTCATCAAAATATCGAATGAAGACCAAATTCACATGACTACTAATAGCAAGACTTCTCCCATGTCCTCAGGAACAAAAGTAACTACTCACAAGACATAATATTGTTCATGATCAGAGGGGTATTAATATGCATAATGGATCTGAACATATGATCTTCTACCAAATAAACCAACTAGCATCAACTACAAGAAGTAATCAACACTACTAGCAACCCACAGGTACCAATCTGAGGTTTGGGTACAAAGATTGGATACAAGAGATGAACTAGGGTTTGAGAGAAGATGGTGCTGGTGAAGATGTTGATGAAGATAGCTCTCCCAAAGATCTGAGAGTTGTTGGTGATGACAGCGGTGATGATTTCCCCCTCCCGGAGGGAAGTATCCCCGGCAGAACAGCTCTGCCGGAGCCCTAGATTGGTTTCCGCCTCGAGACGGCGACTGGTCCCGAAAGCCTCCTTCCCATTTTTTCCAGGTCAAAACACCTCATATAGGAGAAGATGGGCATCGGGGGACCGTCGGTGGGCCCATGAGGCAGGGGCGCGCCCAGAGAGGGGGGCGCGCCCCCACCCTCGTGGACAGCCGGTGGCCCCCCTCGTGAACTTCTTTCGCCAGATATTTTTAATATTTTTTGAAACGGGGTCCTGTGGAGTTTCGGGGCTTTTGGAGTAGTGCAGAATAGGTTTCCAGAGTTTGCTCCTTTTCAGCCTAGAATTCCAGCTGTCGGCATTCTCCCTCTTCATGTAAACCTTGTAAAATAAGAGAGAAAAGGCATAAGTATTGTGACAAAACAAGTAATAACAGCCCATAATGCAATAAATATCAACATATAAGCATGATGTAAAATGGACGTATCACGCCCCCTGCCTCGTGGGCACCACGTTTGGCCCCCGGTGCCCTCCTGCTTCCTATATATATCTACGTACCCAGAAACCATCAGAACAGCAGAGAAAACCCTAGTTCCACCACTGCAACCTTCTGTTCCCGTGAGATCCCATCTTGGGGCCTATTTCGGAGCTCCACCGGAGGGGGGATCTTCCACGGAGTGATTCTACATCATCATCATCGCCTCACCATGGGTTGTGAGTAGTTTACCACACACCTTCGGGTCCATAGCTAGTATCTAGATGGCTTCTTCTCTCTCTTTGGATCTCAATATCAAGTTCTCCTCGGTCTTCGAGGAGATCTATTCGATGTAATATCTTTTTGCGATGTGTTTGTCGAGATCCGATGAATTGTGGGTTTATGATCAAGATTATCTTTGAGAAATATTTGGTTCTTTTCTGAACTCTTTATGTATGATTATAATATCCTTGCAAGTCTCTTCAAATTATTGGTTTGGTTTGGCCTACTAGATCTATAGTTCTTGCAATGGGAGAAGTGCTTGGCTTTGGGTTCAATCTTGCGGTGTCCTTTCCCAGTGACAGTAGGGGCAGCAAGGCACGTATTGTATAGTTTCCATCGAGGATAAAAAGATGGGGTTTATATCACTATGTTTGAGTTTATCCCTCTACATCATGTCATCTTGCTTAAGGCGTTACTCTGTTCTTATGAACTTAATACTCTAGATGCATCCTGGATAGCGGTCGATGTGTGGAGTAATAGTAGTAGATGCAGAATCGTTTCGGTCTACTTGTTTCGGACGTGGTGCCTATATATAATTATCATGCCTAGATAGTCTCATAATTATTCGCTTTTCTATCATGAGAGAAGCCACTAGAGAAAATTATGGCCCCCGGGCCTATTCTCAACATATCAATCTACAATCTACTTTACTTTTCCGCTTTTACTTTATGTTCTTATATCCAAAAATACCAAAAATATGAAACTATCATATCTATCAGATCTCACTTTCGTAAGTGACCGTAAAGGGATTGACAACCCCTTATCGCGTTGGCTCCGAAGTTCTTATTTGTTTGTGCAGGTGCGAGGGACTCGCGAGTGGTCTCTGATACGTCCAAAACGTATCTATAATTTCTGCTTGCTCCATGCCTCTTTTGTGTGATATTGCTATGATATTTATGCACTTCCATACACTTTTGATCATATTTGGACTAACCTATTAACTCAGTGCACCCCAGTGCGAGTTTCTGTTTTCTGCTGTTTTTGTATTTCAGGTTTTCCCATTACGTAAATTGCCAGAAAAATCCCGGGAAAAATATATAAAAAATCAGCGTTCCGGAAGCTTCCATGCGGCCAAAGTAGGGTCAGAGGGGGGCCACCAGGGCTCCAGGCGACCGGAGGGGGCGCCCCCCCTCCTGGCCGCGCCGCCAGGGCGCCTGGGCCCCCCTTGCCTCTTCTGACGCCCCCCTTTGGCATATATTTGCACCGCGTCCCGAAACCCTCGAGGACGGAACCCTTTTTCGTGATCTCATCTCTGTTCCGCCGCCGCCGCGCTTCCAAGATCGGGAGCACCAGGAGAACTCTTCCTGGCACCCTGCCGGAGGGGAGGATCACCACCGGGAGCTTCTCCACCACCATGGACGCCTCCCGGATGAGTTGTGAGTAGTCTCCTTTGGACCATGGGTCCATGACCAGTAGCTATGTGATGTTCTCCTCCCCTCTTTGTTCTTCACCGATTAGACCTCGTGAGCTGCCCTACATGATCGAGGCACATATGTAATCCTTATGCTGTTGCTATGATGAGTTTGCTGGGATCCGATGGATTATGAGATTATGTTCAGATTGTGTGTGAGTAATATATTTGATTTACCTCTTTTATATTTATGTTCTTGAGTAATTCTTGCATGTTCTCCGTTGTTGTTTATTGCTTTGGCCAAGTAGTAGGTAGTAACTCCAAGAGGGAACGTTATGCTTGATTGTGGGTTCATGCCCCTCGATGACTAGCTTGAGTGACAGAAACATGAGTCTAGGGGATGTGTTGTTGCCACAAGGGGGAAAACAACGGTGCTTGTACTTGCGGGTACAAGGATTGTTTACTTTACGCAAAGTTCTTTTAATGAAGTTGTCTGTTGCTTTGAGTTTACACTATGGGTGGGACTCGCAACTTAATACCAGCTAGATGTTCTGGATAGATATCTCAAGGTGTATGATTAGTAGTAGATGCAGATGGATTTCGGTCTACTTGCCTAGGCGTACCGCCCATGCTTTGAGCCTCTACCTTTCTTGCAGCATAGTTAGTATTGGTTTGCGCACATAATCCTGTCAATTGCCCAGCTGTAATTCGTTTACCTCGCTTAGCTGTTTTATCGTCTTTTGGGAGAGAGACATCACTAGTGAACATCATGGGACCCCGGTCCATATTACCATCACTGATCACACCCGCTATTTACTTCCTGTTCTTATTTACTAGTTGCAGTCATACCTATCACTATTATCTCTTGTGTTTGATCCTTTGTAAACGACAAGGCCGGAGGGATTGACAACCTCTGTGTACTCGTTGGGAGCAAAGTTATTTGTATCTGTGTGCAGGTCCTGTCAGCCGCTAAATATCTGGCGCCGTTAGCAGTTGACACCTTCTTGTCGACCCTCGGAGTCTTACGGGATTCGATCCTTGGTATCCTTGCCAAGGGAAAACTACCGCTACACTACATCTCAAACCTTCCACTTGGGGTAACCAACGAGGGGCGAGAAGCCATCAGTCTCCTACTGGATTGATACCTTGGTTCTCAAAAACTGAGGGAAATACTTACGCTACTATGCTGCATCACCCTTTCCTCTTCGAGGGAATACAATGCAAGCTCGAGAAGTAGCAAGAAGAATTTCTGTAGCCGTTGTCGGGGAGGTGTCGTGGGTCTAAGCCTGACAATACGAGTAGGGGGTACGTAAGAGGAGGCAAGGTCCTAGCTACGGTGAGATTGTACGCAAAATGTTTACGAGTTCAGGCCCTTCTCGGAGGAAGTAAAAGCCCTACGTCTCGGTGCCCTGAGGCGGTCGACTGGAATGTATATGGGTGTTTGAGTTACAGGGGGTGTGAACCCTTGTACTGGAGGAGGGGTTGGCTTATATAGAGTGCGCTAGGACCCCAGCCATCTCCAGATTACAAAGGGTTCAATGTACATAAAGGCAGGGCGTTACTGATAACGCCTGCAATGAAGAGTGATAAAGGCATTAATTGTTACAGAATGAATGTCGGACTGTTGTTGTCCTAAGGGACCTTTGACCTTCAGGGGTCGAGTGTCCTTGAATGGTCGAGTGGAGTTGACTCATCTGGGAGAGGGTGTACGGTCGAGTGATATGTCCTCTTGGGCCGTAACAGTCGATCGACCCTGCTGTCTTCGAGTTGTCCTTTGAAATTATGGGTAGTGACCTTGGGTGGGGTACTTGGGTTAGGCCCGTGACCCTGCCCTAGGTCCGTAGCTTCATCAGTAGCCCCCGAGTGGATTGAGGTTCGAGTTGGGGAGAGTGTTGAAGTCGGCCTTGGTACGGGTTTGATGCCCCTGGGGGATCTCCTTTGAGCTCGCGGAATAGGCTGACTCTTCAACCTTGACTTGATCGCCTTAATCGATTCAAGAACCACCGAGTGTACTTGTTTGTGTTAACCATCGACTGAACTTTGCGCGCGGTTCCGAGCGTCGGTTGGGGCGTGTAGTTTTCGGCGGGATTGGCCGCTCTCCGGTCTCCGGATTTTGTGGGATTTCAAAATTTGGGGAAGCGCGCGGGACGGGTTATGCCGCGGCAATCGGATCGGATATGCTCGGGACGCTTCGATCTCCGCACCGCCTTTTTCGCCACGTATTGTGTGTGTGCCTGTTGCAGAATTTGACGGGATAGCTCGGGGCCACCAGTCAGTCACTCGACCGCTGCGCTATAAGTGCGCGTCGCGGCCGAGGCGGAGGCACTGTGCGCCCATTCTTTGCTTCTTCTTCCTCCGCTCCTCCGCCGCGCTCCTGCTCTCCGCTTTCCGCCGCTCGGTCTGCACTGGCTCGCCTTCCATGGGCAAGGACAAGACGGCGGCTCTGGAGTGCTCGAAGAAAGCGGCGGCGACGGGGAAAGGGAAGAGATCCAACCGAGGGGGATCGTCGTCGAGGTTTGGGCTCCCGCCTGGCTAGATCCAGGGGGACTGGATCAGGTCCATGATGACACCGGAGCATATGGAGAAGTTGGTGGAGGAGGGCCCGATTGTCCGCGACTCCTGGAGGCTGCCGGAGGACGAGCTCGAGCCCCAGCCGCGAAAGGGCGAGTGCGTTCTCCTCGTGACCCACGTCGACCGAGGTTTTTCTTTGCCCCCACACCCTTTCTTCCGCGGTTTTCTGGCTTTCTACGGCGCCTAGTTGTACCACTTCACTCCCAACACCATCACATACTTGGTTGCATTCGTTTTGATGTGCGAGAACTTCCTCGGGTGCCGACCACACTGGGGTCTGTTTAAGCATATCTTCACTTGTCGTTCCCAAACTATCAAGAAAGCGAACCCGAGTGACGAGAAGACGCATGTCATCCAGATGTGCGGTGGATTGGGTATCCAGATCAGGGGTAGGAGCGCTTTCCCTGCCATGACCCTTCCTGAGTCGGTCCGGGGATGGCAGTCGACTTGGTTCTATTGTAGGAACGTTTCGACTCCCGGTCAGTCGACCGGGATTCCTCCATTTTCTTTGGGTCAAGTCAATCAGCCGCCGACGTTGCTTGTGAGTCGGGCTGAGAGGGTAGAGGTAGACATGCTAGTGGAGCAGGTGGTTCAACTGGTTCGCGATGGGGTCACAGGGATGGATCTGCTTGAGGTGTTCCTCAAGAGGAGGATCCAGCCCCACCAAGCTCGGGACCATCCCATGTGGATGTACTCGGGTGCCGACGACACATATCGGGTCCATCCGGAGGAAGCTGCCGCGCTAACGGTGGCGTAGTGTCTGAAGTGCATCAGGGGAACAAGGACAACCCTCGGGGGACTAGGAGAGTTCGTCCATTCGACGCAGACCACCAACCAGACAAGGTTCGGTCTCAGCTTCCGAGTGAATTTTATGTTTCCTGCTTGCGAACGTCTGATGAATCCGACTGACGTATGATTATTCTTCTTTCCTGCAGATATATACCGAAATGTTTTCGGTGCCCAACGGTGATCAGGTCCAGGAGGGCAAAGAAGGATTAGGCGAAGCTTCCGACTGGAAGTCTGGCAAGGAGACTGAGGAGGGGAGCGAAGATTCCAGCAGCGGCGAGGAGGTCGAGTCGCCTCCCCGCAGCGAGAAGCGCTCCAAGGAGAGGCACGACCCAGAGGCCGCGCGTACCAGGGCGGGTCCTTCCAGCTCCCAAGTGCAGAAACGAACTCGCAAGTCCACTCCAGATCCGACTGAAAAGGCACCAAAGCAGCCTAAGGTCGCTGCTCTCAAACCCCGGAAGGCCTTGCCCAAGATTAAAGTGGACGTCCCGATCGCCTCCACGTAAGCGCAGCTCTACTTCATTTTTCTTCCCTTTGGGAGACCAACTTTGCTTTTGTCAACTCACGTTCTGCGGAATCTCCAGCGCTGCTGCTTCTGCGACCTCGATGGACGTTGACAAGGGCCGCGACGACGAGGAGACCGCTGACGCCGCCACGTCCCTCCCAGGTGCGGATTCTCGACCACGCTTTGTCTTTTACTCATTTGGATTGTCAGTCAACTAAATTTCTTGATTGTCTTCTGAAGGGCCATGCAATGTCATTGAGCTTCCTGACGACGACAAGGAGGAGGAAGAGAGCGCGGAGGTGACTCAACGAGGCATAGGAAGGAGGGGTCGGAAGACACCCTATGGCTCTGAGGCCCAGCAACAGGGGGACGTGGCCCGGACCACGGTCTCCTTTGCCGTTCTTGTGTCGACTGTCCGTCCCTCCTCGTCAACTGATCCAGCTGCTGACCCTGTGACTACTTCGCCATCTGTTCTCTTCACCACCCATCACGTCCCGGAGGACCCCGCAAATGCGGCCCAGGAGGCCATTCGTCAGGCGGGATTGATGATGGAGCGGACAAAGGCGGTGTATGAGGCTAGCATGGCTGCCTATAATGCCAGCTCGGCTCTTTGAACCAATGTGCAGGTTTGTCTTTTCCGACTGGTTTGTTGCGTTGTTGCAATCTTCGTTCTGAAAATTGCCGCTTTGTTTGTAAGATGATGTTATGTTACACCCACTCGGTGTTTGTTCTTGTAACTTTAGCTCTTGTAACCCAATCAGTCTTGAGTCGATTGGACTAGTGGGGGCACGCTGAGTGCACCCACTGGGTGTAGTCCCCGAGGCCTCGGTCGAATGAAGTCAGTTGGTTGTGGTCTTTAGAATTTGTCTTGTTCATTTGTTTTGAACTCTTCTTACTTGTGCAGGACTGATCCGGCCGAGTGAGAACCAGTGGGGGCACGCTTAGTGCACCCACTGGGTGTAGTCCCCGAGACCGTGGTCGACTGCTGGTAGTCGGCCATGGTCTGAGAAGTCTCCATTTTTTTTGCTCGGGCAGGACTGATCCGTCCGAGTGAGAACCAGTGGGGGCACGCTCAGTGCACCCACTGGGTGTAGTCCCCGAGACTACTATTGAGTATTTGACTCGATTGTAGTCTTAGAATTCTGTCTTGCTGTGTTGATGCAGAAATCTTGCGAGTTTGGAGCCAAATTCATGGATCTTGAGAAGAAGCAGGTCCAGCTCAATCTTGACTTGTAGCCGGCCAGAGATCATTTAAAGAAAACCCAGGATGAAGCGTCTGGTAATTAAGCATGTAGCTTGTCAAATGATCTTCAGCAAATATGTCGTGTGTATCCTTATGTTCATCTGTCTAGCGATGTCTCTTGTAGATCAAATGAAGGCAGCCCTGGAGCAGAAGGATCTTGACCTGGCGGTAGCGCAGCAGAGGCCGCAGGAATAAACTGAACTAGCAGAATAGAAGCTGGCTTCGGTCGACACGCTTGAGGGAGAGATCGCCAGGCTGAAGGAGTCTCTTGATGCGACCAACAAGGAGGTGACTCGACTGAAAAGGGCCAATACTACCTTGGACGAGAAGTATGGGGGCCTTTTCCACAAGAAAAATGAGTTGGAAGCTTATCTGGGCGGCCTCACCAAGAAGTGGTACCTTGTGCTTGAAGGTGTGTTCTGTTTGTCCGACTGACTCGAGGTGGTCGATTCATATCTTGTTTGCTAATTCATCGTGCTCTCGCCTATGCAGAATTCTGTCGCAACTTCGAGGAGGAGACCGGGCGGGTCGAGCCTGGTCTGGACCCCGCCAACTCTCTCGTCAGGGATGAAGCGGCTATGAACATCTTGAGGTTGGAGTCTCGCCTCACCAGCGCCACAGGCTACCTCGAACGACTGAAGGCAGTGATATCTCGGATCGACGTGGCACTCTAGAGGGGAGTTGTGCAAGAGAATGACCTCGAGTCTCTGATGACTCGACTCAATGTAATCCCCGGACGGGTGCAAGAGTGGAAGAAATCATCTGCCCGTTGTGGAGCCGACGTTGCGTTGTCTCTGGTTCGGGTGCATTACAAGGAGGTGAAGGAGGAGAGGCTGGCCCCGCTCAAGGTCGCCAACACGAAGAAACTCCAGTTCCAGCCGTTGATGGAGACTTTCCTAGAGGCTGCTACCTGCATTGCCGACGGGATCGACCTGGATGAGTTCGTTGCGCCCGCAAGCCCTCCTCCCCCTGGGGAGTGAACAAACTTTGATACTCTGATTCAATTTTCCTCAGAATGCCGAGTGATTTTGTAACCGTTAAACTCTCGCGGGCTTGATGCCCGAGTACTTTTGCCCGAATCTTGCAGGCCTTTATCTACACTTGATTCCCTTTGCATTCGCTTGTTTTGCTTCCGACTCTCTCTGATCTTTTGGATTTCGAGTCGACGCCGTGTTTGTGGCACGACTCTGGCGGTCGAGCCCAGAGGACCGCAGCTAAGTCCCCAAGTGAGAGGATTGCTCTTCACTCGGAGTGGTTTGATATGTCTCCAACGTATCTATAATTTTTTTATTGTTCCATGCTATTATTTATGAAGTCTTGGATGTTTAATGGGCTTTATCATTCACTTTTATATCATTTTTGGGACTAACCTACTAACCCAAAGGCCCAGTCCAGATTGCTGTTTTTTTGCCTATTTCAGGGTTTTGCTGAAAAGGAATATCAAACGGAGTCCAACTGGAATGAAACCTTCGCGAGAGATATTTTTGGAGAAAATCACGCACGGGAAACTTCAGGACCAAGTCAGGGGACAGAAGGGCTGCCCTCGAGGGTGGGGGGCGCGCCCCCCTGCCTCGAGGCTGGCCCGAGTGGCCCCCGGTGCCCTCCTTCTTCCTATATATACCTACGTGCCCCCAAAAACTCCATACGCATAGAGAAAACCCTAATTCCACCGCCGTAGCTTCTGTTCCCGTGGAGATCCCATCTTGGAGCCTGTTCCGGGAGGGGGGATCCTTCACGGAGGCCTTCTTCATCATCATCATCGCCCTCACCATGAGTTGTGAGTAGTTTACCACAGACCTTCGGGTCCATAGCTAGTATCTAGATGGCTTCTTCTCTCTCTCTGGATCTCAATACAAAGTTCTCCTCGGTCTTCGAGGAGATCTATTTGATGTAATCTCTTTTTGTGGTGTGTTTGTCGAGATC
>LR738716.1:45837502-45855165 GCA_902687465.1 Secale cereale
TCCACGTTGATTGAAAATAATAATGAATCTTTGGATGTGAATTTTGTTGGTAGGAATAATTTTGGTAACAATGCTTATAGAGGGAACTTTAATCCTAGGCCTTTTCCTAGTAATTCCTCTAATAATTATGGAAATTCCTACAATAACTCTTATGGAAAGATGCCTTCTGAATTTGAAACTAGTGTTAAGGAGTTTATGAATTCGCAAAAGAATTTCAATGCTATGCTTGAAGAAAAATTGCGTAAGATTGATGAATTGGCTAGAAGTGTGGATAGAATTACTCTTGATGTTTTTTTTGAAACTTAGATCTATCCCACCTAAGCATGATATCAATGAGTCTCTCAAAGCTATGAGAATTTCCATTGATGAATGGAAAGAAAGAACCGCTAGGATGCGTGCTAAAAGAGAGAATTATACAAAAGCGTGTTCTTCTAGTTATTATGAAAATAAAGATGAAGATCTGAAAGTTATTGATGTGTCTCCTATTAGATCCTTGTTTTCTAGTATGAATCTTGATAAAGATGGGATTGGAGATGAGTCTACTTTAATTAAAAGGTGTCCCAATGATGCGGAGTTTTTAGTTCTTGATGCTAAAATTGTTAAAAGTGGGAGTGAAGAGATTAAAACTTTGCATAGTGATGAACCCACTACTTTGGATTTCAAGGGATTCAATTATGAGAATTGCTCTTTGATTGATTGTATTTCCTTGTTGCAATCTGTACTAAACTCTCTGCATGCTTATAGTCAAAATAAAGCTTTTACCAAACACTTAGTTGATGCTTTGATGCAATCTTATGAAGAAATACTTGAATTAGAAGTTTCTATCCCTAGAAAGCTTTATGATGAGTGGGAACCTACTATTAAAATAAAAACTAAAGATCATGAATGCTATGCTTTGTGTGATTTTGGTGCAAGTGTCTCCACTATCCCAAAAACTTTGTGTGATTTGCTAGGATTCCATGAGCTTGATGATTGTTCTTTAAATTTGCATCTTGCGGATTCCACTATTAAGAAACCTATGGGAAGGATTAATGATGTTCTTATTGTTGCCAATAGGAATTATGTGCCCGTAGATTTCATTGTTCTTGATATAGATTGCAATCCTTCATGTCCTATTATTCTTGGTAGACCTTTCCTTAGAACGATTAGTGCAATTATTGATATGAAGGAAGGAAATATTAGATTCCAATTTCCGTTAAGGAAAGGCATGGTACACTTTCCTAGAAAGAAAATTAAACTACCATATGAATCTATTATGAGAGCCACTTATGGATTGCCTTCCAAAGATGGCAATACCTAGATCTATCCATGTATCGTGCCTAGCTAGGGGCGTAAAACGATAGCGCTTGTTGGGAGGCAACCCAATTTTATATTTTTTTGTTTTTGCTTCTGTTTAGGAATGAATATTGCATCTAGATTCTGTTTAGATGTGGTTTTGTGTTTTAATTAGTGTTTGTGCCAAGTAGAACTTTTGGGAAGACTTGTGTGAAGTTTATATGATCTTGCTGTGAAAACCAGAATCGTTAGCGCTCGCTAGAATGATCACCAGATTTTACTGGAGTGTGCTATTTAGTTGATTCTTTTTGCATATGATTAATAGACAAATTCCTCACGTTTACCAATTTATTTCAATTTTTTGGAGTTACAGAAGTATGCGAAAGTTACAGATTACTACAGACTGTTTTGTTTTTGATAGATTCTGTTTTTCGTGTGTTGTTTGCTTATTTCAATGCATCTATGAGTAGTATTGGAGGATATGAATCATCGAGAAGTTGGAATACAGTAGTAGTAACACCAATATAAACAATGAATTCATTACAGTACCTTTGAGTAGTGGTTTGTTTTCTTATACTAACGGAGCTAACAAGATTTTTGTCTAAGTTGTGTGTTGTGAAGTTTTCAAGTTTTGAGTATTGCTTTGATGGACTATGGAACAAATAGTGGCAAGATCCTAAGCTTGGGAATCCTCAAGGCACCCCAAGGTAAAATTCAAGAACAACCAAAAGCCTAAGCTTGGGGATGCCCCGGGAAGGCATCCCCTCTTTCGTCTTCATCTATCCGTAACTATAATCGGAGCTATATTTTTATTCACCACATGATATGTGTTTTACTTGGAGCGTCATGTATAATTTGAGTCTTTGCTTGTTAGTTTGCCACAATTATCCTTGCTGGACACACCTTTTTGAGAGAGATAAATATGGCCTAGGAATTGATACACTCTATGTGCTTCGCTTATATCTTTTGAGCCGAATAGTTTTTGCTCTAGTGCTTCACTTATATCTTTTAGAGCACGGTGGTAATTATATTTTGTAGAAATTGTTGATCTCTCATGCTTCACTTTTATCCTTTTGAGAGTCTATTAAAACAACATGGTAATATGCTTTGGCTATAAAACTAGCCTTCACATGATGGACATCCAAGATCAATGTAGTAAAAACTTTCACACTAAGTGCATTGAATATGATGAGAAGTTGGATGCTTGATAATTGTTTTGAGATATGAGGATAGTGATATCAGAGTCATGCTAGTGGAGTTATTATGAAATTGAGAAATACTTGTGTTAAGGTTAGTGATTCCCGTAGCATGCACGTATGGTGAACCGCTATGTAATGAAGTTAGAGCATGAGGTATTTGTAGAGTGTCATCCTTTGTGTGGAGGTCGGGGGAACGCGATGGTTAACTCCTACCAACCTCCCCCCTAGGAGCATGCGTTGATTGCTTTGTTTTGATGACTCGTAAATTTTTGCAATAAGTATATGAGTTCTTATGATTAATGTTGGGTCCATGGATTATACACACTCTCACCTTTCCACCATTGCTAGCCTATCTTGTACCGCGCAACTTTCGCCGGTACCATAAACCCACTATATATCCTTCCTCAAAACAGCCACCATATATCTTCCTCAAAACAGCCACCATACCTACCTATCATGGCACTTCCATAGCCATTCTGAGATATATTGCCATGCAACTTTCCACCGTCTCGTTCATATGATACGCTTCATATTGTCATATTGCCATGCATGATCATGTAGTTGACATCGTATTTGTGGCTAAGCCACCATGGATAATTTTTCATACATGTCACTCTTGATTCATTGCATATCCCGGTACACCGCCGGAGGCATTCATATAGAGTCATACTTTGTTCTAGTATCGAGTTGTAAATCAATAAAAGTGTGATGATCATCATTATTAGAGCACTGTCCCATGTGAGGAAAGGCCAATAAAAAAGAGAGATGGCCCAGAAAAATATAAAAAATATAAAGAGAGGGGCTAAAAAAGAGAAAGCCCCTCCAAAAAATGAGAGAAAAGAGAGAAGGGACAATTGCTACTATCCTTTTCCACACTTGTGCTTCAAAGTAGCACCATGTTCTTCATGATAGAGATTCTCATGTTTAGTCACTTTCATATACTAGTGGGAATATTCATTATAGAACTTGGCTTGTATATTCCAACAATGGGCTTCCTCAAATGCCCTAGGTCTTCATGAGCAAGCAAGTTGGATGCACACCCACTTAGTTTCTTTTGTTGAGCTTTCATACATTTTTAGCTCTAGTGCATCCGTTGCATGGCAATCCCTACTCACTCACATTGATATCTATTGATGGGCATCTCCATAGCCCGTTGATACGCCTAGTCGATGTGAGACTATCTCCCTCCTTTTTGTTTTCTCCACAACCACCTCTCTATTCCACCCATAGTGTTATGTCCATGGCTCACGCTCATGTATTGCGTGAAAGTTGAAAGGTTTGAAAGAATAGAGTATGAAAACAAGTGCTTGGCTGAAACCGGGGTTGTGCATGATATGCATACTTTGTGTGATGACGAGGGGGCATAGCCAGACTATATTATAATGTAGGGATAACTTTCTTTAGCCATAGTATTTTGAGAAGACATGATTGCTTTGTTAGTATGCTTGAAGTATTATTATTTCTTATGTCAATATAGAATTTTTTTCTTGAATCTTTCAGATTTGCACATTCATGCCACAATTAAGAGAATTACATTGAAAACTATGTTGGTTAACATTCCACATGAAAAATTCTGTTTTTATTATTTACCTACTCGAGGACGGGCAGGAATTAAGCTTGGGGATGCTTGATACGTCTCCAACGTATCTATAATTTTTTATTGTTCCATGCTATTATTTATGATGTTTTGGATGTGTAATTGGCTTTGTTATACACTTTTATATTATTTTTGCGACTAACCTATTAACCTAAAGGCCCAGTCCAGATTGCTGTTTTTTTGCCTATTTCAGGGTTTTACAAAAAAGGAATATCAAACGGAGTCCAAACGGAATGAAACTTCGGGAGAGATATTTTTGGAGCAAAATACGCACGGGAGACTTAAGAACCACGGAATAGGGCTGAGGTGGTGTCCACGAGGGTGGGGGCGCGCCCCCTGCCTCGTGGGCACCACGTCTGGCCCCCGGTGTCCTCCTTCTTCCTATATATATCTACGTACCCCAAAACCATCAGAACAACAGAGAAAACCCTAGTTCCATTGCCGCAACCTTCTGTTCCCGTGAGATCCCATCTTGGGGCCTGTTCCGGAGCTCCGCCGGAGGGGGGATCTTCCACGGAGAGCTTCTACATCATCATCATCGCCTCACCATGAGTTGTGAGTAGTTTACCACAGACCTTCGGGTCCATGGCTAGTATCTAGATGGCTTCTTCTCTCTCTTTGGATCTCAATACCAAGTTCTCCTCGGTCTTCGAGGAGATCTATTCGATGTAATCCCTTTTTGCGATGTGTTTGTCGAGATCCGATGAATTGTGGGTTTACGATCAAGATTATCTTTGAGAAATATTTGGTTCTTTTCTAAACTCTTTATGTATGATTATAATATCCTTGCAAGTCTCTTCGAATTATTGGTTTGGTTTGGCCTACTAGATCTATAGTTCTTGCAATGGGAGAAGTGCTTGGCTTTGGGTTCAATCTTGCGGTGTCCTTTCCCAGTGACAGTAGGGGCATCAAGGCACGTATTGTATTATTGCCATCGAGGATAAAAAGATGGGGTTTATATCACTATGTTTGAGTTTATCCCTCTACATCATGTCATCTTGCTTAAGGCGTTACTCTGTTCTTATGAAGTTAATACTCTAGATGCATGCTGGATAGCGGTCGATGTGTGGAGTAATAGTAGTAGATGCCGAATCGTTTCGGTCTACTTGTCTCGGACATGATGCCTATATATAATGATCATGCCTAGATAGTCTCGTATTTCGCTTTTCTATCAATTGCTCGACAGTAATTTGTTTACCCGCCGTAGAATATCGCTATCATGAGAGAAGCCACTAGAGAAAACTATGGCCCCCAGGTCTATTCTCAACATATCAATCTACAATCTACTTTACTTTTCCGCTTTTACTTTCTGTTCTTATATCCAAAAATACCAAAAATATCAAACTATCATATCTATCAAATATCACTTTTGTAAGTGACCGTAAAGGGATTGACAACCCCTTATCGCGTTGCTTGCGAAGTTCTTATTTGTTTGTGAAGGTGCGAGGGACTCGCGTGTGGTCTCCTACTGGATTGATACCTTGGTTCTCAAAAACTGAGGGAGATACTTACGCTACTGTGCTGCATTACCCTTTCCTCTTCGAGGGAATACAACGCAAGCTCGAGAAGTAGCAGAGACCAGGTTATAGGATTGATTTCCGTACTATCAAGGGGGGCTCTCGATGAGTAGCTTGATCGTATCATTCGTAGAGAGCTCAAACCATTGCATGCTTGCATCATCTTTCTTGGTTCTAGTTTGGTTTTTCTCCTTGTGTGATTTGGAGCTTTTGGTCATCTTGATTACAAGCTCGAGTTCATCGAAAACGAAGTTCACTCATGCATCTTCTATGCAGTTTTTGATGTTGGAGGTTATGCCGGTTCTTCTCTGAAGGAGGGTTCACTCCTCTATATCCTAGGCATACCTCCCTGCCTCTTCTTACTATAACCAGTCGATATTTTGATGCTACTCGTCGTCCTCTATCCATCAAGCTTGAGTTTGCTCAATTCGGAGCTCATTTGCAGAAGTTATGGCAGTTCAGGGTTTTCTTGTTGCTCCTGCGGTAGTACCGCTGGGCCAGAGCGGTAGTACCGCTTATAGCCACAAGCGGTAGTACCACTGGTCCACAACGGTAGTACCGCCCATGGCTATATGCGGTAGTACTGCTCCGGTTCCACGCTAGTGCCGCCTCGATTCGAGACCGGTGCTTCTCGTGTCGGGTTGGGCGGCAGTAGGAGCGGCAGTAGGTGCGGTAGTACCGCCCTACCACCACTACTAGTGCCGCTCGGGGGCTCTTTCTCTTGTTCTTTCTCTTGTTGGTGGTGTGCGAGGTCCCAGCGATAGTACCGCTGGACCGAGCGGCAGTACCGCTTGCTGCGGGCTGGTTGGTGGGGATAACAGTTGGATTTTATCCCCCCTATAAAAGGGGGTCTTCTTCCCCATTGAGCCTTATCCTTTGAGCTCATGTTCTTCCCCCATTGTTGACCTTCTTCGAGCTTGCTATCTCTCAATCCCTCCATGGATTCTTGCTAGTTTTGGGGGGGAAAGAAAGAGGAGATCTAGATCCACATTTCCACCAATCAGTTTCTCCTCTAGGTGAGGGGAACCCCTTGGATCTATATCTTGGAGTTCTTGGTGTTCTCCTTCTTGTTCTTCCTCTCTTTTCCCTCCCTAGCATTAGTTGCTTCGGTGGGATTTGAGAGAGAAGGACTTGGGCACTCCGTGTGCCCTTGTCATTGCATTTGGTGCATCGGTTTGAGTTCTCCACGGTGATACATGGAAGTGAAGTTGAGAAGCTTATTACTCTTGGGTGCTTGATACCCTTGAGCTTGTTCCTCTTGGGTGCTTGGGCGCCCTAGATGGTTGAGGTCACCTCGGAGCCATATTCCATTGTGGTGAAGCTTCGTGGTGTCGTTGAGGAGATATCCCCAACCTTGTGGTGTTCGGAGCTCAATCATTGTGGTGTAAAGCTCCGGGCAAGCGTCGGGGTCTCCAATTAGGTTGTGGAGATCGCCTCGAGTATTTTGACATGTTCCGGTGACCGCCCCAAGGGTTGACAAAGTGTATGGGTTCGGTGACCGCCCTCAAGGGTCCCTTAGTGGAATCACGACATCTTGCATTGTGTGAGGGCGTGAGGAGATTACGGTGGCCCTAGTGGCTTCTTGGGGAGCATTGTGCCTCCACACCGCTCCAAACGGAGATTAGCATCCGCAAGGGTGTGGACTTCGGGATACATCATCGTCTCCGCGTGCCTCGGTTATCTCTTACCCGAGCCCTTTACTTATGCACTTTACTTTGTGATAGCCATATTGTTCCTTGTCATATATCTTGCTATCACCTAGTTGTTTGTCTTGCTTAGCATAAGTTGTTGGTGCACATAGGTGAGCCTAGTTGTTGTAGGTTCTGTGCTTGACAAATTAACTGCTAGGTTTATTCCGCATTTGTTCAAGCCTAAATCGTAATTATTTTAAAGCGCCTATTCACCCCCCCCCCTCTAGGCGACATCCACGGTCTTTCAACAGGGCATCCCATGCCCCTGCTGGACCCCAAGTTGTTTCTCCCTGGGCAAAATATGGACATGTTCATAGCAAAACTGATGTTCAAACTTAAATGTTCACACCTAATATAAACTACTCCAGTTCAGTCTTGACAGACGAACTACATGGGCCGAGTGATGTTGCTAACGCAGTTGTGCTTCGAGCACCGGACCCTATAGATGTTTGAGGTGTTGGCGTTGAAGATCTGCACCTTAAGCCCCAGTCCGGAGAGCCTGAAGACTAGGAGGTCGCCGGGGACAATCTTGTGACGGTGGCAGAAGTACTCACAGCCGCGCCCGAGCACCATGTTCCCCTTGAACATCTGCACCTGGACTCAGAACTCGCACCACTTGTTAGCGGAGAGGCTGACGACGCGAGGAGGGTCGGTGACCAGCCATTACTTCATCACCAGCCTGAAGGTAGGCGGGATGACGAGCATGGCGATGTCTTCCTGGTCATGGATCTGCACATAGAACCTGATAGGTTCCCGTGCACCCTCCTCGTGGCCTGTCCCTGGCCTCCTACCAGCACCGAGCGGCATGCTCATGTACTCCACCCTTCCAGGCACCACCACCCTCTTCAGCCATCGGTTCATGGGGATGAGATGCTCCGCACCCTCTGCATCGACGATAACCTGTGCTCCTCTACCGGCTCCGTGTCATTCCATCTTGATTATCTTGCCAGCAAGGTGGACGACAGTTAGCGACAATGAAATATTATCATTGGCAGTGCAAATGCCAATGATCAGTGCTAGCAATGATCAATGCTAACACTGATCGAAGCTAACAATGATGAGAGACATCATTGATCAGTGCTAACAGTGATTAGTGCTAAGAATGATCAAAGGTAACAATGATCAGAGCAAGCAATAATCAGAGAAGCAATGGTCACTGCTAGCATATCATTCCAAATGCACATGCATTGTCTACTTTGATCATGTGTGTCCTACTACTATTTTTGGCATTTAGGTATCTCCCACTATCATGCACATCCAATGTCATATATTGATCATGCATTCACGTAGCCTAACAACATTACTAACAATGTGGCAAGAACAACATCAAGATCAGTGCTAAGAACAACAAGAACAATGCTGATAACATCACTAACACAATCAAGAACACTGCTAAGAACATCACTAACACTATCAAGAACAATGCTAAGAACAACAAGAACAACATCAACAGTAGCATTTTGTAATGCCCAGGATGGGACTATATCTCCTACGTGTCGAGGCACGACTTAAAGATATAAGCCCATCCTAGAATGATCTCAAATTTGGTATCTTTGCACGACTCATGTAAAAGAGGGGATTAAATTGCAAAAGGAGATAGTTGGCTTACACTCGCCACTTCACCCAATACATTACATAAGCAAAACATCATTCAAAACATCACAACCCGACTACGGGTGAAGATCCAAAGAAAGAAACCAAAAACAACATAAAGCCACAGGTCAGGATCGAATCCTAGTAGAAACCACTACTGAACATCGAAACGTCACAAGCAAACAGCCAAACTCTTCATCGAACTCCCGGTGAAGAACTGAACCAGCTTCTGCATCAAACTCGGCTGAACCTGCATCTGGTGTGGTGAAGTAACTGTGAGCCACAGAGGACTCAGCAATCCCGTTCCCGGGTAACACGACTATTTAAGCCTTGGGTGAGGACAAGACTGAAGAAAGAACGAGAGGTGAAGGAACAACAAGAGTCTGCAGCAGCAACTAGCACTAACTTACGTAATAGAGAGCGAGAAGAGAAGAGCATCGGTCGAAAGATGATCACGAAGTGATCCTAACTAAAGCCGGTCAAACATAACCCCACCGTGTTCAACTCCCGAATCCCTATTCGGAAATTGACAGTCACGGTACACACGCTGGTAGTGTATTGGAAACATTGTGTCAAGTTATCTACAACCGGAATTAACAAGCTCCCATCTGCCACATAACCGCGGGCACGGCTTTCGAAAGTTCAAACCCTGCAGGGGTGTTCCAACTTGGCCCATCACAAGCCCACGATCCGCGAAGTCGCAACTCCATAGGTGGGAAGACCCGAGTATTCTCGGAATCCCGTGCTCAAGTTAAACCGAACTAAGGTAAGGCTAATCCAGCAAATCCTCCCAGCGTGTCGACACCCTGATAGTAGCCGCGCGTATCTAAGTCTCAGGACACGACCGGATGGGCGATCCTACAGGTTATACCAGATACCTCGGGTTGCCCCAAGGCGGCCCTGCAGTCTCCCCGTTTGGGACCAACACCATCGGCACTGGCCCCCCCTGCTATGTAGAATTAAGAATCCTCGGGGACGCGACCCCCTATGCAATTTTAATTAATTAATTAAGTTGTTATTATGAGGCAAATAGTACCAAATGTTGGGACTTGCTGGAAAAGACTTAGCACTTAGCGGTTTATCAAGGGGATCCCATACACCCCAACCGTGTTAGGAACGCATAATCAAGGAACATAACACCGGTTTATACGGTTCCTAACGGCATGAGTGGAACAAAACACCAAGCAAAAGGCTTAGCCTTCCACCCTGCCAGTATATAGATGATTTCATTTAGCATTTATATAGTGTGATATAACCCAACCAAACTTCAACATGAAGCAAGCATCTTCAATCTTCACCTGCAACTAACAATTCTATAAGAGGGGCTGAGCGAGCCTACGTATAGCCAAACAACGGTTTGCATAGGTAGGGTGGTTAAACAGGTTCATGGTTACAATAGGAGGCTGACAGGAAGACATGGGCATCGAGGCAAAACTATAGATCGAGACTACTAGCAAGAGGCAAAAATAGTAATGGTATCCGGGTTCGGTCATCTTGCCTGGAATTCCACAAGGGAGAAGAACGGATCCTCGAAGAAGACGGAGCAACACAGACGAGAGAAACCTCACAACTCCGGAACGAAACCGAAGCTAACAAGAGAAGCAACCGGAAAGAAGCAAAACAACACGGTAAACACACAAGCTTAAACAAGGCATACGATGCACAAACAAGTATGATGCATGTCCGGTTTAAAAGCATGGCATGGCAAAGTGCACAAACAAATACTACAAGTTAAGTGGAGATCAATATGCAACGAGTTGCATATTGACGAAACACCACATTTAATTATTTAGTTGACTCTCATTATTTCCAAGCCAAGATTAAATGTTGGTTAACATGGCAAGAGGTGAAACATAAAGAAACTACACTATTAAGACATTTTAAATGAGGCCGGAAATAACAACAACATATCCGGAAAAATCCCCATGAGCATGTTTAATAATCATAAGCAAACAATAATTAACATATATAATGTTGTTAAATGATGCGGATGACATGAACAAGTTTTTATGCAAGTTATTAAAAGGTTGACAATTAACAAGATATGAAGCATTGTCACCGTGGTGGAATGAAAGGGTGCCACGGCAACGATCCGAAAAGAGGCAATGGCATCATATCGGTACCGGTAACTCGGTGAGGGACCGGTGCAAAACAAAAGGTGGAGTGAACGAGTTGAACAAGATGATGGGGTGATCCCGTTGCCGGGTTCCCACGAGTCGGTGACGAGGCAACCGAGGAACATGACAAAAGGTGGAACGGGCACGATGCACACAAGGAAACATTTCATACAACACACAACAAGCATCACACGGGCCACGTCTCGGGTTATACCTTCGAAACACTCGTTTCGGGACGGTTCGAGAGCGTCGAGGAAGTAGCCGTAGTAGTGGAAGTAGAGGAAGTAGATGTTCCGTTCGGAGAGGAAGTAGACGTTCTCATTTCTTCACCGAAGGTAGTCGTTCTCGTAGCGGTAGTTGTACTCGGGCGACGGTAGTGGTACACATGTTGTCGGGGTACTTGTCGTTCTCGAGTGCTCCGGGCGTCGAGGTACTTGTACATGTAGTGGTACTTGTCGGGTCATGTAGTTGTTCACGTCATCGTGTCGTGGTGTACTCGGCCGTAGATGTACTTGCCGGTCTCGGTCCCGGTCGTAGTCGTACTTGGTCGTCGTGTAGGCGTACTCGTTCTTGCGACGGTAGTTGTACTAGTCGTTTCGCCGTGTAGAGGTACTCGTTTCGAAGAGGTACTTGGTGTTTCCGGGCGTCGGTAGTCGTACACGGGGCGTTTTGTAGATGTTCACGGAGCTCGTTCGTAGATGTACTCATATCCGGAGGGGAACTTGATGATTCCTCGTGTAGTCGTACTTGCCGAGCTCGAGGTCCTCGTGCACTTGACGAAAACAACAACAAAACAGCAGCAGTACATGGCAAACAACAACAGCAACAAAACGGCAAGGCAGCAAGGAGGCAGAGGCGCACAGCCTTGCTGGACGAGGGAGGAAGCGGTGCCTCGCTGGGGTTGAAGCAGGGCGGCGATCTGGGGCTGCTGCTGCCCCTGACCGGCGGCCCTGGCGACGGAGAACGAGGCGCAGGAGGAAGGAGGCCGCGGGAGCCTGGGATGCGGCCTAGCCGCGGGCTCGCGCAACGCTCTGGCGCGGCTGCGCTCTGGCCGCGGGCTGCTCCTGGCGATGGGGAAGAAGACCGCAGGGCGCCGGCGGCTGCTCTTGCGGACGATGAGGCGAGGGCCGGCAGCTCGGCTTTGCCCTGGGGCGAGGGAAGGGAGCCGCGCCGGAGGGCCATGGCGCTCGGGACGGCCGGGCGAGGCAGACCAGACGACGGAGGGAGGAGCGCTCGGGCGCGGCCTGGCGATTGGGGCTCGAGCGAGAGCTTCTGGGCCGGGGCGCTCGGGGCCTGGGCGAGGTCTTGCGGCGGAGCATCGGGAGGAAGAGGGGGAAGGGGCGACCGAAGAGGAACGAGGGGGTCAGATCGAGGGACTTGGGATCGAGTGTGAGCTGCGGGAAGAGGAGAGGGTGCGGCGGCGGTCGGGAGGAAAACGGGGAGAGGAGCGAAGGGACTGGCTCGGGGGGTTAGGGTTAGAGGCGCTGCGGGCTGGGCCTTGAGGAGGTGTTGGGCCAGATAGGAGGGAAGGAGGAGGCCCAGAAGGAATTGGGCCAGGGAGGCCTGGGCTGCACTCTTTTTTTAATATTACTTAGTAGAATAAAACGAAGAAGGAGAGAGCCAAAAATAAAAAGAAAAGAGGCAAGGAAAAGAATAAAATGATGGACATTTTTGGTAAGGCTTTACGGATTAATTCCAACCTCACAAAAATAGTTCCAACAAAAGGGAAGTGCAAAACTAAAACATTTAGCTTGCAATAAAAGGAGTTTAGATAAATGGAGGAGCCTCGAAACAACGAAAAGAATTATAGGCAAGGTATAGAAGTCAAACTTGAAGTGAAATAAACATGGGGAATTAATGCAAGTGTGTTACGATGAATTCCAACGAATGGAATATTTATTATAGCTCTCTAAAATAATGAGAGACTTTTATATGTTGTAAAGAGAAGTCACCTTCCCTCGATTTAAATGGACCGAAGGTCCACACAATTTATTAGGTTGAGATGCAAAATAAAATAATGACAAGATGGCATGATGACATGATGCAATGCAAAAATAAATAACACAAGCTCGAAAGAAACACACGGGAGACCCCGGAACATCTGGAATCTTCGGGCATCTTCTGGAATCTTCTGGGACGTCAGTCTCGGGCGTCACAACTCTCCCACACTAACAGAGGATCTCGACCCTAGATCCTAGAGATATCACCGGGTAAAAAACGGAAGAGGAAGAGGTAAAACAAAGTTGCTTCTTCGAGAAACGAGTGAAACCAGGAACCTTGAGAGGTTAAACAAGTTGAAAGAAAGAAAGCAACGGAGATGAACGAAGTTAAGTGCACTCCGTTAGAAAAGAGGAACAAGTAGCATTATAAGAACCTTATATGTTGAAAGACATGAAACAAGATATTACGAACCAAAAGAATATGAAACCGCAATGGTATAGCCAAGGAAAAAGAATGACAGAATTTGGACAGCACTCCGTCTGAAAATGGAAGGAATTAACATGAACTTGAGGAGATGAGATGATACATGATGAAAACAACAACATATTGCCTCCGAAACAATTAAAAGAATGGCACAAGGGTAAGAATGATTCAGACAGCACTCCGGTTGAAAGATAGGCAAAACTTGATAAAAGACGGAACTGAATGAAGAATACAACACTCCGGTTAAAAGACAAGCAAGGGAAGAATATGATCTCGATAAAACAAGATGATGGTTTGGAGAGAGCAACATCACAAAGCCTCCGGAACGAAGAATAGCATATGAATCAACGAAAGAAATGAATGGGGAAGAAATGACAACTTCTCTCAAAATGAATTTGAAAGAGCGTCCTTACGAAGAAGGGTTGAACAGAGTTGATGGAAAATCAACAACGAAACGAATGAGGATCATGTGGGCTTATGGAAAACATCTCAAAATTAAGAGGTGACAACCAGCCACTAACTTAAACAATTGATTGGATTGAGAACAACAAGGAGACGATAAACTTAATTCACCGGAATGAAAAATGAAGAACTTGGGTCATTTATGAGCACCACAATATCAACAATCCTTAGGGAAAGCTTTAGGTGAAAAAGAACCCAAGATTACTCCAGAGATAAAAGAGGGGTTGAAAGGATCTCCTAAAGAGAAGAAATGATGGTTTTAAATATCTCATTCTTGATAACTCGTGAATCATGAACATGAAGGAATTGCCAAAATGACATAACACCATCAGAAAAGATAAGGTAGAAAGAATTGCAATTGGAAAGCATGATGAATAAAGCTTGAGCTTCAACAAGAATCTTGATGCAGACTTCGAGGATGAATTAAATGATGGTGAACTACCATGAGAACTCCGGTAATGAAAGCATGAGAAGTGAAAGATGAAAAGAATATGAATCAAGGACTGCGATGAATTAGATGGATGTTTGAAAGATAATTGAAATAAGTTGGAGCTCCGGAAAACAAGATGAACCACTTAGAACCAAGGATATATTCCTTCTGAACAAACTCCGAAGGAAGGGATTAACCTCTTGGAAGAAACTAGAATAAGATTTATGTTATGCATCTCCTTCACCAATTTAAATTGATGACAACCAAAGTATTTGGCATACTACTTATTCTCATTGGAAAGAATTAAAGAGGGATCTAGCACAAGCTCGGATAATTATTTAACGAACCACCGGTAGGATTATGAAAAGAACAAATGAATTAAAACGATAACAACGGAAGGGTAAACTAGAAAGAAGCACCGAAAGAATATGGAACCGAACGAAGAGACATCAATGAAGAATATTTGGAGAACGAAGTTGAAAACTGAAAACGAAGAAATAATCTGAAATGATGGCCTTCGGAGGATCACAATAGGAAGAATTCATGAAATGCTTTGGACGGTTATAAAAGAATTCCTCACAATCAAACGATAATGAGGGTGGTATGAAGCTAGAACCACGAACCTTCAAGAGAACGGGCCAAGATTAAGAGAAACTCTTCTCCGGTCTCCAAATGTTGAGAATGAAGACGAGAAATGCCATAAGAATTGTTGAGCACTCCGGAATGAAGAATTAAAAAGGTTGAACCAACGATGGAAAGAATTTGAAAGCGATCTTGGAGAAGGCATGTGACTGATGGGATTCATTCTTACGTCACACTTTGAAAAGAATTCTCCGGAAAAAGAAGAGTCAGGTAAGATCTTGGGAAAAGACCTGTGGGTTAGGGCCCACTCAAAGAAACACCGTTGAAAAAGATTGCTTAAGAGATATTGCACCGGTTGAATTAAATGGCTTGAATAAGATGATAATCCTCAAAATGGCTTGAACGGATTAAGAATGGAATTATGAATCTTCAGCACTCCGGATAAGAATAACAAGAGGAGAATGATTAATTGGTGCACCGGAATAAGAAAGCATTGTGAAATGAGGAAAAGGATAAGATCAACACTGAAATCTTGAATTACATCCACCGAAGAAGAATATGAGAACAAAAGAATGATGAAATTGAAGCTGTTGATCATCTTCACGATAAATCACCGGATAAGAACATTGAAGGAAATGAATGAAGAAATACCACATGAATAAAATGGATATTTCATTTAAGAATTTCTGACTCCGAGAAGAAGAAGGGTGGGAGGGTGGGGAAAACAAAGACAACTTGTGATGAATGAAACAGACAAATCGTCAGATTTCTCAACGACGTCCATATGGAATAACTTGAAGAGAAGGCACACCGGTTGAAAAGGATTAACAACAAGATCTTGATGGACAAGAAGGATTAGCACTCCCATAGAAATATGAGAACACCGATTAGGAAGGTATGGAATCAACATTTGACATCGAAGCAACTCGAATACCAGAATCAAAACTAGAACAAGGATAGATATGCAACATGATCTTCACAATACCATCCGAACAGAGAATTGAACGAATGAATTCCGCAGGTACATCAACTAGTCGAGAAGCCATTTGAAGAACAAAAGTAAATAAAAAGGAACAAGGGTCGGATAGAACAAATACAAGATAGAAGTTTCGTTCGACATCTTCGTGCTGTAAGATTATGGAACGTGTTACAAAAGGGTTTTGCAATCCCCGGATCAGCATAGCCAAGGACCCTTTAAGATGTAACTCCCGATCAGAACAAGTCCATAAAACCACTTCACTCAATGTAGAACCCCAAACTTCATATCGAGCACTCGTTGGAAGAATGCCTAGAACTACTAGATGAACCCACCTATAGATTTCCGAAAGTTTCCAGTTATGCAATCAGGTGTTGGGGATACACGGGAAGCACCGCGCAATCAACTCTAAACCTACATCCAGGTGTATCCATCCTTCAACACATAACCAGTCTTTCTCGGAAACTGTTTACCTCGGACCTTCGAAAAGCATCCACTATAACAAGCTATGGCAATACTCTCGAACTACCTCCCCAGTACTGGGTGATGTCGGGGTTATCTTGCCACTGGCCGTATAGGAGAGATTTTCGATGTCGGCCGTCTTAAGTATTTAGTACTGCCGCGATATGCTTGTGTCAATGATACCCCGAAGCTCAACTCCTCGGTAACAGGAGGCATCGAGAACAATATCCTTGTCACAAGAACATCGAATCAATCCCAGAATACTCGCGGGATCCTAAAAAAAAAATTGGTGCAATTTTTTGAAAGTAGAAGAGAAAAGAGTAATCGTCAGGAGTCCTCACCAGAATGAAAGGGGATGAGAAGCAAAAGAAATCCTACTCTCCGATATATAATATAGGACTCAAAAAGTATTCAAGTGTGTGCCTAGACTCAACCGTCAACGATTCAATCAATCAGTGGGGGCTTCTAGGTCGGAGAAGGCTCTGATACCAACTTGTAATGCCCAGGATGGGACTATATCTCCTACGTGTCGAGGCACGACTTAAAGATATAAGCCCATCCTAGAATGATCTCAAGTTTGGTATCTTTGCACGACTCATGTAAAAGAGGGGATTAAATTGCAAAAGGAGATAGTTGGCTTACACTCGCCACTTCACCCAATACATTACATAAGCAAAACATCATTCAAAACATCACAACCCGACTACGGGTGAAGATCCAAAGAAAGAAACCAAAAACAACATAAAGCCACTGGTCAGGATCGAATCCTAGTAGAAACCACTACTGAACATCGAAACGTCACAAGCAAACAGCCAAACTCTTCATCGAACTCCCGGTGAAGAACTGAACCAGCTTCTGCATCAAACTCGGCTGAACCTGCATCTGGTGTGGTGAAGTAACTGTGAGCCACAGAGGACTCAGCAATCCCGTTCCCGGGTAACACGACTATTTAAGCCTTGGGTGAGGACAAGGCTGAAGAAAGAACGAGAGGTGAAGGAACAACAAGAGTCTGCAGCAGCAACTAGCACTAACTTACGTAATAGAGAGCGAGAAGAGAAGAGCATCGGTCGAAAGATGATCACGAAGTGATCCTAACTAAAGCCGGTCAAACATAACCCCACCGTGTTCAACTCCCGAATCCCTATTCGGAAATTGACAGTCACGGTACACACGCTGGTAGTGTATTGGAAACATTGTGTCAAGTTATCTACAACCGGAATTAACAAGCTCCCATCTGCCACATAACCGCGGGCACGGCTTTCGAAAGTTCAAACCCTGCAGGGGTGTTCCAACTTGGCCCATCACAAGCCCACGATCCGCGAAGTCGCAACTCCATAG
>LR738716.1:45871578-45918446 GCA_902687465.1 Secale cereale
ATTCTATGAAATTGAATGAATTTAAGAAAAACAGAAAAAATAGGGGCTATACAGGCTCGAGCTTTGTCATCAGCCAGGAGACGGCAAAGCTGCCACATGGCAGCTACGTGTGCAACCCTGGGCACTATGGCTGGCCTATTTGGTCAGTTTGCGGTCTGCTGGCAGATGTGCCGTCTGTCAGCAGACGACATAGCATGGCACGTGGCAGCTACCTGTGTTGGCCTATTTAGGCACTTTGCCGTCTATTGGCCGACGGCAAAGGCCTTTACATCTTTGTCGTCCGTCAACAAATGGCAAAGCACACCGTTAACCCCCTAACGGACCTAACCTGCCATGTGTGTCGTCCAGACTCTTTGCTGTCTGCCAGCAGACGACAAAGAGCCTTTTTGCCGTAGTTCGTTCAGCCAGGCGGTTTGCTGTCTGCCGGCTGACGGCAAAGGTCTTTGTCATCCGCTAGGCATGCCTTTGCCGTCAGCCATGGCAGACGACAAAGATCCTGATTCATGTAATATATCCCAACGAACACACCGCAAAAAAGAGTTACATCAAATAAATCTCCGAAGAGAACATTGTACTGAAGATCAAAAAGAGAGAAGAAAAAATCTAGCTACTACCTACAGACCCGTAGGTCTATGGTAAACTACTCACGCATCATCGGAGGAGCGCCAATGAGGATGATGAACCCCTCTGTGATCGTGTTCCTCTCCGGCAGAGTGCCGAAAAGGGGCTCTAGATTGGATCTCGTGGTTCTGCAACTTGCGGTGGCTGAAACAATTTTTCTCCGACTCCTCTAGGGTTTATGGAATATTTGGGCATTTATAGAGCTGAGAGGGGTTGGAAGGGACTCTCGTGTGCCCCACTACCCGCCAGGGCGTGCCAGGGGCCTGGGGCGCGCCCTGGTGTGTTGTGGGCCCCATGGGCCTTCCCTCGTGCACTTCTTTGACTTTCTCGATGTCTTCTGGTCCCAAAAAATCACCAAAAAAGTTTCGTTGCATTTGGACTCTGTTTGATATTGATATTCTGTAAAGTGAAAAACAAGCAAAAAAACAACAACTGGCACTAGGCACTATGTCAATAGGTTAGTCCGAAAAAATGATATAAAATTGCTAAAAAATATTTGTAAAACATTCAATGATGTAATACAATAACATGGAACAATAAAAAATATATAGATTAGTTGGAGACATATCACCGCGCTACTGCGCACCGGAGAGCCGGTCATGGGAGCCGCAGACGCGTATGAATCCTTGCCCGTCCATCTTCACGAGCTGAGTGGCGGCGCATCTTCCGCAGGTCTCCGGGCGCATCGACAAGCGGTTCAAATTGGACGGGACATACAAGGCCTGTAGCCATGGGAGCGCACCGGTCCTTGATTCGGACGTCTAACCATGATTTTGATGGTCACCACGCATCAATTTGAACAACCAACGTGAGTTCTCTTTGTGATTGTGTGTGTGCGTGCTCTAGCTTGATGTGTATGCGCGCGTCTACTGTTTGTAAGCGTATCTGCTCCCCGGTGCCACCCTCAGCCAGCCTAAAGTGGTCGTATTGGTGCCGTAACTCCTCGCACTAGCCATGGTGGCTTGTCGGGCTCTGTGTCGCGATGGCTCCTATGGAAATGCACAGACATCTCCGAGCGCCTCCTCTCCACAGCTGCCACCATCATGGTCACCGGGGGCACGACGTCGCAAACGTACTCCAGTATCCCAAAACCTACTTGATGGAATGCCCTAGAAAGAGATGGGAAGAAGATGGCGGTACAATCATTGAGAGGTGGAACCCATGTCCTATTTGCCACATCAGCTGGTTAAAGTTTTCGGTCTTTGCCATGTCAGCTTGACAGGTGGGGCCAACCTGTCAGTTTCCCTGTTTTTGCGAGAAAATCGGACAATCAATGCTCCACGTTCCACATTAGGCGTACACTTGGTGGTTTCTTGTGCCCTAGTACAAATGTGGTACTAAGTTGTTACCCTAGCCTCAAATGTGGTGATTTTGTATAAGTAACTCTCTGAGGGAACGTTCCCTAAATATATTTTTCCCAATCTTATGTTTTTTACAATCAACTCAGGTATAGTTTAGTTTTTTAGCATCAATTCTCCGTGGGCTACGCTAAGGTGGATAGGTAGCTCAATGGGAGGGGATCCTCCATCTGTCATTGTGTGGTAGAGCTCGAATGCCAGAGGCGGTGACCCTAGAGATGGTGATGGTATCTCAGCGTGTCGGTATTTTGGGAACCAAGGTACCCAGACTTTCCTGCCTGCGGCCTGCCGCGTGGCTCCATCAACGGCCTGGTACGTCCCATCTTCAACATCGACAAGACAAGACCCTTGCGAGGGGCCGAGCCTCGCGAGACAGATGACGATAAGACCTCCAAAGGGAGCGGCCTTCCCAGGCAGCCTCATGAGGAGCGGAGGTTCCTATGAAAGCGCCCACCTCCCGAGGAACAAGTGACGCAAGCCATGACGACCAAGGCTAGGCGGGTGCCAGCGGGCGCAGAGTAGCAGATTTCCTCTTTGGTGCTATGGAGGCAAGCGCAGTCGCGGGGTCCTGGGGAATCAGCCAAAGGTTTCCATTCATGTGCAACAAGACCAAGACCGCCAGGGCGGCAGGACGAATGTCATTACCGAGCCCACCACGACGTCACAACCAGAAGCTTTGCAGGCGAAGACCACCTTTCGTCAGGATAAGATGTACTTCTTGTCCCCTTTTAAATTGGCCGTTGTGGGATCCCTTCCCGCCTTCGTTTTGGAGTAAGAGGACCCGTGCCACTATATATATAGACTAGCCACCACCATAAAAGGGATGGAACCCTCACGAGCCACCACCAGAGAGGGATCAAACCCTCACTAGCCCACACTCGCCCAAGAACACACCTCCTGAGGCTGTTCTACCCCTATACTAGTTCATCCTCGGCCCCCACGAGGCTAATCCACCCCAAAGCAGGAGTAGGGTCTTACACCGCAAGGTGGCCCGAACCTGGGTAAACCGTTGAGTCTCTTTCCTTTACCATTTATCGAGCTAGGCCATGAGATCAGCGAGTTAGTAGGCTAGAGAAGTTGAGTTCTTCGCACACGCCCCAGAGTTCGAACCTTTCTTGGGTATGCAGAGCCTTGAATCCAACATTTGGCACGCCAGGTAGGGGCATGTCGAAGCCTCTCTTGCGTCGGTCGATTCGCCGCCGCTCCGCCGGTCCCATGGCCGACGCTCGTCAAGTTTGTGCTGAGCGTTGGGTGCTACTTCTCGAGCTTGCGTTGTATTCCCTCGAAGAGGAAAGGGTGATGCAGCACAGTAGCGTAAGTATTTCCCTCGGTTTTTGAGAACCAATGTATCAATCCAGTAGGAGACCACGCGCGAGTCCCTCGCACCTGCACAAATAAATAAGAACTTCGTAGCCAACACGATAAGGGGTTGTCAATCCATTTACGGTCACTTACGAAAGTGAGATCTGATAGATATGATAGTTTGGTATTTTTGGTATTTTTGGATATAAGAACAGAAAGTAAAAACGGTAAAGTAAAGTAGATTGTAGATTGATATGTTGAGAATAGACCCGGGGGCCATAGGTTTCACTAGTGGCTTCTCTCATGATAGCAGAATTCTACGGTGGGTAAATGAATTACTGTCGAGCAATTGATAGAAAAGCGAATACTTATGAGAACATCTAGGCATGATCATTATATATAGGCATCACGTCCGTAACAAGTAGACCGAAACGATTCTGCATCTACTACTATTACTCCACACATCGACCGCTATCCAACATGCATCTAGAGTATTAAGTTCATAAGAACAGAGTAACGCCTTAAGCAAGATGACATGATGTAGAGGGATAAACTCAAGCAATATGATACAAACCCCATCTTTTTATCCTCGATGGCAACAATACAATACGTGCCTTGCTGCCCCTACTGTCACTGGGAAAGGACACCGCAAGATCGAACCCAAAGCCAAGCACTTCTCCCATTGCAAGAACTATAGATCTAGTAGGCCAAATCAAACCAATAATTCGAAGAGACTTGCAAGGATATTATAATCATACATAAAAGAATTCAGAAAAGAACCAAATATTTCTCATAGATAATCTTGATCATAAACCCACAATTCATCGGATCTCGACAAACACACCGCAAAAAGAGATTACATCGAATAGATCTCCTCGAAGACCGAGGATAACTTGGTATTGAGATCCAAAGAGAGAGAAGAAGCCATCTAGGTACTAACTATGGACCCAATTGTCTGTGGTAAACTACTCACAACTCATGGTGAGGCGATGGTGTTGATGTTGAAGCACTCCGTGGTAGATCCCCCTCGGCGAAGCTCCGGAACAAGCCCCAAGATGGGATCTCACGGGAACAGAAGGTTGCGGTGGTGGAATTAGAGTTTTCTCTCCTCTTCTGATGTTTTTGGGGTACATGGGTTTATATAGGAGGAAGGAGGGCATCGGGGGACCAACGTGGGGCCCACGAGGCAGGGGCGCGCCCTGTAGGGGGACGCGCCCCCCACCCTCATGGACGCCACGTGTGCCCTATTCCGTGGTTCTCAAGTCTCCCATAAAGATATCACTCCAAAAATATCTCTCCCGAAGGTTTCATTCCGTTTGGACTCCGTTTGATATTCCTTTTCTGTAAAACCCTGAAATAGGCAAAAACAGCAATCTGGACTGGGCCTTTGGGTTACTAGGTTAGTCACAAAAATAATATAAAAGTGTATAACAAAGCCAATTAAACATCCAAAACATCATAAATAATAGCATGGAACAATAAAAAGTTATAGATACGTTGGAGACGTATCATTGGGCAGCCCTCGCCGCCCACGTTGCTCAGACAGCACCTGCGGGCAACGGCATCCCTCGCCACTCCTTGTCACCTGCGGCCAACACTGCCACCGTCCCCGCGCCCCACAGGCAGCATGACTCGTTGCTGTCGCCTTCCGTGCTGCGCGATGGTCGCACCGCCACACCATAGCTGACTCCGGCCGCTACTTTGTCCTCCCATGCCCGTTGCGGGCCAGCGAGCTCACAGGCTGCGTTTCTCATGGCATGCGAGCTTCTGCGCTACCGCCCGACTGATGACCTCTACGAGGACTGGTTGGACCGCACCGCTGAACTCGTCAGCGCCGCTTGAGAGGTCCCTGCACCGTCTCGCTCGCTGCCTCCCCCGCCGCCTGAGGCGGGCGACGTGGCCCACGGTGCACTACCTCCTCATCTTCGTCGAGACGTTGTCCCCGGGCCAAGGTGTGAGGCCCCCCAGCGTGCCCCGCCGAGCAGGGCATCGGTGGGCGATGAAGAAAGCTGCCAAGTGGTGCAGCGGCCTCAAGGAGAGGCGTGTGCAATCCCAGCACCGTCACGTCAAGACCGTGTGCCACCCGAGGTGGCGGCATGCGAGCACCAAGACCATGCTCCCCCTCCACGACGGGCTCCCGTGAGCGCGGCAGGCTGCCGAGCGTTCACTCCGAAGCTGCACCGCGTCATCTGGCCAGGCAAGTTCAAGCCAGATCTACCTCCGCGCTACGATGGCACCCCTGACCCTGCTGAGTTCCTCCAGCTCTATGAACTGAGCTTCGAGGTGGAAAACGGCGACGATAAAGTCATGGCGAATTGGTTTCCCATGGCCCTCGAGGATGGCGTGCGCTTCGTGGCTCCTGAACCTCCCCGTGGGGTTGATCTCCTCCAGGGATGAGCTGCGCGAGCGCTTCATCGCCAACTTCCAGGGTACCCGCGACCGCGCCCCTGCGGTAGGCGACCTGCGACGCATCAAGCATCAACCAGGGGAGACCTTGCACAAATAGATCCAGCGTTTCACCAACGTTCGCCTCAAGATCCTGAAGGTGTCGGACGTGGCCATCATCTGAGCATTCACTGATGGCGTCTATGATGTCAAGATGAAGGAAGAACTCACCATTCATGAGGACCTATGCTCAGCTCTGGAGATGTTCAACATGGCGACCAAGTGCAGGAGGGAAGAGGAAGGTCGCCTCTTGCTCCTTGAGCTTACAGAGGCCGACTCTGAAGGTAAGAAGGCCAAGGACGTGATGCGCAAGGGCCCAGCCGTGCTCGCGGCCGAGCCTGAGATGAAGCGTGGCTGCGACCACCCCGAGTCCTCCAAGGGCACTCGCCCGTTCTGCGTCTTCCACAACGTCCAAAGCCACAACACCAACGACTGCCAAGAGCTCGGGGCCATCTAACACACGCGCCTTGGCCGCCATCTTGAGCGCAACGACCGCGGCTACGGCCATGGTGGAGGACGCTGGGACAACCATGACCCCTGCCAGGACTGGTGTGATCAGCCTCGCGAGGACCGCTGGCAGGGCCAGCCTCGTGACGGCCCCTGGAGGGATCAGCCTCGTGAGGATCGCCCTCAGGGTAACGCCGGCCTTCATCCTCTGCCACCGCAGCCAAGAAGGAACGACGAACACCGTTAAGACGATGGGGGCGAGGGCTTCCAAGAGCCTCTTGCCATTGCCTGCATCCTGAGCGGCGCTCAGGCCCCTACCTCCCATCGCATCTTCAAGAAGTTCGCTCACGAGGTGAACGCGACCCTCCCCAAGTTCGAGGCATCACGTCCTCTCAGGTGGTCCAAGTACGCTATCACCTTCGACTCTGCTGACCAGCTCAAGTGCGCGGCCACCGTCGGTGTGCTCCCAATGCTCTGCTCTCCTACCATCAGCAATGTCCTCGTCACCAAGACACTCATCGATGGTGGCGCGAGGCTCAACGTCCTCTCCATCGATATGTTTGACACGCTCCAAGTGCCATACGACCAGCTCCTGCCCACCAAGCCTTTCTTAGGGGTGACCGATGGCTCCATAGTCCCCATAGGGCACATCTGTCTCCCCGTCACCTTCGGCAAGCGCGACAACTACCACACCGAGCTCATCGACTTCGACGTTGCCCACATACGTCTCCCATACAATGCCATCCTCGGGTATCCGGTCTTGGCCAAGTTCATGTCAGTGACTCACCACGGCTACAATGTCCTCAAGATGCCGGGGAGTGGTGACATCATCACGGTCACCTGCGACAAGAAGGATGCGGTGTGCTCCCTCGAGTGTGCCTACCAGGCCACGGCGGTCGAGTACTCAGATGATAAAGGTGTCATCCACCCCCTGAGGTCATCCCCAAGAAGTAGAAGTTGCTGCTCCACAGAGGACCTCACGAGGGCGGAGCGTCGGACGATCGTGCCTCTGGACCTGCGCCCACTACTGGGGCGCCTTCCTATCTTGCATAGGAAGGCGCACCCGATGCCCCTCTCAGGTTGGGCTCGGGGGCTCTCCTCTGTAGGGCCTTTGACCTGGCTGGCGTCACGAGGGAGGCGTTCAGGCACCATGTGCAGGTGTGCTTCAACGCGCCCTTCCGCAAGCAAGGCGAGGGGCGCGAGGCGCTCAGGAGTTCATCACCAAGGCGATCAAGGAACTTCAGGAGGTGCGGGCCATGCGTGGCCAGCATGGCACCGCACAATCTAGTGAAGTTGCCGCCCCGAACGTGGGTGGCGAGCTGCGCGTTTGTGTCAATGTCCCGGCTCTCAACAGAGCCGCTTCTTAGGAGCTATTCTGGCCGTCCCGCATTGGCCGGTGCCGAGGCCCCCCCACAGCTACGTTTGCATGCCCTTCGTCCTACCGAACGCAGCTGCCACACACCAGTGCCGCATGCGGACCGTCCTGGGGGCTCATGAGGCCAGGCACCAGGTGATCCAGACGGAGGAGGCGTCGAACCCTCGCGAGCCTCCTGGACCTCCGGAGCCTCGCGAGACCTAGGGTCCAGACGACTCGTGAGGGGCGACATCTGTGTCGCGCATCTTCGGCTACCCCAACTCTTCTTCAACGACGGTGCCCGGTGGCTTTTTGGTTTGTTCAATTGAGGGTGCCCCTCAGGTTGCACTATCCTCGAGCTGTCAGGGCCGGTCCCACAGCCGTGCTATTTTGATTCATGAACTCCAGACCGGTATGCATGCATGTGTTATCATTGTTATCCAACGTTACTTCTGCCGTCTCTTTGCCTATGGAGCTGCCCCTCGCGGCCCCCGCACGTTGCTAACCCATATGTTGCTCATCCCACATGAGGGCCACTGGCATGGCGCCTACGCCCGGTCCGTCCCTGCAACTCTATTAAATCAGAGAGATTGAGCTCTGGCTCACGGTCAGCCCCGCGCACGTCAGCTCACCAGGTCCTCAGTGCCTTCGCGTTCCCGCGGAAAGATTACCGGCGGAACAGCAAGCGCAACTATCTTTTTTCCCTCGGCTAACTCGCAGGGACCTCCGGAGTCAGGATCACGAGTGGCCTCGCCAGCGTCTCGAGTCGCAACCCTCTTCAAGGCTAGCAACCCGTTTTTCACGCAAAATCACTTGCACGTTAAAAGGGGGGCCTGAGCAATGCGCCTCAGGGACTCCTACTGGCTCTTGAGCCCTCACCCGTGGCCTTGACCACGGCATTGCGACCTGGCATACCAGCGGCGGCTGAGTCTCGCTCGAGGGCTAGGACCCGAGGATGTAGAGCACCCAGATGCGCGGGGAAGAAAGGGTTAGTGCAGGCCTTGCGTGGGAGCGCCACCGACACCAGGACACGGCCAGTCGTCACGCCGAAAGATGTCCTCACAGCAAAGGAATCATCGCGGGCTCACCAAGATAACACACTCCATACACAAAGGCGTGAAGCTTATGACTAGTGTTGCGCCTCTCGCGATCTCGCTTGGGCAAGGATGCTATAAGTGCATCCAGTGCCCCTTAGTGATTTTGGTGTATTGAAGACTTATAGGTTAAGGGGGTAATGTGTTTATGAGTGTACACAGATCTATAAGTCTATGAAGAGTTTGATATTTACATAGAAAGTCGACCCCTAAAACTGAAGTTCTTCGATTGAAGACTTTGGATTTCTGAAGACTTTCTGAAGACTTTGAAAGTGAAGAAATTGGTGTGACCTTTAAGACTTGGTATTCAATTGAGGAACGTGAAGCGTGAAGACTTTTGTTTTCGTAGTTTCATTTTCTCCTTTTTGAGTCATAGGAAACACCGTACTATTAAAGGGGGTCGAGGAAATACTAAGGAAAAATTTCCATGTGATGCTCAACTCAAAATCCTACACCTACCAATCCCTTCGAGTGAAGCCATTGGAAATCTCATACAGTTCAGTCATATTCTTCAGTGACAGAGACGAAGTTCTTCTTGTCTATGAGGAACTTGTTCTAACTGAGGAGTTAGGAATTCGCCAGTGTGGATTACCTACACAGTGAGGAACATGATAGCCCTGAGGAATTTGATACTCAA
The DNA here is from genome assembly GCA_902687465.1 of Secale cereale. Classification (NCBI taxonomy): domain Eukaryota; kingdom Viridiplantae; phylum Streptophyta; class Magnoliopsida; order Poales; family Poaceae; genus Secale; species Secale cereale. The sequence continues at coordinate 45,880,837 of LR738716.1, forward strand.
ATTTCTGACCGTTGTTGTGCTATGCGCCAGCTGTCCCAAAATATCTACCTACCTAACGGTCATATCATTAAAGGGCATTTATGTCTTATCATGTCGGGCTGCTCCCTAGGCTATAAATAGCCGCCCCCTACAACCACTAGCTGGTTGGGTGCTCCGAGAGAAACTGACATTTGTCATAAGAGCAACCCATCTTCCGAGGACTTTGAGCGAAAATCATCAAGTGAGGAAAAACCCAAAACCAAACCCAAACACCTACAAACCCAAAAGTGATTGAGCATCACTGAAGCGATTGATCCTGCGTGGATCCGACGCTCGTTACCTTTGAAGACTGTGCTTCTTCCAGACGGTTAGGCGTCATGGTCTAGAACATCCAAGAGGAATTGTGGATCGCCAAGTAACCGAGTCTGTGAAAGGTTCGGAAGTCACCCGAAGACTTACCATGGGTGATTGGGCGAGGTCTATGTGACCTTAGCTCAAGGGGAATACGGTGAGGACTTGGTGTCTTGGACTGTGTGTCTAGGACTGGGTGTCTGGGACTGTGTGTCCTTAGGTTTAAATACCTAGCCGCCCTAACCAGATGTACAACTGAGACAGCAGTTGGAACTGGTCTAACAAATCATTGTCTTCACCAAGCTTACTGGTTCTATTTCCTCAACTCTTTCATTTCCTCATATTTGTGTCGTGTGCTTGTTCATATCTGTTTGAAGACTTTGAATGAAGACTTTCTCAATTTCCTCAGTTCAATTTCTTCAGTCTGTTTGTCTTCATCCTGTGTTATCCTATGATTACGCTTTCTGTACTCTGTGCTTGTCTTCATTTCTTCATGATGACCATGCTTGTATTCTGCTATGTTTACTTCTGAGTACTTATTCCGCTGCAAGTAGTTCTTCGCTAAGGAATTTCCTCAATAGCAAATTCCTCAGTGAAGAATTCATAAAAATCGCCTATTCACCCCCCTCTAGTCGATATAGCGCACTTTCAATTGGTATCAGAGCAAGGTACTCCCTTGTTCTGTGTGATTTTGGTTTAACCGCCTGGAGTTTTAGTTATGTCGACCACAGGAATGAAGACTGTGTCTTGCCCCATCTTTGATGGTCACGAGTATCCCAAGTGGAAGGCCATGATGAAGAAGCGCCTCATGGCGATGAAGAGTGAGCTGTGGACCGTCACTGAGATTGGTCTTATCGATCTGTGTAAGATGGCCGAAGCTGATGACATTCGCAAGTTCACCCTCCTCAACCTCACAGCGAAGGACATCATCTGATCGTGTCTGTCTCAAAATTAGTTCAGGAACATCATGATTCTCGATCATGCGAAGCTTATCTGGGACCGTCTCTTTGAGGTCTATGAAGGTCATCGAACTCGTGATGATCCCTGGTTTGAGGATTTCAAAGAATCTCTCAAGACGATGACTTTTGATCCAGAATCATCATCCTCAGCACCAAGTCTTATGGAAAAAGGCGCCAAGGTAACTGAATGCTACCTATCTGAGTCTAGTGATGATGAATCTGGTGATGAATTTGGACCCAGCTATGTCAAACTTGCTTCCTTTGCCACTAAAAAACAAAAAGCTTTGGAAAAAGCTCATAATATGCTTAATGAGAGCAATGATATGTTGAGTGAAGAAATGGATCGATCTAAAATCTTGACTAAAAATCTTCAGAGACTTCAGTCCAAGTATGATAACCTTCAAGGTCATCATAACACTCTCTTGTCTGATCATGAGAAACTTTCTTATGAATTTCTTCAAAGAAAGCAAGATCTTGAAAAGCTAAGAGTGAGTTGTGAAGATCTTCAGAAGGAGTGCGATTCATTACTTGCTCAATAACTCAGCGCTTCTCAGAAAGAATTCATTCCTCCATGCTTGAAATGCACTGAACGTGAAACTACTAATTCTTCACCTGAATGTTCAAATGCTTCTAATGCTACAAATTCTTCAACTGTCTCTGCTATCACTAATTCCTCATCTGAGGACGTTGCTAGTATCACTGATAATGCAGGGCTGAAGGAATTGTATATGACAGGCATGTACAAAAGACTCAAAGGGCATCAGACTCTTTGTGATGTGCTTAAAAAGCAGATCATCAACAAGAATCCTAGGAAAGAGGGTATTGCCTTTGAGAGGAAACTTAATGCTGATGGTTCATATTGGAAGCGTGAGTAGTATCCCAAAAACCTCATGGGTTGCTGCAAAGGGACCTCCAGTTGATCCATCCAATTTATCTGGCTTTACATGTGAATCTCCTCATTCTTCTGATGAGTCATTTGACTTCAACTATAAATTGTTCAAAAATTAGAATGGTGAAGTAATTGCTAAATATGTTTGAACTAACTACAGGAATGGCCCCCCTATGAAAAAAATCTGGGTCCCTAAGAGGCACCTTGAAAATCTTCAAGTGAATGTCCTCATGACACCTCGTGTGAGGAATAGGAACCCCAGATCCAATTCTTCATATGGACAAAATTCCTCATATGGATCAAATTCCTCAAAAGGATCAAAGTCCTCATATGAATATCATCATGCTAACAGCTCTGTTTCATAGGGAAGAGCTAAGGGCTATGAATATGAGCATTATTCTTCTAACCGTTATTTTCATAAGTCCTCGAAGAATTTCTCTGCTTATTCATATGCTTATCCTAACTCCTCTTATGTGAAACGAAATGGGCTGGCTTCTATGCCACCTTTCTCGTATGGAGCTCGCAGAGTGATGAACTCTTTGCCAACCCTTCAGATGTGGGTGGTGAAGAAAAAGAACTAATCTCTTCTGCAGGGTCAGGTCTCCAAACGTGCTCAAACATCTGAAGAATTTGTTGGAGACCTGAAAAGTGCCTGAAAGGACGCAGGCTAATCATGAAGAAATAAACTCTCATTTCTCACGTCCTCATACTGCTTTATTTGTTGCATTGATTGATGAAATTGATCTGATGATTTGATGTCATATTCTTCACTCATGAAGTATATGTGTTTGTAAGCTGCACTATTTCATCTGCAGGATGATCAACCCAAAGCCTCTGAGTGGGTCCTCGATAGTGGATGCACAAATCACATGACTGGTGACAAGAATCTTTTGATAGATGTTCCCTTATCACCATCTCATCTGAAGCATATCATCTTCGCTGACAAAGGCAAAAGTCAGGTATTGGGTCTAGGTAAGGTTGCGATCTCAAAGGATCGACACATGGACAAAGTCATGCTTGTCGAGTCCTTAGGATACAACCTCATGTTTGTCTCAATGCTTTGTGATCTTGATATGGTTGTAGTCTTCGGCAAGAATCGTTGTGTTGTGGTCATGGAATCTGACAATTCCAAAGTCTTCGAAGGCTTTAGGAGAGGAGACTTGTATATTGTTGATTTCTCTACAGGAACTCAACCAGCTGTGTGTCTACTTGCAAAAGCTTCAGAAGGATGGCTATGGCATCAACGACTTGGTCATGCAGGCATGAGGAATTTGCACACGCTTGCGAATAGGAAGCATGTCATTGGCATTGAGAATGTCAAATTCCTCAAGGATCACTTATGCGGTGACTGTGAAGCTGGAAAGATGACCAAGGCCAAGCATCCAGCGAAGACTATCATGACTACTACTCGACCATTTGAATTGCTTCACATGGATCTCTTTGGTCCTAACCATTATTCTGCAGTTTCAAATGATGCTTCTGAATATGGCTTTGTTATTGTTGATGATTACTCTCGATACACATGGGTACACATTGTTACTTACAAACATGAAGTGCAGGAAGTCTTCAAATGATTTTCCTCGAGGGCTTCAACCAACTTTGGTGTGAAGATCAAGCACATCAGAAGTGACAATGGAACTGAGTTCAAGAACTCTGGTCTCGATGACTATCTTGATGAACTTGGTATTACTCATGAGTTATCTGCTCCTTATACTCCTCAGCAGAATGGCGTCGTGGAGCGCAAGAACATGACTCTTGCTGAGATGGCTCGCACTATGCTTGATGAATACAAAATGCCTCATCGTTTATGGATTGATGCAATTGATATTGTGTGCCACATCATCAACAGAGTATATCTTCACAAATTCTTCAAGAAGACTACCTATGAACTCCTCACTGACAAGAAACCCAATGTGAGTTATTTCAAAGTCTTCGGTGCTAAATGTTGGATTAGAGATCCTCATCACAACTCAAACTTTGCACCGAAAGCACATGAAGGGTTTATGCTTGGTTACGGAAAGGACTCGCACACCTACACAGTCTTCAACAACGTTCTTCACAAGGTTGTTGAAACTGTAGATGTGCGGTTCGATGAAACTAATGGCTCTCAAAGAGAGCACCTACCTTCTGTGATAGATGAACTGGCACCTGAGGAATCTATCAAGTTCAAGGCTACTGAGGATGTCATTCCTACCGAAGAATCTGCTGAAGAATTCATTCCAGAACCTGAAGAACGTCGAGCAAATGCACCTAAAGAAAATGTTGAAGAAAATGGTGTTGAAGATGAAAGTGCGTTATATTGACTAGAGGGGGGGTGAATAGGCGATTTTTATGAATTCTTCATTGAGGAATTTGTTGTTGAAGAAATTCCTTAGCGAAGAACCACTTGCAGCGGAATAAGCACTCAGAAGTAAACATCACATAATACAAGCATGGTCATCATGAAGATATGAAGACAAATACAGAGTACTGAAAGCGTAAACACAAGATGGCACAGAATGAAGACAAACAGACTAAAGAAATTGAACTGAGGAAATATAGAAAGTCTTTAGTCAAAGTCTTCAAATAGATATGAACAAGCACACAACACATATATGAGGAAATGAAAGAGTTGAGGAAACCAGTAAGCTTGGTGAAGACAATGATTTGGTAGACCAGTTCCAACTGCTGTCTCAGTTGTACATCTGGTTGGAGCGGCTCGGTATTTAAACCTGAGGACACACAGTCCCGGACACCCAGTCAAGGACACACAGTCCAAGACACCAAGTCCTCACTGTATTCTCCTTGAGCTAAGGTCACACAGACCTCGCCCAATCAATCGTGGTAAGTCTTCAGGTGACTTTCGAACCTTCACAAACTCGGTCACTCGGCGATCCACAATTCCTTTTGGATGCTCTAGACCTTGACGCCTAACCGTCTGGAAGAAGTACAATCTTCAAAGGTAACAAGCGTCGGATCCACGCAGGATCAATCTCTTCAGTGATGCTCAATCACTTTTGGGTTTGAAGGTTTTGGGTTTGGTTTTGGATTTTTCCTCACTTGATGATTTTCGCTCAAAGTCCTCGGAGGATGGGTTGCTCTTATGACAAGCGTCAGTTTCTCGCGGAGTAGCCAACCAGCTAGTGGTTGTAGGGGGCGGCTATTTATAGCCTAGGGAGCATCCCGACATGATAAGACATAAATGCCCTTTAATGATATGACCGTTAGGTAGGTAGATATTTTGAGACAGCTGGTGCGTAGCACAGCAACGGTCGGAAATTTGAGTATCAAATTCCTCAGGGCTATCATGTTCCTCACTGTGTAGGTAATTCGCACTGGCGAATTCCTAACTTGTCAGTCAGAACAAATTCCTCAGAGACCAGAAGAACTTCGTCTCTGTCACTGAAGAATATGACTGAACTGTATGAGATTTCCAATGGCTTCACTCGAAGGGATTGGTAGGTGTAGGATTTTGAGTTGAACATCACATGGAAAATTTTCCTTAGTATTTCCTCGACCCCCTTTAACAGTACGGTGTTTCCAATGACTCAAGAAAGAGAAAATGAAACTATAAAAACAAAAGTCTTCATGCTTCATGATCCTCAAATGAATACCAAGTCTTCAGGGTCACACCGATTTCTTCACTTTCAAAGTCTTCAGAAATCCAAAGTCTTCAGTCGAAGAACTTCATTTTTAGGGGTCGACTTTCCCTGTAATAATCAAACTCCTCATAGACTTATAGACCTGTGTACACTCATAAACACATTAGTCCCTTAACCTATAAGTCTTCAATACACCAAAATCACTAAGGGGCACTAGATACACTTACAATCTCCCCCTTTTTGGCGATTGATGACAATATAGGTTAAGTTTTCAACGGGTATAAACATATGAAGTGTAATTACTGATATTGAGGAATTTGATTGCAAGATATAGAAGAACTCCCCCTGAAGTTGTGCATAGTGAGGAATTTGCTTTTGAAGCAATGCACACTTGAAGAATAGAATCATGGAGATCTCCCCCTATATCTTGTAATTCCTACACGCATTTGGTATGTAATATGAAGAATTTGAAATGCATGATGAAATATGGTGACTGATGTAATTCAGCATGCGTGCATAACATTAACGAGGAATAAGCATGCAGAAACATCACAGTAAAAGTATCAGGTCACCATAGAGTTTAAGTTTACAACTCGATCCACAAAGTCATCAGAAGAACGAGAGTTGTAACTTAGCAAAAAAATGCCCATATATATAGACCCGCTTGAAGACTAACTCAAATTTCTCCCCCTTTGTCATCGAATGACCAAAAGGATTGAAACTGAGGACAAACGCCCCTGAAGAATATCATGATGATGAAGGAGCGCCAGCGTTGTTGGGGTCGATGGTTGAGGTAGGGCCTGCCGCAGTATCGTCCAGGTCTTCATACTCATCGGTCTCGCACGATGAAGAATAGGGGCTGGCCACCAAGGGAGGAACCTTGACCTTCTTGTATTTCTTTGCACGAGGAGCAGACCACTCAAAGTCATCCTTGAGACCCATTTTCTTTAGATCTTCTTCGCCATACATATGAGACAGAACAACCCAGGTGCGGTTGAGGGTTTCAAGGAGGTAGTAATTGTTTTTCTTCACTGCATTATGTGTAGAGGTCATGCTGTGAAGAATTGAACGAAACTGACGCTTGACCCATTTGTGGTTGTGATCAACCTTCTGATGAAGACTAAGGAGAAGCTCACAATCAGTCATCACCCTGGGAGCTGTGCCTTGAGGATTTTGCTTTGGAGCGTTGGCGGCAGAGTCATCATTGGTGGAATAAGATGCAGCTTTGCGAAACTGACCATCCAATGGACGAGTGCCTTCATCAAAAATAGCAGTGGCCTTGCCCTTGTCATCAGCTAAGGAAAATGTCCGTCTGAGGACTTCAATTGGGGGCAAGTAGCTGCAATGATTGAGAGTGTCAGCTTTGTAATTCACTGAAGACCTTGTCCTGATGAATCTCATAATCCAGGGAGCATAAGGCTTCAGGTTGAAAGGGGACAGTGCAACATTTGCCATTGTCCTCATGAAGAAATCATGGTATTTGATGGGAACGCCATGGATGATGTTGAATAGCAGATTCTTCATGATGCCAATGACTTCTTCATCATTCGAGTTGTGCCCCTTGATTGGACTCAAAGTCTTCGTCAGAATACGATAGACAGTCCGAGGCAGAAACAACAATTCCTTCACGAGGAATTTGGTCCGTGGGGCTTGACCTGGCTTCAAAGGCTTCATGAGCACTTGCATGTAGTGATCAGTGAGTTCAGTCATGCAACGTGCTGCTTCATTTGGAGGACTAAGGGGCAGAGCCTGAAGCAATTCAGAGGCTGGAGCTTTGTAATGAGTGTTTTCAGACATCCAGTCCAGTACCCATGAATTTATGTCATCAGAATTGCCTGTGATGTGCAGGGTTGCATAAAATTGAAGAATCAGTTCTTCATTCCAGTCGCATATATCTGTGCAAAAACCCAGAAGTCCAGCGTCGTGAAGAACACTAAGGACTGACACAAAACACGGCAGAGACTCCATGTCCACGTGAGGAATATGCTGATGCGCGAAGACTTTGTCTTTATTGTATAGCATTGAGGAATAGAAATTTTCCTGACTGGCAGTCCAGAAACGCCTCTTTCTTATGCGAGCAGAGTCATAGGGATTGAAATCAGTGAAGAACACATGCTCGCCGAAGAAATTAGCCTTCTTGAAAGATTGCTTCCTTGAGAAAGGATCCTTTGGCTTCGGTTGAGGAGTATCTGTCAATTGCATCACTACCTCTGGATTAGCAACTCAGGTTCTTCAGTCTGAGGAATTTCTTGTTCCTCTTCAGCAGCATTCTTCATCGATTCAGCAGCAGCAGCAGTTTCTTCAGCACTAGTGGCTGGAGTGCCTTCATGAACAGTCTGTGTGGGATGAGTTTCCTCAGAGCCCAATGGAACACTTGGTGCTAGTGAATGAGGAATTTGTTGGAGTGGCGTGAATAAAGGGGAGTTGGGATGCTGACTATCCCAGAATTCATCAGTCATCAGTGGAATGGCATTCCCAATGTCCACGTCAGAGTCTTGTTCTTCCATTTTTTCAACGCCGGCCTCTTCAGCAGTAAACTGAGGCATAGGCGAGGAGATGACAGGGGTTGAAGGGATATCATCCACTTCAATTTCTTCATCCATCTTCTCTGAGGAAGCAGCAGAGGGAATGTCTTCATCCGATTCGCTTGGAATCACATAATCTTCATTAAAAGGAACAAGGTCCTTTGATGGCATAGATGAAATTGGAATGGCATCAATTGGATTCCTAGCTGAGCTTGTCAATGGCTTCATTTTCTTCGGAGCTGAAGAATCTGAAGATGCTGATGCCTTCCTTTTCTTCACAGCTGCACGCTCTGCAGCCTTTGTCTTCTTCACATCTAATATAGATGGAAGGATTAGAGTTTGTGTGGGCGCAGGAGCAGCAGAGAAATTTAGTTCATTTTCTTCAGGCACAACTGATGCAGTTGTCCTGATTTCTTCATGATCTTTAGGCGCAGCATTTGTAGCTTTAGCTGGCCTGTCATTTTCTTCAGGCGCAACACTAGAGGTTGCCCTGGCAATTTCTTCAGCAGTTGGAGTGGAGTCATCAGCCCTGGGATTTTCTTCAGCAGCCAGATTTTCTTCAGCGGTGCTGGCATGTCCTTCAGCAGACTGAGCAGATGCTTCAGCCTGAGGAATTTCAATGTGCGTCTTGCGAGTAGCACTTGAAGAAAAACCTTTGGTCAGGTTGACAAATCTGACTTTGGCGCCCAACCAGTCAGCACGATATGCTTCAAATTCATTACTGAGGGCTTTGATTTGACCTTGAATCTTGACTAGTTCTTCAGTTGTCATGTTCACATCATTTTTCTTCAGGAAGCGCTCCTTCTTGTACTGCGCTTTCTTGGTCTGCATGGCCTGTTCAAACTTTCATTTTTCTTCGCCTATGAAGGCGGTCAGCATATGGCTTTGGCCAGGAGTCAAGTTGAAATCGGGCATAGGAGTGTTTGGGTCCTTGTGCCAGAGATCAATGAAATCAAGGATCACATTGGGATCCAACAGCAGTGGTACTTCATTTCCTTTGGCTCCAGCGGCCCTTTCTTGCCTGTCTCTGATGATTTGAACTAGTTCATCATCATCAGCTTCGTCATCATACGACACTTGGAAATCAACTTGCTTCTTATGAGGACTTGGGCGAGAGCCTCGTCCATTAGTTGTCTTTTTCTTCAGCACCGAGGGACCAGCTGAGGAACTTGGTATCGCTGAGGAACTCGGAGCAGCTGAGGATCTTGCAGAGGCTCCTGAGGCAATGGATATGCCTACAGTCCTCTAACATGTGGCAAGATGCACTGGAGCAGAAGTTTTTGTGGCAGCATCTGAAGACTTTTGCGGAGGAGCTGAGGACTTTGGAGCAGCAGGCGCAGTCTAAGGAATTTGCCGTGAGGGCTTTGAATAAACTGGCCGTGAGGGCATTGCTGAGGAAGAAGCACTTGAATTGTGAGCAGGCTTCTTAGCCATGGCCTTCTTAGGCTTGGAAGCAGAGGCCTCAGCAGAGGCAGCAGCAGCAGCAGAGTCTTCATTGAATTTCCTCACTGCATCTTTCGCTTGTCTCGCCAACTTGGCCTGGCGCTTGGCCCATTCTTCAGGAAAGTCCTCACCATGCTTGATGCTTGTGGGATCAGCAACTTGGCCAGGTGCTAGTGGAGGTCTTCGGCAGGGAGGATTTAGTGCGAATTTCTTCATGTATTTGGGAGTGCATATCTGTACTCCCTCCACTCACGTGCCCATCTCCTCTCTATTCTTTGTATGCGCACTTTGCGCTGATTCTTGTCCTCATTTCCGAATTTTGCCTCATCAGGAGTGCAATAATCAGCATAAATGTCTTCAGGCAGTTCAAAAGCAGTATTGACCTCTAGCTTCTTTCCTCCTTTCTGCGGCTTCTTCCCATCAACCATTTTCTTCAGATGAGGAATTTGAACAATCGAATTCTCTGAAGAAGTATGCAACCTTTCTTCAAGGAACGCTGCAAATGAGTTAAGTTGAAGAGAACCTAGTGATTCAGCAGCATACATGAGTACCTGTGAACAGAGTATAGTTGCGAGGAATTTGGAGAGGTTATATGCGTTCTCAGAAGATTTTGTAAAAAGAACAAGTTTGAGGAATTTGACCAGATGAGTCTTGAAGAATTTCACAAAGCGTTCTTTGTCTTAGGTTCCAGAGTTGTATAGATTGAAAAATCCACACAATTGAGGAATCTTAAAGAAAATCATAGCTTAAAGAAATCAAATCAAGAACAGAGGATATGTGAGGTGTCTAGTGTGTGAAGATTTGATGAGGAAAACACCTTTTGAGAATTTTGAAGAACACGTTTGAATCAAAGAGGGCAGTAAAAGTAACTTTTAATTACCCTGGATGAAGAACACGACGAACTGTGGTATGGAGAAGTGAAGTTCGTCTGTGCAGATCTTCCACACCCTAACTTGGCGGAGGAAGACAGCTACGGCGGCGGCGGAGTGAAGAAATCCACGGCCGGCGCGAGTACGACGGCGATGAGGTCGAGGCAGTGAAGCTCTTCCTCACCGGCGACGATGGAGTAGCGGCGGCGCTAGGGTTGGAGAAGCTCGAGCAGGAGAGTGAGAACGAGCGGAGTAAAAAGTGAAGTGAGGGAAGGGGAGGGGTATTTATAGCTGAGATGAAAAACCGTTCGCGCGAAGAAATAGGACGAATGTACCCCTGACCCTTCTCATTCGCACGACATGTGTCACCCACGCACTGTGTAGTGGAGATCGTGGGAGATCGTGGGTGAATAGATAAGTATTGTCGTGGGATGCGGAACGATTTGAGCGGCAAAGCCGAAATTTTTGGAAAGGATAAGTTTTAACGTTGCGTTCGCAATTTCTTCAGCTGACAAGGACACAGTGAAGATTTTGAACAAGTTTCAAATAGAACGCATATGAAGAATTTGTGAATGGAATGGGTTGAGTTCAGCATAGAGGGGGAAGGGTCTGATCACATTCACTTAGCAGAGAAATCAACGTGAAGAAATAGCAATAAGTGAATGTTGTAGAGAACATAACGGTCTATTCTCATAACATTATGAGAATAATATTCTCATAACACTTCCGAACTGCTTTGTTTTACTGCATTGGAAAGCTATGCGCACTGCACAGATACTGCAATAGAACCTCATGTTTGAAAAAACTGTACGTGTTGTTTTTTCGGTACATTTTTTGCTCTGATTTTTTAACCGTTTATCGGAATTATGCGTGTAATATACCGTTAACAAGCTATGGAGTAGACGCAACTTCGCTATGTTGAACACTTTTCAAAATTCCTCATAGTTTAAGAGCAGTTTTGAAAATCGTGCGGCTCACAACGAATGGCAGCGAGCGTTTTTTTGCGTTTTTTCTGAACTGCTCGTCGGAATCAAACGTATGATACACCGTTGGAAAGGTATCGTCGGCGCGCATCTTTTTCATATCTATTATTTTTCTAATTCGCTATGGTTTAAGAGCAGTTTTGAATTTACTAAATCGCGGAATTGTGTTTTTCGATTTTTTTTCAAATTTTCGGTACTGTTTTCACTCCAGTTTTTTAACCGTTTGTCGAAACAAGGCGTGTAATATACCGTTGGAAAGCTACGAACGAGGCGCAACTTTCATATGTTGAAATGTTTTTGACATTCTTTACGGTTTTTAGTTAAATTTGAAAATCGTGCGGCTGACTACGAAGGGCAGTGGCCGTTTTTCGTGAAATTTTTACAAAACGTTGGTCGGAATGATCCAAATGATACACCGTTGGAAAGATATCGTCGAGACGCTACTTTTTCATGTAGAACACCCCCTCTAATTCATTACGGTTTAAGAGCATTTTTGAAATTACAAAAACGCGGAAACTCTGTTTTTCGCGACACCCAAATCGACGCGTTTTTTGCGCTTCCGAACTGCATGTTACTGCAACACAGAGACCAGTGAACTGCATGTTTGAAAAAATTGTACATGTTGTTTTTTCGGTACCTTTTTTGCTCTAGTTTTTTAACCGTTTATCGGAATTATGCGTGTAATATACCGTTGAAAAGCTATGGAGTAGACGCAACTTCGCCATGTTGAACACTTTTCAAAATTCATCATAGTTTAAGAGCAGTTTCGAAAACGGTGAACTGCATGTTTGAAAAAACAGTACGTGTTGTTTTTTCGGTACCTTTTTTGCTCTAGTTTTTTAACCGTTTATCGGAATTATGCGTGTAATATACCGTTGAAAAGCTATAGAGTAGACGTAACTTCGCCATGTTGAACACTTTTCGAGATTCCACACGGTTTAAGAGCAGTTTTGAAAACGGTGAACTGCATGTTTGAAAAAACTATACGTGTTGTTTTTTCGGTACCTTTTTTGCTCTAGTTTTTTAACCATTTATTGGAATTATGCGTGTAATATACCGTTGAAAAGCTATGGAGTAGACGCAAATTCGCCATGTTGAACACTTTTCAAGATTCCGCACGGTTTAAGAGCAGTTTTGAAAACGGTGCGACCGACGAATAATTGCAGCGAGCGTTTTTTTGCGCTTCCGAACTGCACAAGAAAACCACACTGCATCAGGGTAGGAGCTGACGCGACGGTGCTGGGGGAAGGAGGCGGGGCGGCAGCGCGGGGGTAGGAGGCGGGGCAGTGGTTGCTGTCCTCGGGGCGCTCCGCGCTAGAAACCTATTTAAGTGGGGGTGTTATGAGAATAAGGTTTTTGTTATGAGAATAAGGTCTTAAGGGGTGTTATGAGAATAGACCCACCCGATATATATATGAACAACTAAGGAATTTGCAAAGTTGAAGAAAAGAAACAGATAGAATGAAGATTTTGCAAAGTTGAAGAATATGAACAACTAAGGAATTTCAAAAACTCAAAATGAAGATTTTCAACTTTTGTGGTGGCGTGACCTACCGTATAAGAATGATGATTTCAGACACCGCGTACTATTGTCGTAGGGTTATGAGAATCATTTTCTTCATTAATTTCTTCACACTTAGAGCATTATTCTTCATTGATTGAAGAAAAACAAATTCTTCATGTGTTGCACATCTAAGTCATCAGTTTTGCATAAGTGTTAGGATGAGTGTCCAATTTAAAGAACATTCAAAGATTCTAAGATATTTAGCTCACACCGCAACTTGCTAAATCTCTTCTCATCCAAGGGCTTTGTGAAGATATCGGCTAGCTGTTCTTCAGTCTTCACATGTTCAATAGAGATGTCGCCCTTCAACACATGATCATGAAGAAAATGATGACGAATCTGAATGTGCTTTGTCTTCGAGTGTTGAACTGGGTTGTGAGCAATCTTGATGGCATTCTCATTGTCACATAGTAGAGGCACATTCTTCACGTTGAAACCATAGTCCTTGAGGGTTTGCTTCATCTATAACAATTAAGCACAACAAGAGCCAGCAGCAATATACTCAGCTTCAGCGGTAGATTGTGATACACAGTTATGTTTCTTCGAGGACCAACAGACCAAAGATCTTCCGAGGAAATGACATGTACCAGATGTTTATTTGCGGTCCACGCGGTCACCAGCATAGTCAGAGTCTGAATATCCAATGAGATCAAGAGCCGAGCCCTTGGGGTACCATAATCCAAGTGTTGGTGTGTGAGCTAGATATCGAAGAATATGTTTGACAGCCTTATGGTGTGATTCCCTCGGTGCAGCTTGAAATCGGGCACACATGCAAACACTAAGCATTATATCTGGCCTAGATGCACATAAGTACAATAGAGAACCAATCATGGAGCGGTATACCTTATGATCGAAGTCAATACCAGTTTCATCAGTGCACAGATGGCCATTTGTGGGCATAGGAATTTTGACGCTTTTGCAATTGTGCATGCCGAATTTCCTCAGTACATCTTTGAGGTATTTCTCCTGAGATATGAATATACCATTGCATTGTTGACGAATTTGGAGACCTAATAAATTTTATAACTCTCCCATCATACACATTTGATATTCTTCACTCATCATATAGGCAAATTCATCACTATAGCATTGGTCAGTACACAAAGATAATATCATCAACATATATTTGGCACACAAATAATTCACCATCATAAGATTTAGTGAAAAGAGTTGGATCGAGTGAACCGGGTTTGAAGCCTTTCTTCATGAGGAATTCCTTCAAAGTGTCATACCAAGCCCGAGGGGCCTGCTTGAGGCCATAGAGAGCCTTGTTGAGTTTGAAGACTTTGTCAGGATTCTGACTTTGTCAGGATTCTTTGGATCTTCAAAACCTGGGGGTTGAGCAACATATACTTCTTCCTCAAGCTTACCATTGAGGAATGCACTTTTCACATCCATTTGATAGAGAATGATATCATGATGGTTAGCATAAGCAAGTAATATGCGAATAGCCTCAAGTCTAGCAACATGTGCAAAAGTTTCATCGAAGTCAATTCCCTCAACCTACGTGTAGCCTTGAGCTACAAGCCGTGCCTTATTCCTTACCACAAGGCAATTTTCATCTTGCTTGTTGCGGTAGATCCACTTTGTGCCGATGATATTATGCTTGCGAGGATCTGGACGTTTGACCAGTTCCCAGACGTTGTTTAGATCAAACTGATGTAATTCTTCTTGCATAGCTTGAATCCATTCAGGCTCCAAAAATGCTTCATCTACCTTAGTGGGCTCTATGATAGAGACAAAAGCAAACTGCCCACAAAAGTTAGATAAGTGTGAAGCTTTTGAGCGTGTGAGAGGACCTGGTATATTGATGTCGCTGATGATTTTCTCAGTCTGCACTACAGTTTCAACAACCTTGTGAAGAACGTTGTTGAAGACTTTGTAGGTGTGCGAGTCCTTTCTGTAACCAAGCATAAACCCTTCATGTGCTTTCGGTGCAAATTTTGAGTTGTGATGAGGATCTCTAATCCAACATTTAGCACCGAATACTTTGAAATAACTCACATTGGGTTTCCTCTCAGTGAGGAGTTCATAGGCAGTCTTCTTGAAGAATTTGTGAAGATATACTCTGTTGATGATGTGGCATGCAGTATCAATAGCATCAATCCAGAAACGACAAGGCGTTTTGTATTCATCAAGCATAGTGCGAGCCATCTCAGCAAGAGTCCTGTTCTTACGCTCCACGACGCCATTCTGCTGAGGAGTATAAGGAGCAGATAACTCATGAGTAATACCAAGTTCATCAAGATAGTCATCGAGACCAGAGTTCTTGAACTCAGTTCCATTGTCACTTCTGATATGCTTGATCTTCACACCAAAGCTGGTTGAAGCCCTCGAGGGAAATCGTTTGAAGACTTCCTGCACTTCACATTTGTAAGTAACAATGTGTACCCATGTATATCGAGAGTAATCATCAACAATAACAAAGCCATATACAGAAGCATCATTTGAGACTGAAGAATAATGATTTGGGCCAAAGAGATCCATGTGAAGCAATTCAAATGGCCAAGTAGTAGTCATGATAGTCTTCGCTGGATGCTTGGCCTTGGTCATCTTTCCAGCTTCATAGGCACCACATAAGTGATCCTTGAGGAATTTATATTCTCAATGCCAATGACATGCTTCTTCTTCGCAAGCGTGTGCAAATTCCTCATGCCTGCATGACCAAGTCGTCGATGCCATAGCCAGCCTTCTGAAGCTTTTGCCAGTAGACACACAACTGGTTGAGGTCCTATAGAGAAATCAACAATATACAAGTCTCCTCTCCTAAAGCCTTCGAAGACTATGGAGTTGTCAGATTCCATGATCACGGCACAATGATATTTGCCAAAAGCAACAACCATATCCAGATTGTAGAGCATTGAGACAGACATGAGATTGTATCCTAAGGACTCGACAAGCATGACTTTGTCCATGTGTCGATCCCTAGTGATCGCAACCTTACCTAGACCCAATACCTGACTTTTGCCTTTGTCAGCGAAGATGATGTGCTTCAGATGAGATGGTGATAAGGGAACATTCATCAAGAGATTCTTGTCACCAGTCATGTGATTTGTACATCCACTATCGAGGACCCACTCAGTGGCTTTGGGTTGATCATCCTTGGCACCCTTTGCCATGAAGCAATAGGTAGGAGCATAGTCATCATTGTCTTCATCAGCCTTGTTGGTGAGATCATTTTCGTCAGTGTTGAAGATAGACTTGCTGACGAATGCAGTAGCGAGAGCTAGACTTGCCACACCAGATTCGGATTCCTCAGATTCCTCCTCTTCCTCATGATCCTCAGATTCAGCTTAAGAGTCCATTTCCTTGCCAATGAATGCCCGAGCCTTTTTGGAGTTGTTCTTCTTGTGAAGTGTAGACTTTGAGGATTTTGATGATGAAGATTTTGACGATTTCTTCTTCTTCTTTGCATCATTAGAACTGTAATCCTTCTATTTATTCTTTTTGGATTCCTTTTCCCACTGAGGACAATCTTGAATGTAGTGACCAGGCTTCTTTCATTTGTGACATAGCCGTTTGTTGTAGTCACTTGATGAGGAATCATTTCTCTTAGTGAACTTTCCAAAGCGACCACGTCTTGAGAACCTTTGGAATTTCTTCACAAGCAAAGCTAGCTCCTGGCTCAATTCTTCGGGATCACCAAGGCTACTACCAGAATCTTCACCTTCAGATTCAGAGACGGCCTTGGCCTTTAGGGCACGTGATCTGCCATAGCTTGGACCATAGAGATCTCTCTTTTCTGCAAGCTAGAACTCATGAGTGTTTAGCCTTTCAAGGATATCAGCGGGATCAAGTGCCTTGTAATCACCACGCTCTTGAATCATCAAAGCCAGAGTATCAAAAGAGGAATCAAGCGATCTCAGCGATTTCTTCACCACTTCATGGTCGGTGATGTAAGTGGCACCAAGTGCTTGAAGTTCATTTGAGATGTCAGTGAGACGATCGAAGGTTTGCTGAACGTTTTCATTGTCAAGCCTTTTGAAACGGTTGAAGAGATTGCGAAGAACATCAACTCGAGAGTCATGCTGTGTTGAGACTCCTTCCTTGACTTTGGACAACCTATCCCAGATGAGCTTCGCAGTTTCCAAAGCACCCACTCTTCCATACTGTCCTTTGCTCAGATGGCCACAAATGATATTCTTAGCTTGAGAATCGAGTTGCTTGAATCTCTTCACATCAGCAGCATTCAGAGAAGGTGATACCGAGGGAACACCATTTTCCACAACATACTAGAGATCGTTATCAATTTCCTCAAGATGCATTCGCATCTTGTTCTTTCAGTAGGGGTAGTCCGTCCCATCGAAGGTAGGACACCCAGCTAAGAACTTGATCATACCTGCAGTCGACATAACTAAAAATCCAGGCGGTTAAACCAAAATCACACAAAACAAGGGAGTACCTTGCTCTGATACCAATTGAAAGTGCGTTATATCGACTAGAGGGGGGTGAATAGGCGATTTTTATGAATTCTTCACTGAGGAATTTGCTGTTGAGGAAATTCCTTAGCGAAGAACCACTTGTAGTGGAATAAGCACTTAGAAGTAAACATCACAGAATACAAGCATGGTCATCACGAAGATATGAAGACAAATACAGAGTACTGAAAGCGTAAACACATGATGGCACAGAATGAAGACAAACAGACTGAAGAAATTGAACTAAGGAAATATAGAAAGTCTTCAGTCAAAGTCTTCAAACAGATATGAACAAGCACACAACAGAGATATGAGGAAATGAAAGAGTTGAGGAAATAGAACCAGTAAGCTTGGTGAAGACAATGATTTGGTAGACCAGTTCCAACTGCTGTCTCAGTTGTACATCTGGTTGGAGCGGCTAGGTATTTAAACTTGAGGACACACAGTCCCGGACACCTAGTCAAGGACACACAGTCCAAGACACCAAGTCCTCACCGTATTCTCCTTGAGCTAAGGTTACACAGACCTCGCCCAATCACTTGTTGGTAAGTCTTCAGGTGACTTCCGAACCTTCACAAACTCGGTCACTCGACGATCCACAGTTCCTCTTGGATGCTCTAGACCTTGATGCCTAACCGTCTGGAAGAAGCACAGTCTTCAAAGGTAACAAGCGTCGGATCCACGCAGGATCAATCTCTTCAGTGATGCTCAATCACTTTTGGGTTTGAAGGTTTTGGGTTTGGTTTCGGATTTTTCCTCACTTGATGATTTTCGCTCAAAGTCCTCGGAGGATGGGTTTCTCTTATGACAAGTGTCAGTTTCTCGCGGAGCAGCCAACCAGCTAGTGGTTGTAGGGGGCGGCTATTTATAGCCTAGAGAGCATCCCGATGATACGTCCAAAACGTATCTATAATTTCTGCTTGCTCCATGCCACTTTTGGGTGATATTGCTATGATATTCATACACTTCCATACACTTTTGATCATATTTGGACTAACTTACTAATCCAGTGCACCCCAGTGCCAGTTTTTGTTTTTGGCTGTTTTTGTATTTCAGGTTTTCACGTTTCAAGAACTGCCCAGAAAAATCCAGAAAAATTATATAAAAAATCAGCGAACCGGAAACAACACTGCGTCCGAAGGGCAGCCTGGGGGGGGCACAGGGGCTCCAGGCGCCCTGTGGGCGCGCCCCCCCCTTGGGCCGCGCTGGGGGTGCGCCTGGGCCCCCCGAGGCTCCCCTGGTGCCCTACTTTGGCATATATTTAAAGGGTTCCCCGTAACACTCAGAACATGACTTCTTTTCGCGATCCCATCTCTGTTCCGCCGCCGTCGCCGCTTCCAAGATCGGGAGCACCAGGAGAACTCTTCCCGGCACCCTGCCGGAGGGGAGGATCACCACCGGGAGCTTCTCCACCACCATGGATGCCTCCCGGATGACTCGTGAGTAGTCTCCCTTGGACCATGAGTCCATGACCAGTAGCTATGTGATGTTCTCCTCCCGTTCTTGTGCTTCACTAATTAGTCCTCGTGAGCTGCCCTACATGATCGAGGCACCTATGTAATCCTTATGCTGTTGCTATGTTGAGTTTGCTGGGATCCGATGGATTATGAGATTATGTTCAGATTGATCTTGAGTAATATATTTGATTCACCTCTTTTATATTTTAGTTCATAAGTAATTCTTGCATGTTCTCCGTTGTTATTTATTGCTTTGGCCGAGTAATAGGTAGTGACTCCAAGAGGGAACGTTATGCTCGATTGTGGGTTCATGCCCCTCGATGACTAGCTTGAGTGACAGAAACATGAGTCTAGGGGATGTGCTGTTGCCACAAGGGGGAAAACAACGGTGCTTGTGCCCGCGGGTGCAAGGATTGTTTACTTTACGCAAAGTTCTTTTAATGCAGTTGTCTGTTGCATCGAGTTTACACTATGGGTGGGACTCGTAACTTAATACCAGCGAGATGTTCTGGATAGATATCTCAAGGTGGATGATTAGTAGTAGATATTGATGGATTTCGGTCTACTTACTTTGGCATACCGCCCATGCTTTGAACCTCAACCTTTCTTGCAATGTAGTCAGCATTGGTTTGCGTTCGTGGTCCTGTCAATTGCCCAGCTGTAATTTGTTTACCTCACATAGATGTTTTATCATCTTTTGGGAGAGAGACATCACTAGTGAACATCATGAGACTCCGGTCCATATTACCATCATTGATCACATACACTATTTACTTTTCGCTATTTACTTACTATTGCAAAACACTATCTATCACTACTATCTTATTGCTTTTAACCCTTTGTGAACTACAAGGCCGGAGAGATTGACAACCTCTTTGTACTCGTTGGGAGCAAAGTTATTTGTATCTGTGTGCAGGTCCACGTTGATTGCTAATTGCGCCGTTAGCAGTTGACACCTACCTGTTGAACCTAGGAGTCTCTGGGGATTCGATCCTTGGCATCTTTGCTAAGGGAAAACACTTCTACTTACTGCATCTTACACCTTCCACTTGGGGTAACCAACGAGGGGTTCGAGGCCCATCAAGGAGTATTTTCTGGCGCCGTTGTCGGGGACTCCACTCTTCAGGATAGGGGAGTTGCATGCTATCTTTTACCTTTGCTTTTTAGTCTTGTTAGTTTACCTTTCATATTTGCTTTAGTTCCTTTTTATCGAAAATCACAAAAATAGTTATCTTGCTTGCTTGCTACTATGGGTTCTACCAAAAACACTAAATGGGAGGATTACACCCCTACTTCCATTGCCCCACTTATCTCTGACGGGGTTTACAAAAAAGATAAACCTTGTGATTACACTAGTTATGACGGAGAGTTATGCCCATGGCATGGTCTTCCAGGAAAAAAGTATGAGCCTCAGTTTGAAATTGCTCCTGAGCTTCCCCATACTTGGGAAGATGTTCTAACTCTTATAATAGAGAGCGAATTAAACAAAGAGGATGACACTACAATTCTGCCCACTAATGATAAAATTGATTTTGATAATTGTAGTATTTCAGAAGTTATCGCCTTTCTACAAGGAATGGCTAAGGATCCCAACACTAGCATGCTTAATCTTGCCTTCACAGAGCATATCACTAATGCTCTCATCAAAGCTAGGGAGGAGAAACTTAGAGTAGAAGCCTCCATACCTAGAAAGCTAGGAGATGGTTGGGATTCTATGATTAAAATTAAGATAAACAATTTCTCATGCTTTGCTTTATGTGATATTGTAGCTAATGCTTCTATTATGCCCAAAAGACTATATGATATGCTCAAATTGAAATCTTTTGATTCTTGTTCTTTTGGTAACGTTCTCGTTGATTCTTCCATAAAGAAACCTTTGGGGAGGATCGACGATGTTCATATTGTTGTCAATGATAATTATGTGCCCGTTGATTTCACTATTATGGATATTGAATGTAATCCTTCGTGTCCAATTATTTTGGGACGTCCCTTTTTACGCACCGTTGGTGCTGTCATTGACATGAAAGAGGGTAATATAAAATTTCAGTTTCCTCTCAAGAAAGGGATGGAACACTTCCCTCGTAAGAAGGTCAAGTTACCTTTTGAGTCCGTTGTACGGGCTAGCTATTCTTTTACTCTTGATAAAACTTGATCTATGCATTATGCCTAGCTTAAAGGCATAAAAGAAAGCGCTTTTGGGAGGCAGCCCACATGAATATTTTTTTGCTTTTGTTGTGTCTTGATGTTGTTTACTGCTGTAGCATCATCATTGTATCTTTGCTTTTCATATTTGTGCCAAGTATAGCCTCTGATTGCTAGAAAGTTCAAAAGTTGTGAGGTGCTGTCCAGGAAACAGATTCTGTCCTTGGATAGAAAAATTCGTATAAAATCACCAGATCATCTTTTTGGTCTGAATTGTTTCGACAGCGTTCCCTATATAATTGTCTTTCGTGCGTCAGTTCTGAGTTTTTTGATTTGAGTTGCAGAAGTATCCCGAACATGTCAGTTACTGCCTACTGTTCTGTTTTTCACAGATTCTGTCCTGTTTTGCCTTACCTTCACTTTGCAAATTGATAACTTGCTTTTTCTTTGCAAAAACCTTTTGGCAATCTTGAGAAATAGTAGAACTTCAAGAATATCCTTATTTCCAGGAAGGTATAATTATTTTATTAAGGGTACTAACCTCGCTAATAAGATTATGATGAGTTGTGTATGAAGGGAGTTTTCAAGTGTGCGAGGGAAGATGATAAAAAGATTCAGGAGTGTCAAGCGCTCAAGCTTGGGGATGCCCCCGTGCACCCCCAAGAAATATTCAAGGAGACTCAAGCGTCTAAGCTTGGGGATGCCCCCCGTGCATCCCCTTCTCCATCAACATTATCAGTTCGTCTTTCGTTCCGCTATATTTTTATCACTTCATGTGTTATGTGCTATGCTTGGAGCGTCTTGCTTTTAGTTTTCCTTTTAGTTTTTCATAACGAGTCGGAACCCGGCATTCCTTTATGTGGGAGAGAAACACGCTCCACCTCTACCTAGAACATTACATAGCATTTTCATGTCTATCTATGCTGTGTGTGTTCTTTGTCTTTTAATAGCTACTATCGTGCTCTGCTCTTAGTATTCATGCTTATCTTTTCAAGAGCTTTTATTTAGTTGGTTGCTTGAACTCTCTTTAATTACTATGCTCACCTTATTAAGAGAGTTTGCTTCCGTTGCATGGGTTAATGTGTCTATGATAAAGATGCTACTTGCATGATGGTGCTTAGTAGTTCAGGTTTTCTTATGGTTAATCTCAAATAGCTGGGGGTTCCCAATGTGTTATTGGAGTACCAACTTGGTTTGTTTGCCTATGATGTGGTATGGTTTAGTAATATCTTCCTTCAATAATTTATTTTATTGATTTGGCGTATGCTCACGCATATTCAAGACTGTAAAGAAAGTCTGTCAAGCCTTGATGATCTTTTATTTCTGAGTAGCGATATAACTACCATGCCTGATTCAATATTGCTTTGTCGCTCTGCATGATTATGACCGTCATGGCTCTCTTAGTTGGTCGCTCCCAGTATTTTGCTAACCTACACCTGCACTAAGTAAATTAACCATGCAATACATAGCTCATGGGAAAGTAGCCTAAAAACTATTGTGGTAAAGAATATGTTGCCTATGTATCTTATTTCTTATGAGTTGCTTGCTGAGCGGTAACCATGTTTCTGGGGACGCCATCAACTGTCACACTTTTGTTGAATATCATGTGAGTTGCTATGCATGTTCGTCTTGTCTGAAGTAAGGGTGATTTACCGTGGGTTGAATAACTATGCATATTGTTAGAGAAGAACATTGGGCCGCCAACCAAAGCCTTGCATCATGGTGGAAGTTTTAGCTTGGACCTTAATCCTCAATCTCTCATGAGAATATGCTTATGCATTAAAGAGGAGTCCATCATCTATTTTCTATGTTGTCCCGGTATGGATGTCCTCAAGTTGAGATCTACCAAAAACGAGAAATCAAATGCGATCTATCTCCTTGGACCTTTGTACAGGTGGCATAGAGGTACCCCTTTGTGACACTTGGTTAAAACATATGCAATGCAATGATAACCCATGGGGATCCGAGCTAATTAGGACAAGGAGCGAGCACTATTAGTATTCGATGCATGAGGCTTGCAACTTATAGGATGTTTTATACATGACACATATGAAGTACTACTACCGTTGACACAATTGCTTCCATGTTTCAAAATAAAAAGCTCTAGCACTTCAAGCACCAACTACTGAGAGCATGATTGTCATTCTGAGTGTAATGTGCATTGTCCCAAAGTAGCATTGTCTTTTCTATGATTGTGACATCGTTTATTCTGAAATGATTGTATCTAGTCATCACTTAAACCTTGAAGGCGCCCTTGCATTTATGTTTTGCATCACTAAAGGGGGCAAGCTAGATATCACTTGATCATATTTGCACATCATGTTCATTGCAAATCTTTTTGATGTTTCAGTTTCATATTGTAAAACTTTCAGTCATTTGTGATTTTCACTTGAGACAACTTAATTACTTTAGAATCATTGTCTCAGTAAGCTTTTGTCATATAACTATGAGAAAGTCCTATATGGTTAATAGCATGTCACCACATAAATTATTCTTGTTATCATTTACCTACTCGAGGACGAGCATGAATTAAGCTTGGGGATGTTGATACGTCCAAAACGTATCTATAATTTCTGCTTGCTCCATGCCACTTTTGGGTGATATTGCTATGATATTCATACACTTCCATACACTTTTGATCATATTTGGACTAACTTACTAATCCAGTGCACCCCAGTGCCAGTTTCTGTTTTCGGCTGTTTTTGTATTTCAGGTTTTCACGTTTCAAGAACTGCCCAGAAAAATCCAGAAAAATTATATAAAAAATCAGCGAACCGGAAACAACACTGCGTCCGAAGGGCAGCCTCGGGGGGGCACAGGGGCTCCAGGCGCCCTGTGGGCGTGCCCCCCCCTTGGGCCGCGCCGGGGGGGCGCCTGGGCCCCCCGAGGCTCCCCTGGTGCCCTACTTTGGCATATATTTAAAGGGTTCCCCGTAACCCTCAGAACAGGACTTCTTTTCGCGATCCCATCTCTGTTCTGCCGCCGTTGCCGCTTCCAAGATCGGGAGCACCAGGAGAACTCTTCCCGGCACCCTGCCGGAGGGGAGGATCACCACCGGGAGCTTCTCCACCACCATGGACGCCTCCCGGATGACTCGTGAGTAGTCTCCCTTGGACCATGAGTCCATGACCAGTAGCTATGTGATGTTCTCCTCCCGTTCTTGTGCTTCACTAATTAGTCCTCGTGAGCTGCCCTACATGATCGAGGCACCTATGTAATCCTTATGCTGTTGCTATGTTGAGTTTGCTGGGATCCGATGGATTATGAGATTATGTCCAGATTGATCTTGAGTAATATATTTGATTCACCTCTTTTATATTTTAGTTCATAAGTAATTCTTGCATGTTCTCCGTTGTTATTTATTGCTTTGGCCGAGTAATAGGTAGTGACTCCAAGAGGGAACGTTATGCTCGATTGTGGGTTCATGGCCCTCGATGACTAGCTTGAGTGACAGAAACATGAGTCTAGGGGATGTGTTGTTGCCACAAGGGGGAAAACAATGGTGCTTGTGCCCGCGGGTGCAAGGATTGTTTACTTTACGCAAAGTTCTTTTAATGCAGTTGTCTGTTGCATCGAGTTTACACTATGGGTGGGACTCGCAACTTAATACCAGCGAGATGTTCTGGAGATATCTCAAGGTGGATGATTAGTAGTAGATATTGATGGATTTCGGTCTACTTACTTTGGCGTACCGCCCATGCTTTGAACCTCAAACTTTCTTGCAATGTAGTCAGCATTGGTTTGCGTTCGTGGTCCTGTCAATTGCCCAGCTGTAATTTGTTTACCTCACATAGCTATTTTATCGTCTTTTGGGAGAGAGACATCACTAGTGAACATCATGAGACTCCGGTCCGTATTACCATCATTGATCACATACACTATTTACTTTTTGCTATTTACTTACTATTGCAAAACACTATCTATCACTACTATCATATTTCTTTTAACACTTTGTGAACTACAAGGCCGGAGAGATTGACAACCTCTGTGTACTCGTTGGGAGCAAAGTTATTTGTATCTGTGTGCAGGTCCACGTTGATTGCTAATTGCGCCGTTAGCAGTTGACACCTACCTGTTGAACCTAGGAGTCTCTGGGGATTCGATCCTTGGCATCTCTGCTAAGGGAAAACACTTCTACTTACTGCATCTTACACCTTCCACTTGGGGTAACCAACGAGGGGTTCGAGGCCCATCACCCGACATGATAAGACATAAATGCCCTTTAATGATATGGCCGTTAGGTAGGTAGATATTTTGGGACAGCTGGCGCGTAGCACAGCAACGGTCGGTAATTTGAGTATCAAATTCCTCAGGGCTATCATGTTCCTCACCGTGTAGGTAATTCGCATTGGCGAATTCCTAACTCCTCAGTCAGAACAAATTCCTCAGAGACCATAAGAACTTCCTCTCTGTCACTAAAGAATATGACTGAACTGTATGAGATTTCCAATGGCTTCACTCGAAGGGATTGGTAGGTGTAGGATTTTGAGTTGAGCATCACATGGAAATTTTTCCTTACTATTTCCTCGACCCCCTTTAACAGTACGGTGTTTCCTATGACTCAAGAAAGAGGAAATGAAACTATAAAAACAAAAGTCTTCATGCTTCATGATCCTCAAATGAATACCAAGTCTTCAGGGTCACACCGATTTCTTCACTTTCAAAGTCTTCAGAAAGTCTTCAGAAATCCAAACTCTTCAGTCGAAGAACTTCATTTTTAGGGGTCGACTTTCCCTGTAATAATCAAACTCCTCATAGACTTATAGACCTGTGTACACTCATAAACACATTAGTTCCTTAACCTATAAGTCTTCAATACACCAAAATCACTAAGGGGCACTAGATGCACTTACAGAAGAAAATGCTGATCAAATTCCTCGACGACAACCAGCTCATCCTCGGGTTGAAAAAGAAGTGCACATTGAGAAAATCATCAGCGACATCAATATAACAGGTCCTCTCACACACTCAAGAGCTTCACATTTATCTAACTTTTGTGGGCACTTTGCTTTTGTCTCTATCACAGAGCCCACTAAGGTAGATGACGCATTTCTGGAGCCTGAGTGAATTCAAGCTATGCAAGAAGAATTACATCAGTTCGAGCTCAACAACGTCTCGGAACTGGTCAAACGTCCAGATCCTCGGAAGCATAATATCATTGGCATAAAGTGGATCTACCGCAACAAGCAAGATGAAAATGGCCTTGTGGTAAGGAATAAGGCACGGCTTGTAGCTCAAGGCTACACACAGGTTGAAGGAATTGATTTCGATGAAACTTTTGCACCTATTGCTAGACTTGAGGCTATTCACATATTACTTGCTTATGCTAACCATCATGATATCATTCTATATCAAATGGATGTGAAAAGTGCATTCCTCAATGGTAAGCTTGAGGAAGAAGTATATGTTGCTCAACCCCCAGGTTTTGAAGATCCAAAGAATCCTGACAAAGTCTTCAGACTCAGTAAGGCCCTCTATGGCCTCCAGCAGGCCCCTCGGGCCTGGTATGTTACTCTAAAGGAATTCCTCATGAAGAAAGGCTTCAAAACCGGTTCACTTGATCCTGCTCTTTTCACTAAATCTTATGATGGTGAATTATTTGTGTGCCAAATATATGTTGATGATATTATCTTTGGCTGTACTGACCAACGTTATAGTGATGAATTTGCCTATATGATGAGTGAAGAATATCAAATGCCTATTATGGGAGAGTTGAAATTCTTCCTAGGTCTCCAAATTCGTCAACAACGCAATGGCATATTCATGTCACAGGACATATACCTCAAGGATGTACTGAGGAAATTCGACATGCACGATTGCAAAGGCGTCAAAATTCCTATGCCCACAAATGGCCATCTGTGCACTGATGAAAATGGTATTGACTTCGATCATAAGGTATATCGCTCCATGATTGGTTGTTTATTGTACTTATGTGTATCTAGGCCAGATATAATGCTTAGTGTTTGCATGTGTGCCTGATTTCAAGCTACACCGGAGGAATCACACCATAAGGTTGTGAAACATATTCTTCGATATCTAGCTCACACACCTACACTTGGATTATGGTACCCCAAGGGCTCGGCTTTTGATCTCATTGGATATTTAGACTCAGACTATGCTGGTGATCGTGTGGACCGCAAGTCAACATCTGGTACATTTCACTTCCTCGGAAGATCTTTGGTCTATTGGTCTTCGAAGAAACAAAACTGCGTATCACTGTCTACTGCTGAAGCTGAGTATATTGCTGCTGGCTCTTGCTGTGGATGAAGCAAACTCTCAAGGACTATGGCGTCAACGTGAAGAATGTGCCTCTCTTCTGTGACAATGAGAGTGCCATCAAGATTGCTCACAACCCAGTTCAGCACTCGAAGACAAAGCACATTCAGATTCATCATCATTTTCTTCGTGATCATGTGTTGAAGGGCGACATTTCTATTGAGCATGTGAAGACTGAAGAACAGCTAGCCGATATCTTCACAAAGCCCTTGGATGACAAGAGATTTAGCAAGTTGCAGTGTGAGATAAATATCTTAGAATCTTCGAGTGTTCTTTGAAAATGGACACTCATCCTAACACTTATGCAAAATTGATGACTTAGATGCGCAACACATGAAGAAATGGTTTTCTTCAATCAATGAAGAATAACGTTCTAAGTGTGAAGAAATTAAGGAAGAATTTGATTCGCACAACCCTACGACAATTGTACGCGGTGTCTGAAATCATCATCTTTCTTATACGGTGGGTCACGCCACCACCAAAGTTGAAAATCTTCAATTTGAGTTTTTCTGGAATTCCTCAGTTGTTCATATTCTTCAACTTTGCATTGTCTTCACCGTTTCTGTCTCTTTTCTTCATTGGCTATATATATATGAGTTTATGTCCTCTACAACATTCACTTATTGCTATTTCTTCAAGTTGCTTTTTCTGCTAAGTGAATGTGATCGGACCCTTCCCCCTCTATGCTAAACTCAACCCATTCCTTTCACAAATTTTCCATATGCGTTCTATTTGAAACTTGTTCAAAATCTTCACTGTGTCCTTGTCAGCTGAAGAATTTGCGAACGCAATGTTAAAACTTACCTTATCCAAAATTTTCAGTTTTGCCGCTCAAATCGTTCCGCATCCCACGACAACACTTATCTACTCACCCACGATCTCACACGATCTCCACCACACAGTACGTGGGTGACACATGTCGTGCGAATGAGAAGGGTCAGGGGCACGTTCGTCCAAATTCTTCGGGCGAACGGTTATTCATCTCCGCTATAAATACCCCTCCCCTCACTTTACTTTTCACTCCGCTCGTTCTCTTTCGCTCGAGCTTCTCCAACCCTAGCGCCACCGCTACTTCATCGTCGCCGGTGAGGAAGAGCTTCACTGCCTCGACCTCGTCGCCATCGTACTCGCGCCGACCACGGATTTCTTCACTCCGCCGCCGCCATAGCTGTCTTCCTCAGCCAAGTTAGGGCGTGGAAGATCTGCACAGACAAACTTCACTTCTCCACCTCACAGTTCGTCGTGTTCTTCATCCAGGGTAATTAAAAGTTACTTTTACTGCCCTCTTTGATTCGAATGTTTTCTTTAAAATTCTCAAAGGTGTTTTTCTTCTTCAAATCTTCACACACTAAACACCTCACATGTCATCTGTTCTTGATTCAATTTCTCCAAGCTATGTTTTTCTTCAAGATTCCTCAATTGTGTGGATTTTCAATCTATACAACTCCGGAACCTAAGACAAAGAACGCTTTGTGAAATTCTTCAAGACACATCTGGTCAAATTCCTCAAACTTGTTCTTTTTACAAAACCTTCTCAGAACGCATATGACCTCTCCAAATTCCTCGCAACTATACTCTGTTCACAGGTACTCATGTCTGCTGCTGAATCACTAGGTTCTCATCGACTTAACTCATTTGCAGCGTTCCTCGAAGAAAAGTTGCATACTTCTTCAAAGAATTCAATTGTTCAAATTCCTCGTCTGAAGAAAATGGCTAATGGAAAGAAGCCACAGAAGGGAGGAAAGAGGCCTAAGGTCAATACTGCTTTCGAAATACCTGAAGACATATATGCTGACTATTGCACTCCTGATGAGGCAAAGTACGGAAAAGAGGACAGGAATCAGCGCAAGGTGCGCATTCAAAGAATAGAGAGGAGATGGGCAAGAGAGTGGAGGGAGTACAGATATGTGACTCCCAAATACATGAAGAAATTCGCACTCAATCCTCCCTGCCTAAGACCTCCATTGGCACATGGCCAAGTTGCTGATCCCACTAGCCTCAAGCGCGGTGAGGATTATCCTAAAGAATGGGCTAAGCGCCAGGCCAAGTTGGCCAAACAAGCAAAAGAAGCAGTGAGGAAATTCAATGAAGACTCAGCTGCTGCTGCTGCCTCTGTTGAGGCCTCTACTTCCAAGCCTAAGAAGGCCATGGCAAAGAAGCCTGCTCACAAGCTAAGTGCTTCTTCTTCAATGCTCTCACAGCCCAGTTCCTCAGCAATGCCCTCACGGCCAGATTCTTCAAAGCCCTCACGGCAAATTCCTCAGACTGCTCCTACTCCTCCTAAGTCCTCAGCTCCTCCTCCAAAGTCTTCAGATGCTCCAGCAAAATCATCTGCACCAGTGCATCTTGCCACATGTCAAAGGACTGCGGGCATATCCATTGCCTCAGGAGCCTCTGCAAGTTACTCAGCTGCTCCAAGTTCCTCAGCGATACCAAGTTTCTCAGCTGGTCCCTCTGAGTTGAAGAAAAAGACCACTGTTGGACGAGGCTCTCGTCCAAGTCCTCACAAGAAACAAGTTACTTTCCAAGTGTCGTCTGATGACGAAGCTGATGATGAAGAACTTGTTCAAATCATCACAGACAGGCAAGAAAGGCCGCTAGAGCCAAAGGAAGCGAGTGCCACTGCTTTTGGATCCAAAGGTGATCCTTGACTTTATTGATCTCTGGCATGAGGATCCCAACACTCCTATGCCTGACTTCAACCTGACTCCTGGCCAAAGTCACATGCTGACCGCCTTCATCGGCGAATAAAAATGGAAATTTGAAAAGGCCATGCAGACGAAGAAAGCGCAGTACAAAAAGGAGCGCTTCCTGAAGAAGAATGTTGTGAACATGACAATTGAAGAACTTGTAAAGATTCAGGGTGAAATCAAAACCCTCAGTGATGATTTCGACGCATGTCCGCAGACTGGATGGGCGCCAAAGTCAGATTTGTGAATTTGACTAAAGGTTTTTCTTCAAGTGCTGCTCGTCAAACGCATATTAAAATTCTTCAGGCTGAAGCACCTACTCAGTCTACTGAAGCACATGCCAGCACCGCTAAAGAACATCAGGCTGCTAAAGAAAATACCAGGGCTGATGACTGCATTCCAGCCGCTGAAGAAATTGTCAGGGCAACCTCTAGTGTTGCGCCTGAAGAAAATGTCAGGCCAGCTGAAGCTCCAAAGGCTGTGCCTGAAGAACATGAAGAAGTCAGGGCAACTGCATCAGTTGTGCCTGAAGAAATTCAACCAGATTCCTCTGCTCCTCCTGCGCCTACTTCAACTCCAATACTTCCATCTGTATCAGATGTGAAAAAGACAAAGGCTGCAGAGCCTGCAGCTGTGAAGAAAAGGAAGGCATCAGCTTCATCAGATTCTTCAGCTCTGAAGAAGATGAAGCCCTTGGCAAGCTCAGCTGACAATCCAATCGATGTTGTTCCCATTTCATCCATGCCATCAAAGGAACTTATTCCATTTGATGAAGAATATGTGATTCCCAGTGAATCAGATGAAGATATTCCCTCTGCTGCTTCCTCGGAGCAGACGGATGAAGAAATTGAAGTGGATGCAATCCCTTCAACCCCAATCATCTCCTCGCCCATGCCTTAGTTCACTGTTCCATTGGGCTCTGAAGAAACTCATCCCACACAGTCTGTACATGAAGACAATCCAGCCACTAGTGCTGAAGAAACTACTGCTGCTGCTGAATCTATGAAGACCGCCACTGAAGAGGAACCAGAAATTCCTCAGCCAGAAGAACCTGAGATTGCGAATCCGGAGGTTGTGATGCAATTGACTGACACTCCTCAACCCAAACCAAAGGATCCTTTCTCAAAAAAGCAAACTTTCAAGAAGGTTGATTTCTTCGGCGAACATGTGTTCTTCACTGAGTACAATCCTTATGACTCTGCTCGCATTAGGAAGAGGCATTTCTGTACTGCCAGTCAGGAAAATTTCTATTCCTCAGTGCTATTGAACAAAGACAAGGTCTTCGATCATCAGCATATTCCTCACGTGCATATGGATTCTCTGCCATGCTTCGTGCCAGTCCTCAGTGTTCTTCATGACGCTGGACTGTTGGGGTTTCTGCACTGACATATGTGATTGGAATGAAGAACTCATTCTTCAATGCTATGCAACATTGCACATCACTAGAAACTCTGAAGATGTGAATTCATGGATGCTGGACTGGATGACCGAAAATACTCACTACAAGGCACCTGCTTCTGAATTACGTCAAGCTCTGTCTCTCAGTCCTCCCACTGAAGCAGCTCGTTGCATGTATGAAGAAACCGAACTTATCTATCACTACATGCAAGTGCTGATGAAGCCTTTGAAGCCAGGTCAAGCCCCAAGGACCAAATTCCTCGTGAAGGAATTGTTGTTTCTGCCTCGGACTGTCTATCGCATTCTGACGAAGACATTGAGTCCAATCAAGGGCCACGACTCAAATGATGAAGAAGTCGTTGGCATCATGAAGAATCTGTTGTTCAACATCATCCATGGCGTTCCCGTCAACTTCCATGATTTCTTCATGAGGACTATGGCAAATGTTGCACTGTCCCCTTTCAACCTGAAGCCTTATGCTCCGTGGATTATGAGATTCATCAGGACAAGTTCTTCAGTGAACTACAAAGCTGACACACTGAATCATTGCAGCTACTTGCCCCCAATTGAAGTCCTCAAACGGACATTTTCCTCAGCTGATGACAAGGGCAAGGCCACTGCTGTTTTTTATGAAGGCATTCGTCCATTGGATGGTCATTTTGGCAAAGCTGCATCCTACTCCACCAATGATGACTCTGCCACTCATGACTCTACCGCCAACGCTCCCAAGCAAAATCCTCAAGGCACAGCTCCCAGGGTGATGACTGATCGTGAGCTTCTCCGCAGTCTTCATCAGAAGGTTGATCGCAACCACAAATGGGTCAAGCATCAGTTTGGTTCAATTCTTCACAACATGACTTCTACACATAATGAAGTGAAGAAAAACCATTATTACCTCCATGAAACCCTCAACCGCACCTGGGCTGTTCTGTCACATCTTTATGGCGAAGAAGATCTGAAGAAAATGGGTCTCAAGGATGACTTTGACTGGTCTGCTCCTCCTCCGAAGAAATACAAGAAGGTCAAGGTTCCTCCCTTGGTGGCCAGCTCCTATTCTTCATCGCGCAAAACCGACGAGTATGAAAACTTGGACGACACTGCGGCGGGCCCTACATCAACTATCGACCCCAACAACGCTGGCGCTCCTTCATCATCTTGAGATTCTTCAGGGGCGTTAGTCCGCAGTTTCGACCATTTTGGTCATTCGATGACAAAGGGGGAGAAATTTGAGTTAGTCTTCAAGCGGGTCTATTTATATGGGTGTTTTTTGCTAAGTTACAACTCTCGTTCTTCTGATGACTTTGTTGGATCGAGTTGTAAACTTAAACTCTATGGTGACCTGATACTTTTGCTATGGTGTTTCTGCATGCTTATTCCTCTTTAGTGTTATGCATGCATGCTGAATTACATCAGTCACCATATTTCATCATGCATTTCAAATTCTTCATATTATATGTCAACTGCGTGTATGAATTACAAGATATAGGGGGAGATCTCCATGATTCTACTCTTCAAGTGTGCATTGCTTCAAAAGCAAATTCCTCACTATGCACATCTTCAGGGGGAGTTCTTCTATATCTTGCAATAAAATTCCTCAATATCAGTATTTACACTTCATATGTTTATCCCCGTTGAAAACTTAACCTATATTGTCATCAATCACCAAAAAGGGGGAGATTGTAAGTGCATCTAGTGCCCCTTAGTGATTTTGGTGTGGTGAAGACTTATAGGTTAAGGGACTAATGTGTTTATGAGTGTACACAGGTCTATAAGTCTATGAGGAGTTTGATATTTACAGAGAAAGTCGACCCCTAAAAATGAAGTTCTTCGACTGAAGACTTTGGATTTCTGAAGACTTTCTGAAGACTTTGAAAGTGAAGAAATTGTTGTGACCTTGAAGACTTGGTATTCAATTGAGGAATGTGAAGCGTGAAGACTTTTGTTTTCGTAGTTTCATTTTCTCCTTTTGAGTCATAGGAAACACCGTACTGTTAAAGGGGGTCGAGGAAATACTAAGGAAAAATTTCCATGTGATGCTCAACTCAAAATCCTACACCTACCAATCCCTTCGAGTGAAGCCATTGGAAATCTCATACAGTTCAGTCATATTCTTCAGTGACGGAGACGAAGTTCTTCTTGTCTCTGAGGAATTTGTTCTGACTAAGGAGTTAGGAATTCGCCAGTGCGGATTACCTACACAGTGAGGAACATGATAGCCCTGAGGAATTTGATACTCAAATTTCTGACCGTTGCTGTGCTATGCGCCAGCTGTCCCAAAATATCTACCTACCTAGCGGTCATATCATTAAAGGGCATTTATGTCTTATCATGTCGGGATGCTCCCTAGGCTATAAATAGCCGCCCCCTACAACCACTAGCTGGTTGGCTGCTCCGAGAGAAACTGACACTTGTCATAAGAGCAACCCATCCTCCGAAGACTTTGAGCGAAAATCATCAAGTGAGGAAAACCCAAAACCAAACCCAAGCACCTACAAACCCAAAAGTGATTGAGCATCATTGAAGAGATTGATCCTGCGTGGATCCGGCGCTTGTTACCTTTGAAGACTGTGCTTCTTCCAGACGGTTAGGCGTCATGGTCTAGAGCATCCAAGAGGAATTGTGGATCGCCGAGTGACCGAGTCTGTAAAAGGTTCAGAAGTCACCTAAAGACTTACCACGAGTGATTGGGCGAGGTCTGTGTGATCTTATGTCAAGGGGAATACAGTGAGGACTTGGTGTCTTGGACTGTGTGTCGAGGACTAGGTGTCCGGGACTGGGTGTCCTCAGGTTTAAATACCCAGCCGCCCTAACCAGATGTACAACTGAGACAGCAGTTGGAACTGGTCTAACAAATCATTGTCTTCACCAAGCTTACTAGTTCTATTTCCTCAACTCTTTCATTTCCTCATATTTGTGTCGTGTGCTTGTTCATATCTGTTTGAGGACTTTGACTGAAGACTTTCTCAATTTCCTCAGTTCAATTTCTTCAGTCTGTTTGTCTTCATCCTGTGTTATCCTGTGTTTACGCTTTCTGTACTCTGTGCTTGTCTTCATTTCTTCATGATGACCATGCTTGTATTCTATTATGTTTACTTCTGAGGACTTATTCCGCTGCAAGTAGTTCTTCGCTAAGGAATTTACTCAATAGAAAATTCCTCAGTGAAGAATTCATAAAAATCGTCTATTCACCCCCCCTCTAGTCGATATAACGCACTTTCACCTCCCTTTCAGTCCGTCAGAAGTCGCTTGCGCGCCAAAGGGGACACCCTGAGCATCGTGCCTGAGGGTCTCTTACTGAACCTCGGGCCGCTCACCTCCTGGCCTTGACCACGACATCGCGACCTGGCATACCAGCGATGACAGAAGCTTGCCTAGGGACTAGGTCCTGTCGACGTAGAGCACTAAGCTACTGTGAGAACGAAAGGGGGAATCATGCCAAGGTGGGAGATGCGATCGCAACACCGATTCGGGAATAATAACATCAAGGCAAAAGCATCACAGTTTTTACATACCCCCATGGGGCTCGTCACGGTTTGGTGCGGGAATATAAAAAAAGAACCCCTGGAGGGCCACAACCTCGGCGACATCACCGACGATGCCGGGATGATGCTGCTGTGGTCCGGGCACGACGGCTTGGTGGCTCGTAGCTAGCATCATCGCTCGAGTATGATGAAGTGATGCTTCTATCAGAGGAGTCGCGGACAAGGCCAAGGGCAAGTTCACTGCCCATGGCATCGCTGCTCTGGCCGCCTCCCCTGGGGCAGCACTCAATGCGCCAGCCCTCCCCGCCGAAGACCTTCAAGGAATGCGTCAAAGCTCCATCATACTCGAAGTGGATGGCGAAAGCCCCTTCCGAGTGGCAGGAGCGGGCGACCTCGCGCCATCCTCGAGTCATGAAGACGTTACCGGAGTTGACGACCTCGACTTCCGCTTTAGAAGCTTGGCTGCAGCACTCTACGTGTTGCAGCCATAACTCGACGGGCCCCCTGCGGTGGCACCTCCCCTGTGAAGAACCGCGGGAGCCAGATCCATCTGCGCGGCGGCACTGCCGCCCACACCACAAACTGGCGGGTCGTGCTTTCGACGTGGCTCCGTGTGTGGGATGGCCGTACTGTTGGGAAATGTAGTATTTCAAAATTTTCCTACGATCACGCAAGATCTATCTACTAGATGCATAGCAATGAGAGGGGAGAGTTTCTACATACCCTCATAGACCGGGAGCGGAAGCGTCTAGTGACACGGTTGATGTAGTCGAACTTCTTCACGATCCAACCGATCAAGCACCGAATGTACGGAGCCTACGCGTTCAGCACACGTTCAGCTTGATGACGTCCCACGAGCTCTTGATCCAGCAGAACTTCATGGGAGAGTTTCGTCAGCACGACGGCATGGTGACGGAGATGATGAAGCTACCGACGCAGGGCTTCGCCTAAACACTGCAACGATATGACCGAGGTGTGTTTCCGTGGAGAGGGGCACCGCACACGGTTGGGAGAGATCAACTGATCAACTTGTGTGTCTATGGGGTACCTCTACCCCTGTATATAAAGGAGTGGAGGAGGGGGAGGGTCGGCCCTCTCTATGGCGCGCCCTAGGGGAGTCCTACTCCCACCGGGAGTAGGATTCCCCCTTTCCTAGTAGAACTAGGAGCCCCTCCAAGTAGTAGGAGTAGGAGAGAAGGAAGGGAAAAGGGAAGAGAAGGAAGGAGGGGGCGGAACCCCTCCCCCTAGTCCAATTCGGACTAAGCCTTGGGGGGGGGGGCAGCCTCCTCTCTCTCTTTCCCCTAAAGCCCAATAAGGCCCATATACTCCCCAGCAAATTCCCGTAACTCTCCGGTACTCCGAAAAATACCCGAATCACTCGGAACCTTTTTGGTGTCCGAATATAGTCGTCCAATATATCGATCTTTACGTCTCAACTATTTCGAGACTCCTCGTCATGTCCCCGATCTCATCCGGGACTCCGAACTACCTTCGGTACTTAAAAACACATAAACTCATAATACCAATCGTCATCAAATGTTAAGCCTGTGAAGCCTTCGGGTTCGAGAACTATGTAGACATGACCGAGACTCATCTCCGGTCAATAACCAATAGCGGAACCTAGATGCTCATATTGGCTCCTACATATTCTACGAAGATCTTTATGGTCAAACCGCATAACAACATACGTTGTTCCCTTTGTCATCGGTATGTTACTTGCCCGAGATTCGATCGTCGGTATCTCAATACCTAGTTCAATCTCATTACCGGCAAGTCTCTTTACTCGTTCCGTAATAAATCATCTCATGACTAACTCATTAGTCATTTGCTTGCAAGGCTTATTATGATGTGTATTACCGAGAGGGCCCAGAGATACCTCTCCGACACTCGGAGTGACAAATCCTATTCTTGATCTATGCCAACACCACGAACACCTTCGGAAACACCTGTAGAGCATCTTTATAATCACCCAGTTATGTTGTGACGTTTGATAGCACATAAGGTGTTCCTCCGGTATTCGGGAGTTGCATAATCTCATAGTCATAGGAACATGTATAAGTCATGAAGAAAGCAATAGCAGTAAAACTAAACGATCATAGTGCTAAGCTAACGGATGGGTCTAGTCCATCACATCATTCTCCTAATGATGTGATATCGTTGATCAAATGACAACTCATGTATATGGTTAGGAAACATAACCATCTTTGATCAATGAGCTAGTCTAGTCGAGGCATACTAGGGACACTCTGTTTTGTCTATGTATTCACACATGTACCAAGTTTCCGGTTAATACAATTCTAGCATGAATAATAAACATTTATCATGATATAAGGAAATAAATAATAACTTTATTATTGCCTCTAGGGCATATTTCCTTCAGTATCCCACTTGCACTGGAGTCAATAATCTAGTTCACATCTCCATGTGATTTAATACCGATAGTTCACATCGTTATGTGAATAACACCCATAGTTCACATCGCCATGTGACCAAC
Organism: Secale cereale; assembly: GCA_902687465.1. Taxonomy (NCBI): domain Eukaryota; kingdom Viridiplantae; phylum Streptophyta; class Magnoliopsida; order Poales; family Poaceae; genus Secale; species Secale cereale. Next base: position 45,918,337 of record LR738716.1, read on the forward strand.
ACCCAAAGGGTTTACTAGAGTCAATAATCTAGTTCACATCGCTATGTGATTAACACCCAAGAGTAATAAGGTGTGATCATGTTTTGCTTGTGAGAGAAGTTTAGTCAACG
>LR738716.1:45918557-45933474 GCA_902687465.1 Secale cereale
TGTCTACAATGCTCTGCATGGATCTACTCTAGCTAATTGCTCCCACTTTCAATATGCATCAAGATTGATACTTAGAGTCATCTGGATTAGTGTAAACCTTGCATCGGTGTAACTCTTTACGACGAACTCTTTATCACCTCCATAATTGAGAAAACATTTCCTTAGTCATCCAGTAACTAAGGATAATTTTGACCGCTGTCCAGTGATATACTCCTGGATCACTTTTGTACCTCCTTGCCAAACTCATGGTAAGGTACACAACAGGTTTGGTACACAGCATGGCATACTTCATAGAACCTATGGCTCAGGCATAGGGAATGACTTTCATTCTTTCTCTATCTTCTGCCGAGGTCGGGCTTTGAGTCTTACTCAACTTCATACCTTACAACTCAGGAAAGAACTCCTTCTCTGACTAATCCATTTTGAACTACTTCAAAAACTTGTCAAGGTATGTACTCATTGAAAAAACTTATCAAGCGTCTCGATCTATCTCTATAGATCTTGAGGCTCAACATGTAAGCAGATTTACCGAGGTTTTTCTTTGAAAAACTCCTTTCAAACACTCCTTTATGCTTTCCAGAAAATTCTACATCATTTCTGATCGACAATATGTCATTTACACATACTTATCAGAAAGGTTGTAGTGCTCCCACTCACTTTCTTGTAAATACAGGCTTCACCGCAAGTCTATATAAAACTATATGCTTTAAACAACTTATCAAAGCGTATATTCCAACTCTGAGATGCTAGCACAAGTCCATAGATGGATCGCTGGAGCTTGCACACTTTGTTAGCACCTTTAGGATTGACAAAACCTTCTGGTTGCATCATATACAGCTCTTCTTTTAGATATCCATTCAGGAATGCAGTTTTTACATCCATTTGCCAGATTTCATAATCATAAAATGCGGCAATTGCTAACATGATTCGGACGGACTTAAGCATCGCTACGGGTGAGAAAGTCTCATCGTAGTCAACTCCTTGAACTTGTCGAAATCCTTTCGCAACAAGTCGAGCTTTGTAGACAGTAACATTACAGTCGGCGTCGGTCTTCCTCTTGAAGATCCATTTATTTTCAATTGCTTGCCGATCATCGGGCAAGTCAACCAAAGTCCACACTTTGTTCTCATACATGGATCCCATCTCAGGTTTCACGGCCTCAAGCCATTTTACGGAATCTGGGCTCATCATCGCTTCCTCATAGTACGTAGGTGCATCATGGTCTAGTAACATGACTTCCAGAACTTAGGTTGCCGTACCACTCTAGTACGGAACATACTCTGGTTGATCTACGAAGTTCAGCAGTAACTTGATCCGAAGTTTCATGATCATCGTCATTAGCTTCCTCACTGAATGGTGGAGGAATCACTAGAACTAGTTTCTGTGATGTACTACTTTCCAATTCAGGAGAAGGTACAATTACCTAATCAAGTTCCACTTTCCTCCTATTCACTTCTTTCAAGAGAAACTCCTTCTCTAGAAAGCATCAATTCTTAGCATCGAATATCTTGCCTTCGGATCTGTGATAGAAGGTGTACCCAATAGTCTCCTTTGGGTATCCTATGAAGACACATTTCTCTGACTTGAGTTCGAGCTTATCAGGTTGAAGATTTTTCACATAAGCATCGCAGCCCCAAACTTTAAGAAATGATAACTTTGGTTTCTGGCCAAACCACACTTCATAAGGCATCGTCTCAATGGATTTAGATGGTGCCCTTATTAAATGTGAATGCAGTTGTCTCTAATGCATAACCCAAAACGATAGTGTTAAATCGGTAAGAGACATCATAGATCGCATCATATATCTAATAAAGTACGGTTACGACGTTCGGGCACACCATTACGCTGTGGTGTTTCGGGTGGCGTGAGCTGTGAAACTATTCCACATTGTTTTAAATGAAGACCAAACTCATAACTCAAATATTCACCTCCACGATCAGATCGTAGAAACTTTATTTTCTTGTTACGACGATTCTCTACTTCACTCTGAAATTCTTCGAACTTCTCAAATGTTTCAGACTTGTGCTTCATCAAGTAGATATACCCATATCTGCTCAAATCATCAGTGAAGGTCAGAAAATAACGATACCCGCCGCGAGTTTCAACACTCATCGGTCCACATACATCAGTATGTATGATTTCCAACAAATCTGTTGCTTGCTCCATTGTTCCGGAGAACAGAGTTTTAATCATCTTGCGCATGAGGCATGGTATGCAAGCACCAAGTGATTCATAATCAAGTGATTCCAAAAGTCCATCAATATGGAGTTTCTTCATGCGCTTTACACCAATATGACCTAAACGGCAGTGCCAAAAATAAGTTGCACTATCATTATTAACCTCGCATCATTTGGCTTCGATATTATGAATATGTGTATCACTACGATCGAGATCTAATAAACTATTTTCATTGGGTGTATGACCATCGAAGGTTTTATTAATGTAGAGAGAATAACAATTATTCTATCACTTTAAATGAATAACAGTATTGCAACAAACATGATCAAATCATATTCGTGCTCAACGCAAATGCCAAATAACATTTATTTAGGTTATACACTAATCCCGAAAGTCTAAGGAGTGTGCGATGATGATCATATCAATCTTGGAACCACTTCCAACACACATCACCACTTCACAATACCCAGGGGTTGCTATGAACACTAGTAAAGTACACATCAATAATCTGTATATCAAATATACCTTTGTTCACTTTGCCATCCTTCTTATCCGCCAAGTATCTAGGGCAGTTCCACTTCCAGTGATCATTTCTTTTGTAGTAGAAGCACTTAGTTTCAGGCTTGAGTTTAGCTTTGGGTTTCTTCACGGGAGTGACAACTTGCTTGTCATTCTTCTTGAAGTTCCCTTTCTATCCCTTTTCCCTTTACTTGAAACAAGTGGTCTCGTTAACCATCAACACTTGATGCTCTTTCTTGATGTCTACCTTCGCCGATTTCAGCATCGCGAAGAGCTCGGGAATTACTTTCGTCATCCCTTGCATATGATAGTTCATCACGAAGTTCTACTAACTTGGTGATAGTGACTAGAGAACTTTGTCAATTACTATCTTATCTGGAAGATTAACTGCCACTTGATTCAAGCAATTGTAGTACCCAGACAATCTGAGCACATGCTCACTGGTTGAGCTATTCTCCTCCATCTTGTAGGCAATGTACTGTCAGAGGTCTTATACCTCTCGACACGGGCATGAGTATGAAATACTAATTTCAACTCCTGGGACATCTCATATGCTCCATGGCGTTCAAAACGTTTTTGAAGTCCCGGTTCTAAGCCATAAAGCATGGTGCACTAAACTATCAAGTAGTCATCATACCAAGCTTTTGTCAAAACGTTCATAACGTCTGCATCTGCTCCTGCAATAGGTATGTCACCTAGCAGTGCATCAAGGACATAATTCTTCCGTGCAGCAATGAGGAAAATCCTCAGATCACGGAACAAGTCCGCATCATTGCTACTAACATCTTTCAACTTAGTTTTCTCTAGGAACATATAAAAACAAACGGGAGGCTACATCACGCGCTATTGATCTACAACATAGATATGCTAATACTACCAGGACTAAGTTCATGATAAATTAAAGTTCAATTAATAATATTACTAAAGAACTCCCACTTAGATAGACATCCCTTTAGTCATCCAAAAGATCACGTGATCCAAATCAACTAAACCATGTCCGATCATCACGTGAGATGGAGTAGTTTCCAATGGTGAACATCTTATGTTGATCACATCTACTATATGATTCACGCTCGACCTTTCAGTCTCCAGTGTTCCGAGGCCATATCGTCATATGCTAGGCTCGTCAAGTTTAACCCGAGTATTCTGCGTGTGCAAAACTGGCTTACACCCGTTGTATGTGAACGTAGAGCTTATCACACCCGATCATCACGTGGTGTATCGGCGCGACGAACTTTCGCAACGGTGCATACTCAGGGAGAACACTTATACCTTGAAATTTAGTGAGAGATCATCTTATAATGCTACCGTCGATCTAAGCAAAATAAGATGCATAAAAGATAAACATCACATGCAATCAATATAAGTGATATTATATGGCCATCATCATCTTGTGCCTTTGATCTCCATATCCAAGGCATCGTAATGATCACCATCGTCACCGGCGCGACACCTTGATCTCCATCATAGCATCGTTGTCGTCTCGCCAACTATTGCTTCCACGACTATCGCTACCGCTTAGTGATAAAGTAAAGCAATTACATGGCGATTGTATTTCATACAATAAAGCGACAACCATATGGCTCCTCCTAGTTGCCGATAACTTTACAAAACATGATCATCTCATACAATAACGTATAACTCATAACATCTTGACCATATCACATCACAACATGCCCTGCAAAAACAAGTTAGACGTCCTCTACTTTGTTGTTGCAAGTTTTACGTGGATGCTACGGGCTTAGCAAGAACCGTTCTTACCTACGCATACAAAAACCACAATGATTTTTTGTCAAGTATGTGCTGTTTTAACCTTCACAAGGACTGGGCGTAGCCACACTCGTTTCAGCTAAAGTGAGAGAGACAGACACCCGCTAGTCACCTTTAAGCAACGAGTGCTCATAACTGTAAAACCAGTCTCGCGTAAGCGTACGCGTAATGTCGGTCCGGGCCGCTTCATCTCACGATACCGCCGAACCAAAGTATGACATGCTGGTAAGCAGTATGACTATTATCGCCCACAACTCATTGTGTTCTACTCGTGCATATCATCTACGCATAGACCTGGCTCATGATGCCACTGTTGGGGAACATAATATTTCAAAATTTTCCTACGATCACGCAAGATCTATCTACTAGATGCATAGCAACGAGAGGGGAGAGTGTCTACGTACCCTCGTAGACCGGGAGCGGAAGCGTCTAGTGACGCGGTTGATGTAGTCGAACTTCTTCGCGATCCAACCGTTCAAGCACCAAATGTACGGAGCCTCCGCGTCCAGCATATGTTCAGCTTGATGACGTCACACGAGCTCTTAATCCAGCAGAACTTCGTGAGAGAGTTTCGTCAGCACGACGGCATGGTAACAGAGATGATGAAGCTACCTGCGCAGGACTTCGCCTAAGCAGCGCAACGATATGACCGAGGTGTGTTTCTGTGGAGAGGGGCACCGCACACGGTTAGGAGAGATCAACTGATCAACTTGTGTGTCTATGGGGTGCCTCTACCCCTGTATATAAAGGAGTGGAGGAGGGGGAGGGCCGGCCCTCTCTATGGCCCGCCCTAGAGGAGTCCTACTCCCATATACTCCCTAGCGAATTCCCGTAACTCTCCGGTACTCCGAAAAATACCCGAATCACTCGGAACCTTTCTGGTGTCCGAATATAGTCGTCCAATATATCGATCTTTACGTCTCGACCATTTAGAGACTCCTAATCATGTCCCCGATCTCATCCGGGACTCCGAACTACCTTCGGTACTTAAAAACACATAAACTCATAATACCAATTGTGATCAAACGTTAAGCCTGTGAAGCCTACGGGTTCGAGAACTATGTAGACATGACCGAGACTCATCTCCGGTCAATAACCAATAGCGGAACCTGGATGCTCATATTGGCTCCTACATATTCTACGAAGATCTTTACGGTCAAACCGCATAACAACATACGTTGTTCCCTTTGTCATCGGTATGTTACTTGCCCGAGATTCGATCGTCGGTATCTCAATACCTAGTTCAATCTCGTTACCGGCAAGTCTCTTTACTCGTTTCGTAGTACATCATCTCATGACTAACTCATTAGTCATTTGCTTGCAAGGCTTATTATGATGTGTATTACCGAGAGGGCCCAGAGATACCTCTCCGACACTCGGAGTGACAAATCCTATTCTTGATCTATGCCAACACCACGAACACATTCGGAAACACCTGTAGAGCATCTTTATAATCACCCAGTTACGTTGTGACGTTTGATAGCACACAAGGTGTTCCTTCGGTACTCGGGAGTTACATAATCTCATAGTCATAGGAACATGTATAAGTCATGAAGAAAGCAATAGCAGTGAAACTGAACGATCATACTGCTAAGCTAACAGATGGGTCTAGTCCATCACATCATTCTCCTAATGATGTGATACCGTTGATGAGATGACAACTCATGTCTATGGTTAGGAAACATAAACATCTTTGATCAGTGAGCTAGTCTAGTAGAGGCATACTAGGGACACTCTGTTTTGTCTATGTATTCACACATGTACCAAGTTTCCGGTTAATACAATTCTAGCATGAATAATAAACATTTATCATGATATAAGGAAACAAATAATAACTTTATTATTGCCTCTAGGACATATTTCCTTCACGTACCGCCTTCGCATGTCCTCCACCACGGCCCTGCTCCTCGAGGCTTCGGCCGCTGCTCCTGTGCATGGGGCTCTGCGCGCGGGCGTATACAGGGATTGGGTAGCCCGGCGCAGGCCGTTTGAGCCAAGGCCGCGTCATCGCGGGCTCCATGACAACGTCAAGGGAGCTCTTGTGCCTCTTCTTCGGCGAAAGCAGCTCAGATTCCACCTAGGGGTCCTTCCCTTTCTCTGCGGCGGAAAACCTCCTCACCAATGCCATGGACCCTACGACTAGACGGCTGGACAAGGAGGAAGAAGTGTTGGAAATATGCCCTAGAGGCAATAATAAAATGGTTATTATTATATTTTTCTTGTTCATGATAATTGTCTATTGTTCATGCTTTAATTGTATTATCCGGAAACAGTGATACATGTGTGAATACATAGACCACAACGTGTCCCTACTAAGCCTCTAGTTGACTAGCTCGTTGATCAACAGATGGTTACGGTTTCCTGACCATGGACATTGGATGTCATTGATAACGGGATCACATCATTAGGAGAATGATGTGATGGACAAGACCCAATCCTAAGCCTATTACAAGATCGTGTAGTTCGTATGCTAAAGCTTTTCCAATGTCAAGTATCCTTTCCTTAGACCATGAGGTTGTGCAACTCCCGGATACCGTAGGAATACTTTGGGTGTGCCAAACATCACAACGTAACTGGGTGGCTACAAAGGTATACTACGGGAATCTCCGAAAGCATCTGTTGGGTTGGCACGAATCGAGACTCGGATTTGTCACTCCGTATGACGGAGAGGTATCTCTGGGCCCACTCGGTAAGACATCATCATAAAGAGCTCAATGTGACTAAGGGGTTGGACACGGGATGATGTGTTACGGACCGAGTAAAGAGACTTGCCATGACGATATTGCACAAGGTATCGGTATACCGACGATCGAATCTCGGGCAAGTACTATACCGATAGACAAAGGGAATCGTATACGGGATTGATTGAATCCTCGACATTATGGTTCATCCGATGAGATCATCGTGGAGCATGTGGGAACCAACATGGGTATCCAGATCCCGCTGTTGGTTATTCACCGGAGAGTCGTCTCGGTCATGTCTCCATGTCTCCCGAACCCATAGGGTCTACACACTTAAGGTTCGGTGACGCTAGGTGTCAGGGATATGGTTAGTAGATATAAACCGGCTATTGTAAACCGGCTTAGTTATATTATACTTGGTTTTAATATTTTAGTAGGAACTACGACCCATGTGATTTCAAGGCCCATGTATAGAAGTATGGTTTGTAAACCGCCAAGAGATGTAACTTGAGAGATAAGAAAGAAAAGACAGAGACCGAGGCGGACACGATTATGAGCCGGCCTCGGGACTCTGTAAACCGGACCAGGCGTTGCCTCTATATAAAGGGACGGCCTGGACGGTTCAGGGACAAGCAACAATCAATCCGTCGAGATACAGGCAAAGCGAATCTGCTCCCTGTAAACCGACGCCCAAGCAATATCAAACCAACTAGACGTAGGCTTTTACCTTCTCCGAAGGGGCCAAACTAGTATAAATCCTTTGTGTCCTTTGTGTGCCATGAATCCTTTCAAGCTAACCCGTGCGATGGTTCCATCATCAAGTCCGCTAAACCGGACATCTGCCATGTTATTTCCACGACAGTTGGCGCCCACCGTGGGGCCTGCGCATGATGGTTTCGAGTTCTTGAAAGGCGGCTTCGAAGGGTTAAAGGGTTACGCAGTCGGCCGGATGGCCAAGAGCCGTCGTGGCCGGATCTACATCGACGACGCGGGTTGGGGACCGGAGGCCGATTCGATCGAATACGGGTACCGGGTCCCCTTCGGCAGCATCCAAGTCTTCATCGGCAAAATTGGTGAACCGGGACCTGAGCCGGACACCCTCCCCAACACCGTCGAGCCGGCTCAGCGTGCGAGATCGGCCCGGATTCAGCCTGCCATGAAGCATGTGTTCGTTGGAGCAATTCACGGAGGCCGAGCCGAGGACGGATCGGAATCTGATGGTGCAACAGTCGTCTACTCAGATGACGAATCTTCATCCGGGGAAACTGAATCTCTGTATCAGTTGCGGGACGGCCGATCTGAGGGCGAGTCCGATGGAAACAGTATTCCGGACCCCTTTGACCCGCCAAACCGGGTGGCGGTCTTCATGGCCGGTTCACAACCCCCGATGAACGGAACGACAGCAGAAGCTGGTGCAGGGGGAAGCGGTTCAAATCCCTCCCTTACTGAAGTTCTATCCACCTTGATCGAGGAGTTCGCGGCTAAGGCGGTGGAGGTGGTAGCTCCGGCAGACAAGGCGCATCATGATGCAGAGCTTCTTCAGTTGAAAGGTCGGATCGATCAGTTAAAGGAGGATTTAAAGGCGGAAGGAGAGATGATAGCCATAAGGCAAGCAGAGTTGGATGATCAAGCCTTTCATTTGAGGATGGAGCAGGCTTCTGTGGAAGGAGTAAGGGGGCGAAAGTATCGGTCCCGCCTACCGCCGGGTTACGAATCCGCGAATTTGTTCAGGACACCTGGGGCTGGGGCCAGTAATAATCCGGCCTTAAACCGGAGAACACCCCCGGCTCGGGATGAGCCGGTTTAACAGCCCGCCGTAGAACAGGAGCGTCGGATTACCTCGGCGCCTTATGTTCCTGTCCCTCCAGGACACTATTCAAACCCTTTGGATAATATTGCTGCAGTGGCGGCGCGGTTGGCCGCTTTACCCGTGGAAGAAACGTCTCCGGTGGCGATAGAGGCGCGCAGGGCCCAGAAGCTACTTAATACTGCGTTAATACAGCAGCAAGCGTACTCTCATAGCAGGGAAAGGTTACATTCAACACCACGTCCCAACCAAAGTTATTCTAGACATTGGGAGGAGCCAGAAGTGTCTAGTAGTGAGCGCAGGAGACATCAGCGCATGCAGGATAATCCGGCAAGAGCGGAGATGCCAGCCCCAGACCTAAACCGGCCTAGATCGGAAGCCAGAGAGGAAATTCGTCAGTCGACGCCGGTTCACACAGCCACTACAGGGACAGGAGCTACAGCGAGCGGTTTCGGGATACAATGTCTTGTCCCCGCCCTACGGAGTGTTAAGTTGCCCAAGGATTTCAAAGGACCTCGCAAGGTACCTAATTACACAGCCGATTTACCGCCCGAAGCTTGGGTGGAAAGTTATGAGATGGCCATGGAGATGCTGGATGTGGATGAATCGTCTTGTGCCAAATATTTCACTATGATGCTTGAGGGCACGGCCCGGACTTGGCTAAAGGCGTTACCCCCGAATTCTATCGGGTCATGGGGGGAACTGCGCAGTCAGTTCATCAAAAACTTCAAGGATACATGCAAGCAACCGATGTCAGTGATAGATTTAGCAGCCTGTGTGCAAGGAGAGCAGGAGTCTACAGCAGCTTGGGTACGCAGAGTGGCAGAGATCTTACACTCTTCGAATGGTATTAATCCTAGTACGGCGATAGTGACGTTGGAAAACAATTGCCGGTTTGAATCGTTAAAGTTAAAGCTCGGACGGCTTAAAAGGGACTGCAATGACATGGGGACTTTAATGAGTGCTCTGGTGAAATACGGAGACTCAGATAATACAAAGTATCCGGAAGCAGAAGGAGATAAAGCGGGGAAGGCCAGCAAGTCTGGTAAACCGGCGCCGGTTAATCCGGTTACTTCAAGTTTTTTGGGTAAACGGAAGGCAGAAGGTAGTTCCGATTTTGTGGCTAATACTCAGGTTCAAGGCGGCTTTCAGGTTAATCCGGGGGGTTCCGCTCTCCAAACCGGCGGAGGAGATCCGGGCTGGGAGCAGGATTTGGATCGACCCTGTCCAAAGCATAGCGGAAGGGGGAGGATTGCAAGGCATACTATAAGAGAATGCATACCCTTTATGAAGGCGGAGAATGGCCGTTTTAATCCTCCTAGCCGGCCCCCGAACGGCGGTTCAGGGCCCGGGTTTTATGGTCCGGGTCATCAGGGGAACAGTTCCGGATCAGGATATAGGGGCAATAACGGCGGTTATCAACCCCGGCCGGGCGGCCAAAATAGTCAAGGGAATTACAATGGTCAGGGAAATCAATCGCATCATCAAGGGAATTACAATGGTCAGGGAAATCAATCGCATCATCAAGGTGGTTACAATGGTCAGGGAAATCAATCGCATCATCAAGGTGGTTACAACAGTCAGAATAATCAGCAGCAGGGCCAAGGGAGTTATAATAATCAAGGAAGCCAGCAGCAACAGCGTCCGCAACAACAGCAGCAATCCGGATACCAGAGTAATCCGAAGGAGTTGAGCAGCGGTCAATATCATGTTTTCACCACGAGTTTATGTAAGAGAGACCAGAAGGTTTTAAGGCGGTCTGTTAATGCAGTAGAACCGGCGACGCCACAATTTCTCCGATGGTCGGAGCAGCCCATTGTATGGAGCAGAGAGGACCACCCGTTACGGGTAGATAATCCGGGACATTTAGCCTTGGTGGTAGCACCTCAGGTGGGAGGATACAAGTTTACTAAAGTCCTCATGGACGGGGGTAGTAGTATCAATATACTATATTACGAGACCTTCCGTCGTATGGGTCTGACAGATAAAAAGTTAAGAACATCAAACACAGTGTTTCACGGGGTGGTCCCAGGTAAGTCAGCTTATCCAGTTGGTAAGATTGACTTAGAGGTTACCTTTGGAGATGAGTATGATTCCAGATCGGAGATGGTCACTTTTGAAGTTGTCAAAATTAAAAGTCCGTATCATGCTCTGTTTGGAAGGACGGTTTATGCTAAATTTATGGCTAGGCCATGTTATGTTTACTTGCAGCTTAAGATGCCGGATCATAAGGGCACGATCACGGTTCATGGCAGTCGAAAGATAGCGGTGGAATGCGAGGAAGGTGATGCAGCTTATGCAGAAGCGGTGTGTGCCACGGAAGAGTTAAAGTTTTATAAAGATAATGTCGATCCGGCAGATATGACTCCGCTGAAGAAACCAACGACCGAGCATGATCCGGCATTGAAGTTCAAGTCAGCGGAAGAGACTAAGCAGGTTGATTTCGTGCCTGGAGATTCATCTAAACAGTTCACCATTAGCGCTAACCTTGATCCCAAATAGGAAGGCGCGCTCATCGAGTTCATCCGTGAGAACCGGGATATCTTTGCATGGAAGCCTTCTGACATGCCAGGTATACCGAGGGAACTCGCTGAGCACAAGTTGAACATTGATCCAAAGTTTAAACCAGTAAAACAGTATCTGCGCCGCTTCAATGAAGAAAGGCGCAAGGCTATAGGAGAGGAAGTGGCCAGACTTTTGGCAGCAGGGTTCATAGTGGAAGTTTTTCATCCGGAATGGTTGGCTAATCCGGTGCTGGTTCTAAATAAGAATGGGAAGTGGAGGATGTGTGTGGACTACACAGACCTCAATAAAGCTTGCCCAACTGATCCTTTTGCTCTACCTCGCATTGATCAGATTATCGATGCCACAGCAGGGTGTGAGCGGCTGAGTTTTTTGGATGCATATTCAGGTTATCACCAGATCAAGATGGCAGTTGAAGATCAAGAGAAGACAGCTTTCATAACTCCTTTTGGTGCTTCTTGCTATGTGTCTATGCCCTTTGGGCTCAAGTGTGCACAGGCAACTTATCAGCGTTGCGTTCAGAATTGTTTGAAAGGGCAGATAGGAAGGAACGTGCATGCTTATGTGGATGACATTGTGGTCAAATCAAAGGAGGAAAGAACAATGATAGAGGACCTCAAAGAAACCTTTGATAATCTTCGAGCTTACATGATGATGCTTAATCCGGAGAAATGTGCTTTTGGTGTTCCGGCTGGTAAGCTTCTGGGATTCTTGGTCTCGAACAAGGGAATAGAAGCCAACCCGGAGAAGATCAAGGCCATCACATCTTTGACAAAACCGGTTTGCATCAATGATGTTCAGCGCATAGCAGGCCGGATCACGGCGCTAAGCCGGTTCATCAGTCGATTGGGGGAGAAGGCGATCCCGCTTTATCAAATGTTGAGGAAAACGGACCGGTTCATTTGGAGTGAGGAGGCAAATACATCGTTTGAGAATCTGAAACAGCAACTAGCAAAACCACCGGTTTTAGCTGCTCCCATTGATAAGGAGCCTTTGCTGTTATATGTTGCTGCAAACACACGGGCAGTCAGTGTCGCAATTGTGGTTGAGCGCAAGGAAGCAGGGAAGGAACATCCGGTTCAGCGCCCGGTTTATTATGTGAGTGAAGTACTCATTGAGTCTAAACAAAGGTATCCGCATTGGCAGAAGTTGGTATATGGGGTGTTCATGGCAAACCGGAAACTGAAGCATTACTTCCAAGGGCATCCAATAACTGTGGTTAGTTCAGCTCCGTTAGGAGACATAATCCAGAACAGGGAAGCTACAGGCAGGGTAGCCAAATGGGCCATTGAGCTCAGCCCGCATGAGTTGAAGTATGTACCGCGTACTGCTATAAAATCTCAGGCATTGGTAGACTTCATCAATGACTGGACAGAGTTACAGACTCCTGAGGAGAAGTCGGATCTTACTTATTGGACGATTCACTTCGACGGTTCAAAGCAGTTGGAGGGCTCAGGGGCTGGAGTTGTGTTAACTTCCCCCAGAGGTGATAAATTTTGCTATGTCCTCCGCTTATTATTTCCTTGTACTAATAATGCAGCAGAATATGAAGCATTACTTCATGGGTTGCGATTGGCAAAGGAGATGAATTTGAGCCGGGTTAAGTGCCTGGGCGATTCGGATTTAGTGGCCCAGCAAGTTTCGGGCAAGTGGGATTCAAGGGATCCCCTCATGGCGGCTTATCGGCGAGAGGTTGAAGCAGTCGCAGGATACTTCAAGGGATATCAGGTGGATCATATAGACCGGCGGAGGAACGAAGCGACCGACGCTTTAAGCCGGCTAGGGTCGCAACGTAAACCGGTACCACCAAACACCTTTTTAGATGAATTGCACAGTCCTTCGGTTCAAGTACCTTCGGAGAACGACCTAGCTGTTCCGGACCCAGAAGCACAGTTAGTTGCAGCACTCCATGTTATTCCGGATTGGACGATACCCTATTTGGCGTACTTAAGCCGAGGAGAGTTACCGGAGGACGAAGAGGAAGCACGGCAGATAATCCGGCGTTCCAAGTCTATGACAATTGCAAACGGAGAGCTGCACCATCGTAGCACTTCTGGAGTATTTCAACGATGTGTTTCAGCTGAGGAAGGTTGTGAGATTCTAAGGGAGATTCATGAAGGGGATTGTGGTCATCATGCCGGATCAAAGTCTTTAGTGGCTAAAGCATTCCGACATGGCTTCTATTGGTTAACCGCGCATGCAGATGCGGCGGATCTGGTCCGAAAGTGTGATGCTTGTCAGAAGTTCTCAAGACGTGCTCTTGTTCCGGCACAGGAACTCCGGATGATACCAATAACTTGGCCTTTTGCAACTTGGGGGCTTGACATGGTTGGTCCTTTCAAGAGATCCCAAGATCAGAAAACTCATCTACTGGTAGCAGTAGACAAGTTTACAAAGTGGGTTGAAGCGGAGCCTATAAGCAAGTGTGATGCGGCAACAGCGGTCAAATTCATCAAAAAAGTGATATTCCGGTTTGGCTTTCCACACAGCATCATCACAGATAATGGCACCAATTTATCACAGGGTGAGATGGAAGAATTCTGTCAACGGGAGCATATTCGTTTGGACGTGTCTTCTGTGGCTCACCCCCAATCCAATGGTCAGGCCGAAAGGGCAAATCAGGAGATTTTGCGAGGAATCAAACCCCGGCTTATGACACCTTTGCAGAGAACCCCAGGTTGTTGGGTTGAAGAATTGCCATCCGTCCTTTGGAGTATTAACACTACACCAAACCGGTCTACATGTTATACACCTTTCTTCATGGTTTACGGCGCAGAGGCAGTTCTTCCAAGTGACATACGCCATGATTCACCAAGGGTAGCGGCCTATGTGGAAGCTGTTAATGAGGAGTCAAGACAAGACGGGTTAGACCGGTTGGATGAAGAGCGTGATATAGCTGCAGCACGGTCGGTGATTTATCAGCAAGATCTGCGCAGATATCATAGCCGCCGGATTAGAACCAGGACATTCCAGGAGGGTGACTTGGTACTCCGGCTCATCCAAGATCAAACAGATATGCACAAGCTATCCCCGCCATGGGAAGGGCCCTTTGTCATAAGCAAGAGTTTACACAACGGTTCATATTACTTGGTGGACATTCGAGAACACAAGGATTCACGGACATCAGAAGAGGAGACGAAGAGGCCGTGGAACATCGCCCATTTACGGCCATACTATACTTGAGCTATGTGCTCCAATGTATCCTATGTATATATTATGAATAATGAATAAACCGGCACCCTCGGTAAACCGGGGGCTTAGCCCTTTTTCCATATACACAAATCTTGTGACAAGTAATCATACCAATTTACTATCAAATGTCATATTTCAATGTGGGCCGGTTTAGAAACTAATTTTTGCAGGGTATGTGAAGGAGCAATAGAACTCTCAGGAACAAGAGATCATATCCGGTTCGAGAAGAGAAAAAGCTCCATGAAAA
>LR738716.1:45939049-45952449 GCA_902687465.1 Secale cereale
GAGAATCGAGGAGACAGAAAATCGGATAAAGATCCCGTGACGCCTCGATCTTCGGGATAACCCTTAAAATACGCTACAGTACAGCTCACGGCGTTAAATGCGGAGATGATGTCATTGTCAGACTTTAATGATCTTGGAGGATGACGTCAGAGCCGGTTTACAAAAAGATGAAGACAAAGAAGACTGATGTGAACAAGTTCAAATCATTCTGGGGCCTAATGTCAGGGATATGGTTAGTAGATATAAACCGGCTATTGTAAACCGGCTTAGTTATATTATACTTGGTTTTAATATTTTAGTAGGAACTACGGCCCATGAGATTTCAAGGCCCATGTATAGAAGTATGGTTTGTAAACCGCCAAGAGATGTAACTTGAGAGATAAGAAAGAAAAGACAGAGACCAAGGCGGACACGATTATGAGCCGGCCTCGGGACTCAGTAAACCGGACCAGGCGTTGCCTCTATATAAAGGGACGGCCTGGACGGTTCAGGGACAAGCAACAATCAATCCGTCGAGATACAGGCAAAGCGAATATGCTCCCTGTAAACCGACGCCCAAGCAATATCAAACCAACTAGACGTAGGCTTTTACCTTCTCCGAAGGGGCCGAACTAGTATTAATCCTTTGTGTCCTTTGTGTGCCATGAATCCTTTCAAGCTAACCCGTGCGATGGTTCCATCATCAAGTCCGCTAAACCGGACATCTGCCGTGTTATTTCCACGACACTAGGGTTGTGGAGATATTAGTATGCGGTAACCCGAAAGTTGTTCGGAGTCCCGGATGAGATCCCGGACGTCACGAGGAGTTCCGGAATGGTCCGGAGGTAAATATTTGTATATAGGAAGTCCAGTTTCGGCCATCGAGAAATTTTCGGGGGTCACCGGTATTGTACCGGGACCACCGGAAGGGTCCTGGGGGTCCACCGGGTGGGGCCACCTATCCCGGAGGGCCCCATGGGATGAATTGGGAAGGGAACCAGCCCCTGATGGGCTTGTGCGCCCCCCATGGGCCTCCCCATGCGCCTAGGGTTGGAAACCCTGGGAGTGGGGGCGCCCCACCTGACTTGGGGGGCAAGTCCCCCCCCCTGGTCGCCGCACCCCCTAAAGATGGGATCTCTAGGGGCCGGTGCCCCCCAGGGCCCTTATATCGGGGGGAGGGAGGGCTGCACACCCAAAGCCCTGGCGCCTCCCTCTCCCTCCGTGACACCTCTTCCTCCTCCAGTAGCGCTTGGCGAAGCCCTGCTGGAATCCCGCTGCTTCCACCACCATGCCGTCGTGCTGCTGGATCTCCATCAACTTCTCCTTCCCCCTTGCTGGATCAAGAAGGAGGAGACTTCTCTGCTCCGTACGTGTGTTGAACGCGGAGCTGCCGTCCATTCGGCACTAGGATCATCGGTGATTTGGATCACGACGAGTACGACTCCATCAACCCCGTTCTCTTGAACACTTCCGCTCGTGATCTACAAGGGTATGTAGATGCACTCCCCTCTCCCTCGTTGCTAGATGACTCCATAGATTGATCTTGGTGATGCGTAGAAAATTTTAAAATTCTGCTACGTTCCCCAAAAGTGGCATCATGAGCTAGGTCTATGCGTAGTATCTTGCACGAGTAGAACACAAAGTAGTTGTGGGCGTAGATCATGTCAATTTACTTGCCGCTACTAGTCTAATCTTGATTCGGCGGCATCGTGGGATGAAGCGGCCCGGACCGACCTTACACGTACGCTTACGTGAGACAGGTCCCACCGACTGACATGCACTAGTTGCATAAGGTGGCTAGCGGGTGACAGTATCTCCCACTTTAGTCGGATTGGATTCGATGAAAAGGGTCCTTATGAAGGGTAAATATAAATTGGCATATCACGTTGTGGTTTTGGCGTAGGTAAGAAACGTTCTTGCTAGAAACCTATAGCAGCCACGTAAAAAACTTGCAACAACAATTAGAGGACGTCTAACTTGTTCTTGCAGCATGTGCCGTGTGATGTGATATGGCCAAAAGGATGTGATGAATGATATATATGTGATGCATGAGATTGATCATGTTCTTGTAATAGGAATCACGACTTGCATGTCGATGGGTATGACAACCGGCAGGAGCCATAGGAGTTGTCTTATTGTATGACCTGCGTGTCATTGAAAATGCCATGTAATTACTTTACTTTATTGCTAACCGTTAGCCATAGTAGTAGAAGTGATGTTTGGCGAGATGACTTCATGAAGACACGGTGATGAAGATCATGGTGTCATGCCGGTGACGATGATGATCATGGAGCCCCGAAGATGAAGATCAAAAGGAGCAAAATGATATTGGCCATATCATGTCATTATTTGATTGCATGTGATGTTTATCATGTTTTTACATCTTGTTTGCTTAGAACGACGGTAGTAAATAAGATGATCTCTCACTAAAATTTCAAGAATTGTGTTTCCCCTAACTGTGCACCGTTGCTAAGGTTCGTTGTTCCGAAGCACCACGTGATGATCGGGTGTGATAGGCTCTAACGTTCGCATACAACGGGTGTAAGCCAAATTTACACACGCAATACACTTAGGGTTCACTTGACGAGCCTAGTGTTGGGGAACGTAGTATTTTAAAATTTTCCTACGATCACGCAAGATCTATCTACCAGATGCATTGCAACGAGAGGGGAGAGTGTGTCTACGTACCCTCGTAGACCGGGAGCGGAAGCGTCAAGTGACGCGGTTGATGTTGTCGAACTTCTTCGCGATCCAACCGATCAAGCACCGAACGTACGGCACCTCCGCGTTTAGCACACGTTCAGCTTGATGACGTCCCACGAGCTCTTGATCCAGTTGAGCTTCACGGGAGAGTTTCGTCAGCACGACGGCGTGGTGACGGATATGATGTGTTCACCGGCGCAGGGCTTCGCCTAAGCTCCGCGACGGTATGACCGAGGTGTGATTCTGTGGAGGGGGGCACCGCACACGGCTAAAACAATTCAACTTATGTGTCTTTGGGTGCCCCCCTGCCCCCGTATATAAAGGAGCAAGGGAGGAGGGGCCGGCCACCTCCTATGGTGCGGCTAGGGAGGGGACTCCTACTAGGAATAGGATTGCAATCCTATTCCTAGTAGGATTCACCGGAAGGAAGAAGGGGGAAAGGATTAGGAGAGGTGGCGCCCCCCCCAATCCTAGTCCAACTAGGATTCCTAGGTGGGGGCGCCGGCCAGCTCTATGGGCTGCCTCTCTCTCACCCTTTAGGCCCACTATGGACCATTCCCTCTCGTAGGGGGTTCCGGTAACCCCCTCCGGCATTCCCGATAAATCCGAAACTTTTCCGGTATACTTCCGGTGTCCGAATATAGCCGTCCAATATATCAATCTTTATGTCTCGGACATTCCGAGACTCCTCGTCATGTCCGTGATCTCATCCGGTACTCCGAACTACCTTCGGTACATCAATACTCAAAAACTAATAATACCGATCGTCATCAAACGTTAAGCGTGCGGACCCTACGGGTTCGAGAACTATGTAGACATGACCGAGACTCATCTCTGGTCAATAACCAATAGCCGAACCTGGATGTTCATATTGGCTCCTACATATTCTACGAAGATCTTTTATCGGTCAGAACCGCATAACAACATACGTTGTTCCTTTTGTCAAACGGTATGTTACTTGCCCGAGATTCGATCGTCGGTATCTTTATACCTAGTTCAATCTCGTTGCCGGCAAGTCTCTTTACTCGTTCCGTAACACATCATCTCGTGACTAACTCATTAGTCTTTTGCTTGCAAGGCTTATTATGATGTGTGTTACCGAGAGGGCCCAGAGATACCTCTCCGACACTCGGAGTGACAAATCCCAATCTTGATCTATGCCAACACCACGAATACTTTCGGAGACACCTGTAGAGCATCTTTATGATCACCCAGTTACGTTATGACGTTTGATAGCACACAAGGTGTTCCTACGGTATTCGGGAGTTGCATAATCTCATAGTCATAGGAACATGTATAAGTCATGAAGAAAGCAATAGCAGTTAAACTAAACGATCATAGTGCTATGCTAACGGATGGGTCTTGTCCATCACATCATTCTCCTAATGATGTGATCCCGTTGATCAAATGACAACTCATGTCTATGGCTAGGAAACATAACCATCTTTGATCAATGAGCTAGTCTAGTCGAGGCATACTAGGGACATACTGTTTTGTCTATGTATCCACACATGTACTAAGTTTCCGGTTAATACAATTCTAGCATGAATAAAAGACATTTATCATGATATAAGGAAATACAAATAACATCTTTATTATTGCCTCTAGGGCATATTTCCTTCAGTCTCCCACTTGAACTAGAGTCAATAATCTAGCTCACATCGCCATGTGATTTAATACTGATAGTTCACATCTTTATGTGAATAACACCCATAGTTCACATCGCCATGTGACTAACACCCAAAGGTTTTACTAGAGTCAATAATCTAGTTCACATTGCTATGTGATTAATACCCAAGAGTAATAAGGTGTGATCATGTTTTGCTTGTGAGAGAAGTTTAGTCAACGGGTCTGTCACATTCAGATCCGTATGTATTTCGCAAATTTCTATGTCTACAATGCTCTGCATAAAGCTACTCTAGCTAATTGCTCCCACTTTCAATATGCATCCAGATTGATACTTAGAGTCATCTGAATTTAGTGTCAAAGTTTGCATCAGCGTAACCCTTTACGACGAACTCTTTATCACCTCCATAATCGAGAAACATTTCCTTAGTCATCCAATTACTAAGGATAATTTTGACCGCTCTATAATGATCTACTCCTGGATCATTATTGTACTTCCCTGTCAAACTCTTGGCAAGGTACACAACGTGTTTTGTACACAGCATGGCATACTTTATAGAACCTATGGCTGAGGCATAGGGAATGACTTTCATTCTTACTATATTTTTCTGCCGTGGTCGGGCATTGAGTCTTACTCAACTTCATACCTTGTAAAACAGGCAAGAATCCTTTCTTTGACTGATCCATTTTGAACCTTTTCAAAATCTTATCAAGGTATGTGCTTTGTGAAAGTCCAATTAAGCGTCTTTATCTATCTCTATAGATCTTGATGCTTAATATGTAAGCAGCTTCTCCGAGGTCTTTCATTGAAAAACTTTTATTCAAGTATCCTTTTATGCTATCCAGAAAATTCTACATCATTTCCGATCGACAATATGTCATTCACATATACTTATCAGAAAGGTTGTAGTGCTCCCACTCACTTCTTGTAAATACAGGCTTCACCGTAAGTCTGTATAAATCTATATGCTTTGATCAACTTATCAAAGCGTATATTCCAACTCCGAGATGCTTGCACCAGTCCATAGATGGATCGCTGGAGCTTGCACATTTTTGTTAGCACCTTTAGGATTGACAAAACCTTCGGGTTGCATCATATGCAATTTTTTCTTTAATAAATTCATTAAAGAATGTAGTTTTGTTATCCATTTGCCAGATTTCATAAAATGTGGCAATTGCTAACATGATTCGGACAGACTTAAGCATCGCTACGGATGAGAAAGTCTCATCGTAGTCAACTCCTTGAACTTGTCGAAAACCTTTCGCAACAAGTCGAGCTTAGTAAACAGTAACATTACCGTCAGCGTCGGTCTTCCTCTTGAAGATCCATTTATTTTCGATGGCTTGCCGATCATCGGGCAAGTCAACCAAAGTCCATACTTTGTTCTCATACATGGATCCCATCTCAGATTTCATGGCTTCAAGCCATTTTGCGGAATCTGGGCTCATCATCGCTTCCTCATAGTTCGTAGGTTCATCATGGTCTAGTAACATGATTTCCAGAACTGGGTTGCCGTACCACTCTGGTGCAGAACGTACTCTGGTTGATCTACGACGTTCAGTAGAAACTTGATCTGAAGTTTCATGATCATTATCATTAACTTCCTCACTAATTGGTGTAGGAATCACTGGAACAATTACCTGTGATGTACTACTTTCCAATCCGGGAGAAGGTACAATTACCTCATCAAGTTCTACTTTCCTCCCACTCACTTCTTTCGAGAGAAACTCTTTTTCTAGAAAGGATCCGTTCTTAGCAACTAATATTTTGCCTTCGGATCTATGATAGAAGGTGTACCCAACAGTCTCTTTTGGGTATCCTATGAAGACACATTTTTCCGACTTGGGATCGAGCTTATCAGGTTGAAGTGTTTTCACATAAGCATCGCAGCCCCAAATTTTAAGAAACGACAACTTTGGTTTCTTGCCAAACCATAGTTCATAAGGCGTCGTATCAACGGATTTAGATGGTGCCCTATTTAACGTGAATGCAGCTGTCTCTAAAGCGTAACCCCAAAACGATAGTGGTAAATCGGTAAGAGACATCATAGATCGCACCATATCCAATAAAGTACGGTTACGACGTTCGGACACACCATTACGTTGTGGTGTTCCAGGTGGCGTGAGTTGTGAAACTATTCCACATTGTTTCAAATGAAGACCAAACTCGTAACTCAAATATTCTCCTCCACGATCAGATCGTAGGAACTTTATTTTCTTGTTACGATGATTCTCTACTTCACTCTGAAATTCTTTGAACTTTTCTAATGTTTGAGACTTGTGTTTCATTAAGTAGATATACCCATATCTGCTCAAATCATCAGTGAAGGTCAGAAAATAACGATACCCGCCGCGAGCATCAACACTCATTGGTCTACATACATCAGTATGTATGATTTCCAACAAATCTGTTGCTCGCTCCATGGTTCCGGAGAACGGAGTTTTAGTCATCTTGCCCATGAGGCATGGTTCGCAAGCACCAAGTGATTCATAATCAAGTGATTCCAAAAGTCCATCATTATGGAGTTTCTTCATGCGGTTTACACCAATATGACCTAAACGGCAGTGCCACAAATAAGTTGCACTATCATTATTAACCTTGCATCTTTTTGGTTTCAATATTATGAATATGTGTATCACACGATCGAGATCCAATAAACTATTTTCATTGGGTGTATGACCATAGAAGGTTTTATTCATGTAAATAGAACAACAATTATTCTCTAACTTACATGAATAACCGTATTGCAATAAACATGATCAAATCACATTCATGCTCAACACAAACACCAAATAACAGTTATTTAGGTTCAACACTAATCCCGAAAGTATAGGGAGTGTGAGATGATGATCATATCAATCTTGGAACTGCTTCCAATATACATCGTCACTTCATCCTTTAACTAGTTTATGTTCATTATGCAACTCCCATTTCGAGTTACTACTTTTTAGCAACTAAACCAGTATCAAATACCGAGGGGTTGCTATGAACACTAGTAAAATACACATCAATAATCTGTATATCAAATATACCTTTGTTCACTTTGCCATCCTTCTTATCCGCCAAGTATCTAGGGCAATTCCACTTCCAGTGACCATTTCCTTTGCAGTAGAAGCACTTAGTTTCAGGCTTGAGTTTAGCTTTGGGTTTCTTCATGGGAGTGACAACTTGCTTTGTCATTCTTCTTGAAGTTCCCCTTCTATCCCTTTTGCCCTTTACTTGAAACAAGTGGTCTTATTAACCATCAACACTTGATGTTCTTTCTTGATTTCTACCTTCGCTGATTTCAGCATTGCGAAGAGCTCGGGAATTACCTTCGTCATCCCTTGCATATTATAGTTCATCACGAAGTTCTACTAACTTGGTGATAGTGACTAGAGAACTTTGTCAATTACTTTCTTATCTGGAAGATTAACCCCCACTTGTTTCAAGTAATTGTAGTACCCAGACAATCTGAGCACATGCTCACTCGTTGAGCTATTCTCCTCCATCTTTAGGCAAAGTACTGTCAGAAGTCTTATACCTCTAGACACGGGCATGAGTATGAAATACTAATTTCAACTCTTGGAACATCTTATATGCTCCGTGGAGTTCAAAACATTTTTGAAGTCCTGATTCTAAGCCGTAAAGTATGGTGCACTAAACTATCAAGTAGTCATCATATCGAGCTTTTGTCAAAACGTTCATAACGTCTGCATCTGCTCCTGCAATAGGTCTGTCACCTAGCGGTGCGTCAAGGACATAATTCTTCTGTGCATCAATGAGGATAATCCTCAGGTTACGGACCCAGTCCGTGTAATTGCTACCATCATCTTTCAACTTAGCTTTCTCTAGGAACATATGAAAAATAAACGGGGAGCAACATCGCGAGCTATTGATCTACAACATAGATATGCTAATACTACCAGGACTAAGTTCATGATAAATTAAAGTTCAATTAATCATATTACTTAAGAACTCCCACTTAGATAGACATCCCTCCGGTCATCTAAATGATCACGTGATCCAAATCAACTAAACCATGTCCGATCATCACGTGAGATGGAGTAGTTTCAATGGTGAACATCTTATGTTGATCATATCTACTATATGATTCACGCTCGACCTTTCGGTCTCCAGTGTTCCGAGGCCATATCTGTATATGCTAGGCTCGTCAAGTTTATCCCGAGTATTCTGCGTGTGCAAAACTGGCTTACACCCGTTGTATTTGAACGTAGAGCTTATCACACCCGATCATCACGTGGTGTCTCGGCACGACGAACTTTCGCAACGGTGCATACTCAGGGAGAACACTTATACCTTGAAATTTAGTAAGGGATCATCTTATAATGCTACCGTCGTTCTAAGCAAAATAAGAAGCATAATAAGATAAACATCACATGCAATCAAAATATGTGACATGATATGGCCATCATCATCTTGTGCTTTTGATCTCCATCTCCAAAGCACCGTCATGATCACCCTCGCAAAACATGATCATCTCATACAAGAACCGTATAACTCATCATGTCTTGACCATATCACATCACAACATGCCCTGCAAAAACAAGTTAGACGTCCTCTACTTTGTTGTTGCAAGTTTTACGTGGCTGCTACGGGCTTAGCAAGAACCGTTCTTACCTACGCATATAAAACCACAACAATGTTTCGTCAAGTATGTGCTGTTTTAACCTTCACAAGGACCGGGCGTAGCCACACTTGATTCAGCTAAAGTGAGAGAGACAGACACCCGCCAGTCACCTTTAAGCAACGAGTGCTCGTAACGGTGAAACCAGTCTCGCGTAAGCGTACGCGTAATGTTGGTCCGGGCCGCTTCATCTCACAATACCGCCGAAGCAAAGTATGACATGCTGGTAAGCAGTATGACTAGTATCGCCCACAACTCATTGTGTTCTACTCGTGCATATCATCTACGCATAGACCTGGCTCATGATGCCACTGTTGGGGAACGTAGTATTTTAAAATTTTCCTACGATCACGCAAGATCTATCTACCAGATGCATAGCAACGAGAGGGAAGAGTGTGTCTACGTACCCTCGTAGACCGGGAGCGGAAGCGTCAAGTGACGCGGTTGATGTTGTCGAACTTCTTCGCGATCCAACCAATCAAGCACCGAACGTACGGCACCTCCGCGTTCAGCACACGTTCAGCTTGATGACGTCCCACGAGCTCTTGATCCAGTTGAGCTTCACGGGAGAGTTTCGTCAGCACGACGGCGTGGTGACGGATATGATGTGTTCACCGGCGCAGGGCTTCGCCTAAGCTCCGCGACGGTATGACCGAGATGTGATTCTGTGGAGGGGGGCACCGCACACGGCTAAAACAATTCAACTTGTGTGTCTTTGGGTGCCCCCCTGCCCCCGTATATAAAGGAGCAAGGGAGGGAGGCCGGCCGGCCCTTCCTGGTGCGGCTAGGGAAGGAGTCCTACTAGGAATAGGATTGCAATCCTATTCCTAGTAGGATTCACCAAAAGGAAGAAGGGGGAAAGGAATAGGAGAGGTGGCGCCCCCCAATCCTAGTCCAACTAGGAACCCTAGGTGGGGGCGCCGGCCAGCCCTATGGGCTGCCTCTCTCTTTCCCTTTAGGCCCACTATGGACCATCCCCTCTCGTAGGGGGTTCCGGTAACCCCCTCCGGCATTCCCGATAAATCCGAAACTTTTCCGGTATACTTCCGGTGTCCGAATATAGCCGTCCAATATATCAATCTTTATGTCTCGGACATTCCGAGACTCCTCGTCATGTCCGTGATCTCATACGGGACTCCGAACTACCTTCGGTACATCAATACTCAAAAACTCATAATACCGATCGTCATCAAACGTTAAGCGTGCGGACCCTACGGGTTCGAGAACTATGTAGACATGACCGAGACTCATCTCTGGTCAATAACCAATAGCGGAACCTGGATGTTCATATTGGCTCCTACATATTCTACGAAGATCTTTTATCGGTCAGAACCGCATAACAACATACGTTGTTCCTTTTGTCAAACGGTATGTTACTTGCCCGAGATTCGATCGTCGGTATCTTTATACCTAGTTCAATCTCGTTGCCGGCAAGTCTCTTTACTCGTTCCTTAACACATCATCTCGTGACTAACTCATTAGTCTTTTGCTTGCAAGGCTTATTATGATGTGTGTTACCGAGAGGGCCCAGAGATACCTCTCCGACACTCGGAGTGACAAATCCCAATCTTGATCTATGCCAACACCACGAATACTTTCGGAGACACCTGTAGAGCATCTTTATGATCACCTAGTTACGTTGTGACGTTTGATAGCACACAAGGTGTTCCTACGGTATTCGGGAGGTGCATAATCTCATAGTCATAGGAACATGTATAAGTCATGAAGAAAGCAATAGCAGTTAAACTAAACGATCATAGTGCTATGCTAACGGATGGGTCTTGTCCATCACATAATTCTCCTAATGATGTGATCCCGTTGATCAAATGACAACTCATGTCTATGGCTAGGAAACATAACCATCTTTGATCAATGAGCTAGTCTAGTAGAGGCATACTAGGGACATACTGTTTTGTCTATGTATCCACACATGTACTAAGTTTCCGGTTAATACAATTCTAGCATGAATAAAAGACATTTATCATGATATAAGGAAATACAAATAACATCTTTATTATTGCCTCTAGGGCATATTTCCTTCACCTAGCATGTACAGACATGGCCTCGGAACACGGAAGACCGAAAGGTCGAACATGAGTCGTATAGAAGATACGATCAACATAAAGATGTTCACCGTTGATGACTAGTCCGTCTCACATGATGATCGGACACGGCCTAGTCGATTCGGATCATGTATCACTTAGATGACTAGAGAGATGTCTATCTGAGTGGGAGTTCATTAAATTTGTTTAGATGAACTTAATTGTCATGAAAATAGTCTAAAATCTTTACAATATGTCTTGTTGATCCAATGGCCCACGCTAATGTTGCCCTCAACTTCAACGCGTTTCTAGAGAAAACCAAGTTGAAAGACGATGGTAGCAACTATACGGATTGGGTCCGTAACTTGAGGATCATCCTCATAGCTGCCAAGAAAGCATATGTCCTTGAAGCACCGCTAGGTGATGCACCTGTTTTCCCAGCAGCCCAAGACGTTATGAACGCCTGGCAGTCACGTAGTGATGATTACTCCCTGGTTCAGTGCAGCATGCTTTACAGCTTAAAATCGGGGCTCCAAAAGCGTTTTGAGCAGCACGGAGCATATGAGATATTCCAAGAGATAAAAATGGTTTTCCAAGCTCATGCCCGAGTCGAGAGATATGACGTCTCCGACAGCTTCTACAGTTGTAAGATGGAGGAGAATAGTTCTGTCAGCGAGCATATACTCAAATTGTCTGGGTTGCACAATCGCTTGTCTTAGTTGGGAATTAATGTCCCAGATGAAGCGGTCGTTGACAGAATACTTCAGTCGCTCCCACCTAGCTACAAGAGCTTCGTGATGAACTTTAATATGCAAGGGATGGAGAAGTCCATTCCCGAGGTGTATTTAATGCTGAAATCAGCGGAGGTGGAGATCAAGAAAGAACATCAAGTGTTGATGGTGAATAAAACCACTAAGTTCAAGAAAGACAAGGGTAAAAAGAACTTCAAGAAGGATGGCAAAAGAGTTGCCGCGCCCGGTAAGCCAGTTGTCGGGAAGAAGCCAAGGAATGGACCCAAGCCTGAGACTGAGTGCTTTTATTGCAAGGGAATGGGTCACTGGAAGCGGAACTGCCCCAAATACTTAGCAGATAAGAAGGCCGACAACATCAAAGGTATATGTGATATACATGTTATTGATGTGTACCTTACCAGCGCTCGTAGTAGCTCCTGGGTATTTGATACCAGTGCAGTTGGTCACATTTGTAACTCAAAGCAGGAGTTGCGGAATAAGCGGAGACTCGCGAAGGATGACGTGACGATGCGCGTCGGGAATGGTTCCAAGGTTGATGTGATCGCCGTCGGCACGCTACCTCTGCATCTACCTTCAGGATTAGTTTTAAACCTCAATAATTATTATTTAGTACCAGCTTTGAGCATGAACATTGTATCTGGATCTCGTTTAATGCGAGATGGCTACTCATTTAAATCCGAGAATAATGGTTGTTCTATTTATATGAGAGAAATGTTTTATGGTCATGCCCTGCTGGTCAATGGTTTATTCTTAATGAATCTCGAACGTGATGTTACACATATTCATAGTGTGAATGCCAAAAGATGTAAGGTTGATAATGATAGTCCCACATACTTGTGGCACTCCCGCCTTGGTCATATTAGTGTCAAACGTATGAAGAAGCTCCATGCGGATGGACTTTTGGAGTCTCTTGATTATGAATCATTTGACACGTGCGAACCATGCCTTTTGGGCAAGATGACCAAGACTCCGTTCTCCAGAACAATGGAGCGAGCAACCAACTTATTGGAAATCATACATACTGATGTGTGCGGTCCAATGAGTGTTGAAGCTCGCGGTGGCTATCGTTATGTTCTCACCCTCACTGATGACTTGAGTAGATACGGGTATCTCTACTTGATGAAACACAAGTCTGAGACCTTTGAAAAGTTCAAGGAATTTCAGAATGAGGTTGAGAATCAACGTGACAGAAAAATAAAGTTCTTACGATCGGATCGTGGAGGAGAATATTTAAGTCACGAATTTGGCACGCACCTAAGGAACTATGGAATTATTTCACAATTGACGCCGCCCGGAACACCTCAGCGTAATGGTGTGTCCGAACGTCGTAATCGTACTCTGTTGGACATGGTGCGATCTATGATGTCTCTTACCGACTTACCGCTATCATTTTGGGGTTGTGCTTTAGAGACTGCCGCATTCACTTTAAATAGGGCACTGTCTAAATCCGTTGAGACGACACCGTATGAACTTTGGTTTGGGAAGAAACCTAAGTTGTCGTTTCTAAAAGTTTGGGGATGCGATGCTTATGTCAAGAAACTTCAACCTGAAAAGCTCGAACCCAAATCGGAAAAATGCGTCTTCATAGGATACCCTAAGGAAACTATTGGGTACACCTTCTACCTCAGATCCGAAGGCAAGGTCTTCGTTGCCAAGAATGGATCCTTTCT
>LR738716.1:45960844-45973377 GCA_902687465.1 Secale cereale
GTCGTTGGCGATCCACTCGGCGTTGTCCATCATGTCGCGAGAGTCAACGGTGCCATCCACATGATCTATTAGGCTGTTCTCACGGAAGAGCAACGTGAAGTACGTCTTCCACGCGAAGTACGTGGAGTTGGAGGCGTCGAGGACAACGGGGACGCGTGTGTGTACGTTGATGTCGCGGATCTCAGCGGGGTCGACTGCGAAGGGGTTGGAGGAGGCGGACGACATGGCGGCGGCGCGGCGGGGTAAGGCGGCGCGGTGGCGGAGAGAGGTGGCGGCGGCGACGGCGTGGGGCAGCGTCGCCGGCGGCTGATCGCGGCGCCGACGGTGGCTTGGGGGAGCGGCGTGGCAGGAGGGCGGCGCGGCGGCGGCGGCTGCGGCGGTAGATCGCGGCGGCGGCGGCGGCCCGAGGCGGCGGCGACTAGGGTTAGCGGAAGTGGGAGGATCGACTTGCGATAGATACCATGTAGAGAATAATTTGGTGCATCGATGATTAATTGATCGTGCACTAGGCACATATATATAGGTACAAGGGGTGCGACCGGTGTCTTGTCTCCCGAGATACAAGTAAATACAGAGGAAGAGAGACACAATAGATACGTCATACAAAATCCAGACCTACGTACATGTACACATGTTCAACATTCAGTGCCCACCATGTTAGAGCATCTCCAGCCGTTGGCTTTCGCCAGGAGGCATAAAAATCGTCTCCCGGGGGCGAGCAAGCTGTGGGGCGGTTAGACACCCAGCCGTCACTCCTAGGTCGTCCCAAGGCGTCGTCATCGTCTCATTTTTCGGTCCACTTTCGACGAAAAATGGCCTGATATCGGCGCGAATCGGCCCGTATTCGGCGTTAATTCTAAACATAAATAATTTTTTTATCACATAGTTCATCACAGAAAATCAATAGAAACTATATAGTTCAATACAAATTATATAGTTCAACAAATAAAACTCATATTTCATCACATGTCGAGCTAGGCGTCGCCCTTGATCCTTCATAGGTGCTCCACCGGATCCTGCTATAGTTGTTGATGCAGCTGTGGGTCTCGGATCTCCTGACGCATATTGAGGTAGGTAGTCCAGGTTACCGATAGGTGGTGATCGACTTGGGCAAGAGGACCCTGCCTGTAGTATGGTTCAGTGGCAAACACTGGCTCTTCCTGCTCGCTCTCAATGATCATGTTGTGTAAGATAACACAACAAGTCATGATCTCCCACATTTGATCTTTCGACCATGTGTGAGCAGCGTACCGGACAACAGCAAATCGAGACTGGAGCACACCAAATAACAGCTCGACATCCTTCCTACAAGCCTCCTAAACCTTTGCAAAGTGGGAGTTCTTGCCACCCCACACAGGATTTGAGATAGTCTTCACAGATGTGGACCATCTCGGATAGATGCCATCAGCTAGGTAGTACCCCTTGTTGTAGTGTTGGCCATTGACCTTGAAGTTCACCGGAGGAGCATGACCTTCAATAAGCTTGGCAAAGGCACGGGAGCACTGCAGCACGTTGATGTCATTGTGAGTTCCTGGCATACCAAAGAAGGAGTGCTAAATCCAGAGGTCATGTGTGACCACTGCCTCTAGTACCACACTGCAACCGTCTTTGGCGCCTTTGTACATCCCCTGCCAAGAAAATGGACAGTTCTTCCATTTCCAATGCATGCAGTCGACGCTTCCAAGCATCCCAGAAAATCCTCTTTCTGCATTCTGTGCTAGGATCCGAGCAGTGTCTTCAGGATTGGGTGATCGCAAGTATTGCGGTCCAAACACTACCACCACCGCCCCGCAGAACTTGTAGAAACACTCAATGGTCATGGACTCGGCCATGCGCCAGTAGTGGTCGAGTGAATCACCGGGAGCTCCGTATGCAAGCATCCTCATAGCTGTCGTGCACTTCTGGATTGAGGTGAATCCAAGTGCGGCGGTGTAATCCTTCTTGCACTTGAAGTAGCTGTCGAACTCCCGGATGGAATTCACAATCCCGAGGAAAAGGTTTCAGCTCATTCGATAACGGCGGCGAAATACTTTGTCGCCGTGCAGGGGAGCATCAGTGAAGTAGTTGGAGTAGAGCATCTAGTAGCCTTCCAGGCGATGCTGGTTCTTTACTTTCATCTGCCTCGGCGCCGAGCCACCTCGCCGCGGCTTTTCATTGCTCGCGAGCAGGCCGGCGAGGGCGGCGAGGACCATGAGATGTTCCTCTTCCTGGGCGTCGGCATTGGCTTCCTCCTGCAGCAGTACGATGAGCGCCTCCTCGTCGTCCGAGTCCATTGTTGAGTAGGCAAATCGCCGAACACCTTGCGGGCTGGTGGAGAGGCCGAACGCCGGAAAAATCGCTCCGAACGGTGGTGGAGAGGCTGCCGCAGCGAAATCTCTTCTCTTTTTCGGCGGGGAATGGTGGTGGGTAGTGGGCGGCGTCGGGATCAGCACGGTGGTGGCCGAGCACGCGGGGTGTGGGAGGTGAATCTGGACTATGGCTTCACTTTTCACCTGACAGTGTGGCCTAGCCGTGTTTTTCCCTTGCGCCGGAGCCCCCGAGCGACCCCCAGTGCGCCGGGTTCAGCCTGCGTTCACCGGGCCCAAAAACGGGCCGAGCCGTCGGATTTCGGCATCTTGGGGGCGTGACTGAGGCGTTTTTCGGCGCCGGCGCGTAAAAAGTCACCTGGGGGCTGTTGGGGGCACGGGTGGAGTTGCTCTTATCCCAACTCCAATGCACGTCCCAAACTTTCCAGCCGCATTCATTTGAAACTAAATGGACATAAATCATGGCTCAACGTGCGGAAGCAAACGAACAAACATCCGTTTTTCATTCGCTTTCGACCCATTCTGACTAAAATTTGGTCCGCGTTTGCGTTGAAATGGACAGCGCGCGACAGACATGATGCATGCCCTTGTCCTTCCCTGGCCCACCCGCCAGGGGCACACGCGCTCACTTTCTCTCCCTTTCCCCAAAACCCTCACGCGCTCCCCCTCCCCTCCCTGCTCATGACCAGCACCCCGAAGAAACCCGGCAACCCCGCCGCCACCGTGTGCCCCGCGCCAAGGAAGAAGAGCCTGCAATAGCCGCGGTCGGAACTCACCGCCGCGAGCCCCCTCGCCTACCGTCATGGGAGACATCGAAGTGTCATTCCTGAGGATGTCCCTTGCCCGAGAGGGGGTGTGCAGGGCCGAAAATAGAGCGCCCGAGGCTAACACCTTGGTCGCCAAAAACCAAGGGGAAGCGGTCCCCATGACGGCCGACGGCGGGCAGCCCAAGCAATACGGACTCTAGCTGAACACCATTCTGGCGGCCAGTACGGCTCCGGAATCGGATAAGCAACCCCTTACGAAAGGGGGAGGAGCACCAGCTCCAACGACAGCCTCCACTAATCCGGAGGAGCCCAATGCTCTGGAGGAAGTGCTGCAAAGCGCTTCTGTCGTGGCGAAACACCGAAGATTCAGTGTGCTAAGAGCGGACTGAATGAAGCCTTCAACATCCTACTGATGGGCTTTGAGGTATGTGATGTAATGTTCTAAAAAAACTTTACACTTTATTCATGTAGAATAATAATTTTGTGTATGGACAATAGCCCCTGATGCTCTGTCCGGTTTAGAAGAAACCAGACAGAGGATCCATATAGTATTCGGGAGTGTAACGTATTGTGATGTTATTAAAACATGCCTCCATGTTGGTGGCAACTGCCCAGGCCGCAGAAGTTTCCGAACTCAATCAGAAGCTTCAGGTGGCCGACGAGGAACTCGACCGCATCAATAAGCGGCTCGACGAAACGCAAGGTATGTGCATGGTGTATTTTAAAAAAGAAATATTCTCATATTTGAGATGATATGTATAATGAGAGGTTAAATCATCTGATGCTTTGATTATGATCACAGCTGGCGCAGCCGAGGTCGAGACCCTCAAAGGCACCCTTGCCGAGGCCAAAAAGGAGGCGGAGGCGAATAAGGCAGCCGCTCACAAAGCGGCTGCCAAACTGGAGGCCAAACAAGCTACCCGCCGCAAGCACGAAGTTCGGGTGGCCGAAGTCGAGCAGGAGCTGAAGGATGCCACATTGGAGCAGCAGACTGCGGCCCCGTCCTCCGATCTTGCCAAGGCTCTTCATGATGCCAAAGGGGCACGGAGCGAGTCCCGGAGCACTCGCGAAGAGATCCACCAGGCGGTGCAGATAGTGGATGGTAAGGCCTTTCTTTTGCAGAGTATCTTTGGAGGTCAGAGGTATGCTTCGCTCACGCGAGTGTGGAGTTCTCCAGGCGCGTTTGCGGATCTTCTGAGGAGTGCCGCCGATGTCGCACAGTTCTTCAGATCCCAGGAGGGGAACTCAACAAAGAAGTTGTTCTGGTCGCAATTTCTTGCACCGGAACACCCGACGCCTCTGAATGACCAGCTGAAGAAGCTGGTGGAGCTGCATAGGTTGGCGGGTTTGGCCATGAAGGACTTAATAGTCCAAATCTGGCCAACCGAACCGATCCCTAGCAGCTACTTCGGTTTGGTGAAGCGGCTTGTCGATGCACGGCCGCTGATTGATGTTGTGAAGCGCTCGGCCTGCATAGAGGGTGCCCGGATGGCCTTCACCCGCGTTAAAATGCAATGGGCAAAGATGAAGATCGCCGAAGTGGCAACCGCAGGCCCGCCCGAAGGCAAAGATCATCAGAAGCCGGAGAGGTACTTCGATGACGTCCTAGAAGGAGCCCGCGTGATAGAAGGCTAGTGTTCTAAGGACGTAATATTTGATTAAGTTTGTTTAGTCTGTACGAACTATGTTGTAAACCCATGATGTTATATATCTATGTCCGCGCCTTTCATTCGAGCGACTTTTCCTCCTGTGCGGTCATTTCTTGTTATATTTCTGAAAGTTACTAGTCATCGGCTTTAGCCCCCATGTAGATGCTACAGGGGTGTTCGGCATGACGCGTGATCACACTTTATCCAACATGTTGGTTCGTAAAGGAGGTGTCCACGAGGTGAACCAGGCAATCAGATTATGCGGCTGTATTACTTTCACTTAGCCATAGGAGTTTGACTGTGGGGCCAGGTACTAGCCCCTTGTGCGTGTGCGACTATCTGGACTACGGTGCCTTTTCGACGCGGCTGGGAAAAGACCAGACCCTCGTGTAACACGGGGTGAATCGCTAACGATTTGTAGTATAATACTAAGTCGCCGAATCGCTGACTAGCTCTCGCCTATCATGACAGTCAGTTTTCGGCTTTCTCTACTGAGGTACTTGACCGAACGAACCAGAAATACAATTGCGGTAGTTCTCCCTTTACTACCTTAGCCGAACAATGCGGAACGTAAGGTGGTAAGCACAAGAGCCGGGCAACCCAATTATAGACCCAAGACATGATTCGGAGCCGATGCATATAATGCAATATCCGAGACGCCGAAGAGTTCCCTATAGGTGTTCGGACTTGAAATGTGCTGGGCCGCAAACAACCCCCGGTGTTAAGGCCGGATTGAAGCACATGTGGCAGTCTGAGGTAGGGAGGGAACACATATGATGATGTAAAATAAAAGGAATACCAAACAGAATGGTGATCAACTGCTTCCTCTACACCCTGATTAATACGGTGAGTTGTGTTGTTACAGATAATGCCAAAAACATCGAGGTCATTTTACATGCCAAAATTTTATACAAGGGAAAGGTTTACATAGATCCTAAATGAAATGGTTTAAGAATCCCAATGATACCCTGCTGCACGTTTGTGATACATCCTTGAAGGGGAGGAATCCGATGGTCATCTGTCAAAACAGAGGAACCTAAAAAGAGATCCTCGCGCGACCATAGATCAGGTAGGTTCTTTAACGAACCTACAATTGTCGGTGTCAAAACCGGCGGATCTCGGGTAGGGGGTCCCGAACTATGCGTCCGAGGATCGATGGTAACAGGAGGCTGGGGACACGATGTTTACCCAGGTTCAGGCCCTCTCGATCAAGGTAAAACCCTACTTCCTGCTATATTAGTATGAGTGAATATGTGTACAAGAGTTGATATACCTCAAGATCGTAATGGCTAAACCCTAGGTCTACCCTATGAGGATATTATGATTCTTCTCTAGCCTCTATGGACTAAACCCTCCGGTTTATATACACACCGGAGGGGCCTAGGGTTTGTACATATCATCTTGCAGAGGAAGGAAAATCTACACCCGAGCCTAAAACTTGCCATTACAAGAATCCAGGAGTCCTATCCGGATACGAGAGATGATCTTCTATAATAATCTTCACGGCCCACCAGTCCGGCCCTCCAGGAGTTTTTACGGCCACCCGAGGACCCCCCGATCCTGGACTCCCTCAATAGTCCCTGAACCTGTCGTCGACGACGATGAGTTCGGCTTCCGTATTGTCTTCGGCATTGCAAGGCAGGTTCCTCCTCCCGAATATATCTTCTGCAAATAGATAGATTGTGTTCGGCTCTGCAAGATTAGTACGACCCTTAGCCTCAAAGGCAAGGCTTTGAAAGAAAATGAATAATGTGTCTCTACTGACAACTTTTGGGTGAAGCATCGCGTCCGACCCACTAACATATCAAACCGTTTTATTTTGTCCTAGTTTCGCGTTTCGAGGTATATCCTCATTGACACGTCCCGTCAGAATAGAGATCGTGCCCGCTTATTGTGGGATTCTTATTATTGTGACGTGAGCACCCACGCCGCGCATTACGCAGGACCGCTTTGGGAACCGGCGAGTTTTATGGCTAAGGTGGGGGGACGCTCTGTATTTGCAGCGTTATAAAAGGACTCCAATCCCTTTCATCAGCCCCACGCCTTCCTCAAGCTCGAGCTCTCCAATCTCCCTTGCCCCCGTAATCTCATCTCCTGCGCCCACAACTCCTCGTTCCTCAACCACTACTCCCCTTCCCAGCAATGGCTGGATCCGGTGCCAGAGGCAAGTGGGAGGCTTCCACGGTCACCGAAAAGACCGTGGAGGATCTATGGAGCACGGGGTATCTCGCTGGCGACATCGCACACCGAGTCCCCCCAAAGGGCTAGGTGATTCCCGTTCCTAAGGCGGGCAAGAGGGTAGTTTTCACCTCTCATTTTGTTAGTGCTAGGCTAGGGTTTCCACTCCACCCATTTGTTCGGGGTCTTTTATTCTTCTACGGGATAGATTTCCATGATCTAGCCCCGAACTCAATTCTTCACATATCCGCTTTCATAGTGATGTGTGAAGCCTTTCTCCGCATCCCCCCACACTTTGGCCTGTGGCTTAAGACCTTCAATGTGAAGCCGAAGGTGGTTGATGGGGAGCACGCGGAGTGCGGGGGCGTCATGATCAGCAAGCTCCCGAACGCAACTTGGCTCAAGGGCTCGTTCGTGGAGACAAACAAGGTCTGGCAGCAGGAATGGTTCTACATCACCGAACCCCGCGACACCAAGTGGGCGACGGAACCTGCTTTCAGATCCGGACCCCCAATGAGGTTGACCTCCTGGACCAAGAAGGGTCTGGACTGGGGGTCGCACACTGAGGTAATGACTCGTGGGTCGTGTGTCCGGCGTGATCTCCAAGGGGCACCTGCTCTCCTCCGTGATCCAGGTGATGCTGACCCATCTCGTTCTCCCTTGACAAAGCCGGGATTCCTCCCTGTGGGAGTTCAATCCGGCAGGAGACAAGCCGCTGAAGCATCTCTTCGTCTCTACACACAAAGAGATCTGGAAGCACCTCTTCAAGAGCCAGAAGGAATGGCGCAAAGAGGACGAGGATGCGGGCTTCAACACTGAATTTTCCACCATAGAGGTAATAATGATCCTTGCCAAACACATACCCTTTCCCTTATTTAATGATAATAAAAGTTGGAATTTTTACGTGATATACAGGGCTGGACGAAGAAGGTGTCCCGGATTAAGTATTCGGCGCCTTTGCCCGAAGAGCCAGCACTGCCTCTACTGACGGCGATCCTGGTTCTGGCGCCGTACAAGGCGTCGACAAAGAAGGCTAAGAAGACAAAGGGCAAGGGGGCCGGAGACAGCCCCCGTCCTGCGGGCAAGAAGCCCGAGGACCTCCACATTCTCTCCTCCGACGAGGCGGAGGAAGATGATGAGGAGGAAGAAGAAATGCCCCCTGCGCAAGGCAGGGGGAGGAAGAGGGGGGTTATTGCTGATGCGGGTACGGCCGTGCTCCGGAGGAAACTAAACATCAGAGCTAGTTCGAGTTCATCCGAACATAGCTATGTGATGCAGCCTAGGGAAAAAACCCTGCCCATGACGTAAGTTAGTCCGGACTCAAGTGCTGCATCTTTGTTTATTCAGTTTTTATGGCATTTTACTTAATATTTTTCTCCTGCTGACCTACAGCCCTCCCGGTGTAAACCCCGATGTTACATCATCGGAGGGGAACTTGCTGGCGCCTGGGGAGACGGAGAGTGGCCCGCCAGTCTGGGCTCCATCGTCCGTAATCGGCGGGGACACCGAAGTGTCGTCCTAGCGGGTTATCTCCGCCCAAGGATACGAGGGCGGGGCAGGAGACAGGGCGGCCAAGGGTAATACCTCGGCGGCCGCTGACCATGGGGGAACGGCCCCCATGGAGACCGAAGACGTGGGTCCCAAACAATCCGGGGCCCCACCGAATACCATCCCGGAGCCTAAAGCGGCTCCAGGGTCCGAAGACCCGGCTCCTCAAGCGGAGGAGGCTACGGCGGCACCCAAAGTAAATCCGGAGGCGCCGGATTCTATTGAGTGAGCACTGCAAAGTGCTCTCATCATTGAAGAACACCGCACCGTGATGGGTGCGGTGATGAAGAAGATTCAGTCCGTCAAGGGCGGACTGAATGAAACCTTCAACAGTCTTTTAACAGGCTTTGAGGTAAGCAATGTAATGCTTTTAAGAATTTTTATTTGTTTTAAATACACATATATAACCAGTAGCCCCTGATGCTTTGTGTGATTCTGAAATGAATCGGACGAAGTATCCATAGAGTAGCATATTTACAAAGCTGAACTGTCGTGCAGGCTTCCTTAGTTATGGCGACTATGCGAGACACAGAGGTTGACGAACTAAATCAGAAGCTCGAGGTGGTCAATGCGGACCTCGACCGCATCAACCGGCGTTTTGATGAAACGCAAGGTATGCGGGTTTTTGTTTTAAAATGTCAATAAGACTTTAATTGATTGAGTATGAGTACAAACTCTAATATTGTATTATGTATTACACAGTTGGTGCCGCTGAGCTCGAGGCCCTCAAGGGCGAGATTGCCAAGGCCAAGGAGGAGGCCAAGGCGAACAAGGCGGCCGTTGATAAAGAGGCTGCTAATTTGGAGGCCAAAAAGGCGGAGTGCGAGAAGCACAAATCTCGGGTGTCCGAAGTCGAGGTCGAGCTCCAAGATGCCATTCGTAAGTGTGAGGCATCGGAGAAGAAGGCTTCGGAGCAGGCGACCGAGCAGTCTGCGGCAGTGAAAGCTGCCCAGGATGCGCGAGGCGAGTCACGCAGCGCTCGTCAAGAAATTGAGCAGGCACGACAGATAGCATCTGGTAAGATATTTCTCTTACAGAGCATCTTCGGAGGGCGGAAGTATATTGGGCTGACACGATTGTGGAGTTCTCCAGGCATGTTTGCTGATCTTTCGAGGAGCAGCGCAGACGTCGCCCAGTATTTCCGAGCCCTGGAGGGGAACAACACGGAAAAGCTGTTTTGGTCGCAGTTCGAGGCGCCAAAACATCCGGTGCCCCTCAGCGACCAGATGAAGCAGTTGATCAAGCTGCACGATATAGCGGTTTCGGCCATGAAGGACTTAATAGTCCCGCTATGGCCCGTTGAGCCAATCCTGAGTAGTTACTTCAGATTGGCGAAGCGGCTCGTCGAGGCGAGTCCGTGGGTCGATGCACTAACGCGTTTGGCCTGCATAGAAGGTGCTCGGATGGCCTTCGCTCGCGTCAAAGTGCATTGGGCGAAGATGAATGCAGTGCATATAGCTACTGCTGGCCCGCCCGCAGGCAAGGAGCACCGCAAGACGGAGCAGTACTTCGAGGACGTCATCGACGGCGCCCGCCTTGTAAAAGGCCAGTGTTCGAAGGATGTTGCCTTCGAATGATTGTATCCGGATGTAAAGACTAGGCTTATGAATCCGATGCATATATAACTTTTGCGTTATTTATAATATCAGCGTTTTTTACCTCGTGTGTGACTATTTATCTTAAATCTAAAAGTTTCCGGTTGTCGGCTTCAGCCCCCAGGTACATAGTACTCGGATGTTCGGTCATATGCAAATACACTCTTTATCCAACGTCTTGGTCCGTATAGGAGGTGTATGCGGAGCGAACCAGGCAATCAGACTATGCGACATTATTCCTTTCACTTAGTCATAGGAGCTTGACAAGTGGGGCTAGGTACTAGCCCCTGGTGCGGATGAAGTATCCAATTGCACTTGGCTGGGCGAAAAACCAACCCTTCGTATTACACGGGGTAGATCTCTATCGTTCATCATATAAAACTAAGTCACCGGATTGCAGACCAGGTTCTCGCTTATCATGACAGTCAATTTTCGGCTTTCTCTACTGAGGTACTTGACCGGACTAGCCAGAAGTACTATCGCAGAAGTTCTCCCTTTACACCCTAGCCGAACAATCGGGAACGTAGGGGTAAGCACAGGAGCCGGGAAACCCAACCATTGACCCAAGACATGATTCAAAACTGATACATATAATGCAAATATCCAGGACGCCGAACACTCCCTATAGGTGTTCGGTCTTTTTAGCATATACCAGGGCTGACTATAGCCCCTGGTAGTAAACCCTTATTGACAAGGCACATATGGCAATCTGATGCGGGAAAAGAACATTCCATGGTGAGTGAATAAAACTCTGGACATAATATGAGTAAAACTATTCTATTAATATCCCTCTATAGTACGACGAGCCGCAAACTTTACAGATAATGCCGATGACCTTTTTTGGACATTTTACATGCCAAAAAGGTATATAACAAGAAAGAGAAAAAAGGTTTACACAGTGTCTTAATCTAAAAAAGAAACCTTAGTGCGGGTCTCTGCTCCACGTTTGCGCCGTTTCCTCATTTGTAATGTCTCCTTGAAAGTGTGAGTATGATGGTCGTGTGTAGAATGGAAAAAGTAAACCTGGAAAAGAATAAATCGATCCGGTGTGGCCATAACAAGTCTGGTTCGTTTAATGAACCTAAAGAAGGTAAGTTTAAAGTCCGAATAGGGTCTAACCGAACTATGGACTATATGCAGGTGCCCCCGGTCGTCGCCCAAGGAATTTTTAAGGCATAATTATGTACTCGAGGCACATATACTATCACCTTATGGGGCAGCCGAGGAGGGCGTAGCTATCAATCTTGCTCAGGTTCATCTGAGCTACCGCATTGAAGCGTGTGTCGAACACGTTTAGCTGTGTCCGCTGTTGATAGATTATCTGGCTTGAATAGGCCGCATTGGACTTCGGCCGCTAAGGCTGCAGTGTCCTCCTCCGTACAGAGAGAGCGCTCCATATTTCCATTGACCGTGATAACGCCACGTGGTCGAGGCACCTTGAGCTTTAAATAGGCATAATGCGGGACTGCATTAAAGCAGGCGAAGGCCGTTCTTCCGAGTAGAGCGTGATAGCCACTTCGGAATGGAGCTGTGTCAAAGAGTAGCTCTTCGCTTCGAAAGTTGTCGGGAGAACCGAATACAACCTGTAATGTTAAAGAGCCTCTGCAGCGAGCTTCAACGCCCGATATCACTCCTTTAAAGGTCATGCTGCATGGCTTGTGTCAGGACCGGTTTTCTGTAAAATAATTACCGAGAGACCTACCTTTTTATCGAACCAGCACAGAAGAATACTTCTCACTGGTAGACAAATCCTTGATACAGAATTCCAGAGTACTGAATATTATAGATGGTTGAACTGAGGTTGCTCAACAATTTATTACAAGCACGCCGATATAATACATAAGGGCGGATATGACACAATAGTAGGGTGGCGTACTACTAATTCGTAATAAAAAGGTGATGGATATGTCACAGTGTGGTGGGTGGCGTGACTCCATTATCTTACAGTTCATCGAGTGTTGGAGTGAGACCCGATAATTTATTTGGTGGTTGGCGAAAGCGGTTATATAACAGTGGTCAACTCCAAGATCGCAAGGGACTGACTGGGACTCCACTAGACGTCGGACTCGCTATCGAACTCTTCATCCATGAGATCACCTTCGTCAACATCTGGCCAAATCAACAAGCGAGGTGAGTACTTTGAATGTACTCGCAAGACAGTTCGGACATAAGATATAATAAATGCAAACATGATGCATGTGAGTATTCTAGCATTATGTATCCGAATAATATAATTTCCGTGCTGTAAGTAAAAATAGAAGTCGGGCGGTAATCCTCCCGAAATCCATAAGATAAATGAAAGAAAACCAAACGAGTGTCTGAGTGACGCCTCATGAGGAAATTGAATAAAAACATGCCACAGTCGGACGTCTGGGCGACGTCACAGAAAGGGCTTATAATGAAGGTAAATAACAAGAATGCCACAGTCGGACGTCTGAGCGACATCACATAAAGGGCTTATAAGGAAAATTAAATAACAAGAACGCCACA
>LR738716.1:45983546-45995020 GCA_902687465.1 Secale cereale
ACAGTCGGACGTTTGAGTGACATCACATAAAGGGCTTATAAATAACAAGAATGCCACAGTCGGACGTCTGAGCGACATCACATAAAGGGCTTATATAAACAATCGTATAACGGTAAAATACTTTAGGAGGTAAATCAGTACAGGGATAACTGGTTAGTTCATCTACCCAAAATGAACTTGACAAAAATCACCACTCTTGTTACTATCATAAAATTACTAGAGACGGTCACCGGGGTTGACACGAAGATTGACTCTAGGCCATAAACATGGCTACTCGGAAGATTTGACTCTGCAGAGCTTGTACTCTTAAATCACAGCCAACAGATTCCACTAGCCACAGGGACTAGTTCCGTCTACGATGTTTTAGCAGAAACACAACTGACCAGTACACACCCATTTCATATCCTGCTATCCGGACCCGTGACAACATTCACGAAAAACTTTAAGATGGGGAGGCTACAACCTCGAATAGCATGGGATCAAATTTATATATGCGCGCTCTAAGGGGTGCCCCCCTATCGGTCCCAACCGGAAACACCTATGCCCCCTGACCGGATGACGGGCTTTAATCCAGGGCCATGGAACCCTCATCCCGACCCCTCTACTTGGTGTGTACACGGAAAGAGGTTTGCAACTGACTAAACCGTAATCTTAACATACGGCATATGACAATACCAAAAGGAGATGAATGGAGTCATGACTTGATCCATGGTGATACTAGAATTAACCAATGACTAGCATGCTCCAACAATACTAGTACACGACCCATCATGTCACCACATGACCGGGGTGTTTCAATCATCATTCGAGTTCACCCAAAGCATGCTTGCATGAAGTATAATCATCCACAAATGCTTATATGACCATGCTATGAAGAAAAACCACTCGAGCAAACATGCAACACACTCATCATATCAAAGGTTCAAACATGCTTGCCTGGTTCGGAGTAGTTGGAGTCTAACTCGGTGAGGT
Organism: Secale cereale; assembly: GCA_902687465.1. NCBI lineage: Eukaryota > Viridiplantae > Streptophyta > Magnoliopsida > Poales > Poaceae > Secale > Secale cereale. The sequence continues at coordinate 45,984,519 of LR738716.1, forward strand.
TCGCGGCTCCGTCACGTCCTTCGGTATCTACGTATTCAAACAAAACGAATACTAACATAAATACCGCGCGTGCATAAAAGTTGTCCCAAATATTTTTCAAATAAATATGACAAAAAACTAGACAGAAAACTAAAGAGGACAGAAAAAGAATCAACTCAAAATCATCTTTTGCTTAAAATATATTGGAGTTTCTGTCCAGGGGTTTGCTTGCAATGAAACAGAAAGTTTCCAGGGGCTAGAGTATAAAAACAGAAAAACGAACCGGTACGCAGTACGCCAGCCGAATAGGGAGACGTACTTTGCCCAAAGGCGCTTTCCAGAAAAACGCTTCGGAGGGAAAGGAGAGGCTGACGAGGGGGTCCCACTCGTCAGGTTTAAAAACAGAACGGAGTTGCGCCGACGCCAGAAGGCTGCGGTGGTGATACGTCTCAAACGTATCTACTTTTCCAAACACTTTTGATATTGTTTTGGCCTCATTCTTGCATGATTTGGACTAAACTAACCCGGACTGACGCTGTTTTCAGCAGAGCTGCGTGTATGGTTTATTTGTGTGCAGGAAAACGGATTTTTAAGTATCTCAGAAAAATCCACGAAAAATCACAGAAAATCCACGCACCCGAAGAAACCAGATGCCAGAAGTGGGGCCAGAGGGGGGCCAGGGGGTGCCCAGGCGCCCTGTGGGCGCGCCCCCCTGGGCCGCGCCGGGGGGGCGCCTGGGCAGGTCCCACGCCCCCTGGTGCCCTACTTTAGCCCGTATTTTTCCTCCCGACGCAGAAACCCCAGATCGGAAGTTCTTTCGCAGTTTTTCGTCGCGGAGTCGCCGCCACCCTCTGTTCTTCCTCGGGAGGGCTAATCTGGAGGCTGAATTGGCCTCCGGAGAGGGGAGATCGTCGCCATCGTCATCATCATCACCACTCCATCATCCCTCCATGACTTCTCCCTCCATGTGTGAGTAATTCCCCCGCTGTAGGCGAAGGGGATTGTAGGGATTGGATGAGTTAGATCATGTAATAGTTTATCAGATTGTTGGGGGCATGTTGCCTATCATCTACTATGGTGTTTATCATCTTTGCTACAACTTGTTATTCTTAAGCTTGACACTTAGGGCCCGAGTGCCATGATTTCAGATCTGAACCATATATGTTTGCATGAATATATTTGTGTTCGTGATCCTATCTATGAGTTGTTTGCACCTGTTACGGTCCGGAACCGGCGATCCCAAAAGTGACAGCTTGGGACACCAAAGGGGATGGTCCGTAGTTTGAGGATTACATGTATCCATTGAGTTCATTGCTTTGTTCCGGTGCTCTTTGACAGGAGCACCTTAATATCCATAAGTTCCTTTTGGCCCCGTTCGTAGCGGGATGGTAGGACAAAAGATGTTGTGCAAGTTCTTATTGCAAGCACGTACAACTACCTACGGGATACATGCCTAATGTTTGATATTTGCCTAGATGATCATTACTTTTCCGTGTGCCGTGCCCCAAGTCAAAACTATCTCATCCATGCAGCGCCCGACCATCCATCTCCCTAGCCTACAGTGTTTTAAATCCTGCTTGTCACTAGTTGCTACTTTTGCCATTTACTACTGTTATTTACTTTTGCTGTTTACTTTTACTATTACTATCATCACTATCATATCACTGTTACCACTTATCTTTTGTTGCAAGTAAGTATATTTCAGGTGCGGTTGAATTGACAACTCAACTATCAAAGCTTATTAATACTCTTTGGCTCCCCGTGTGTCGAATCAATAAATTGGGTTATTCTTACCCGCGAAGACTATCTCGATCCCTTACGGTTGAGGGTTATCAAGTACTGTTTTCTGGCGCCGTTGCTGGGGACCATAGCAATATTTAGAAGTCTACTTGAGGTATCCTACCTGCTGCACTTTATTTACTATGGGTAAGAAAGGAGACCCCAAGGTTCCTATCTTACTATCTACTACAAGAAGAGGTACTGCTCTGAGCACTAGTGCTACACTTGATTCACCTTCTGTTATGAGTAAGTTTGCCTCACCACCACCACATGATGCTCCTACTGAATTTGTTACTATGTCTGATACTCTTGATGATGCTTCTACTACTTTTGATGATGATATTAGTTCGCTTGGTTATGCTCTTGAGAAACAAATTGCTGTTGCTGCTGAAAAATATGGAATTGAACTTCCTGTTGCTCGCTACCCTATTGGTGAAACTTATGATTATCCTGATTTGAGTAAACTCAAAGAGAGGCTCCTTGATGATGATTACTATATGCTTGATGAAGATCTATGCAGGGAACTGACAAAGTTTGCTGGCTCTGACCCTGAAGTTATTAAGAAAATATTTGAAAAACACTATTTGAAAAACAAAACCGTTCCTAATCCTGAATTTGCTACATCTCCTATATGCATTGATGATCCTGATTTTGATTTCTCTGTTGATCTTTCACTTATACCTATGGTTGAAGCTGACCCCTTTTATGGCAGAGAAAATGATGATGCTATTGCACACCTGACTAAACTCGGTGAGTTGGGTAGCCTGTTTACCACAGATGAGAAGATACGATACTTTTATGTGACCAAGCTTCTTCCTTTCTCCTTGAAGGAGGGTGCTAAAGCATGGTATGATTCACTTCCATGCGGTTCCATTAAGAGTCCTCAGGACTTAGCTCACTCTTTTGTTGATAAGTACTTTCCTGCTCACATGCAACATGCTGCTTTACAAATAATTTATAACTTTAAACAGTTGCAGGATGAGTCCCTCCCTAAAGCTTGGGGGAGGTACTGCGGTCTGATTCGGGCTAGACCAGGACATGAAATCCCTAAGAATGAATTAATCGATATATTCTATGCCGGTCTAACTGATGAATCCAGGTCCTATTTGGACAGTTGTGATGGTTGTGTTTTCAGGAAAAGAACACCGGACGATGCGGAAGACTAAATGGGCAGGATTGCCAAAAACCATGAAGATTGGTCCGTTCCTGAACCACCTCCACCAACAAAGAAGAGGGGCATGTTTGTTCTGAGCCCCGAGGATATGTGAGAAGCAAAGAAGTCTATTAAAGAGAAAGGTATTAAAGCTGAAGACGTGAAGAATCTACCCCCTATTGAGAAGCTGTGTGAGCCTACTACTCACCCTCCTATGGTAGAGGTACACTCTCTTTTAGATTTCAACGCAAGTGACATCCCTCATGGTAAGCCTCCTGATCAATGTTTAGATGAGTTTGATAATTTTATTATGAAACAAAATCATTTTAATGAGAGGATAGAAAGTCAGTTGCATGATAATTCCCTTGCTATCAAAAAACTGCTTGATGTTTTAGATAGGACAGTTAATGATGTTCAATGTCTTGTGAAGCATTTTCATATGGTTCAAACTCAGCTTGATCAAATTTCTAATGTGCAAAGAGATTTGCTTGCTAACAATGCCAAACAAGATAATTTGCAGGCTTTCGGAATTAAGACCCGAGGAGGAACTAGCACTCAAGATCCTCTTTATCCAGAAGGGCATCCGAAGAGAATCGAGCAGGATTCTCAAATACAGGAAGAAGAAATTGTTGGCTCTCCAAAGAAAAAGAAGAAACATAAGGAGACTGACAATTCTAATGATCCTATTGCAGATGAAGAACCAGCTATTGATCCCAACAGTGTATCTATCTCCGATGCTGAGACAGAAGACGGTGCTGAACCTGAAGGTAATAATAATGAGAAGAATGATCTGCCTGAAGTTCGAGAAGAAGAAGCACCTGACAAACGTAAGAGGTACACTAAAGAAGACTTCATCGCAAGAAAACATGGGAAGGAAAGAGAACCATGGGTACAGAAACCCATGCCCTTTCCAGGTAAGTCCATCAAATCCAAAGAAGAAGAGCATTATAATAAGTTTTGTGAGTGGATTAAACCTCTTTTTCTTCAGATACCCTTGACTGATGCTATTAAGTTACTTCCTTATTCAAAATATATGAAAGATATTGTCACTAATAAAAGAAAAGTTCCTAATGATGCAATATCTACTATGCTTGCTAACTATTCTTTCAGTGGAAAGATTCCTGAGAAGCTCGGTGATCTAGGTATACCCACCATTCCTTGCTCCATAAAGAATAATTATGTCAAAACTGCTTTATGTGATCTTGGGGCAGGAGTGAGTGTTATGCCTCTCTCTCTTTACGAGAGGCTTTGTTTAGAGAAACTAATTCCTACAGATATCTCCCTTCAGATGGCTGACAAGTCAACCGCTGTTCCGATAGGTATTTGTGAGGATGTTCCAGTTGAAGTTGCTAATTGTTTAATTCTTACTGATTTTGTTGTGCTTGACATGCCCGAGGATGGGAGCATGTCCATTATTCTTGGTAGACCTTTCCTTAACACCGCAGGTGCTATTATTGATTGCAATAAAGGGAAGGTTACTTTTCATGTGAATGATAAAGAACACACGGTATATTTTCCGAAGAAGACCGACAGGAGGCATGCCCTCAACTCTATAGAGAATATCGAGACCGTGAAGATTGGAGAATGGGATTGTCCACTACATGTGCCTCACAAATACAAAACTATCATGGTAGGGACAATGTCCATCAAGGTAAAAGTTCAGTGATTACTCCGTAGGAGGTGAGACTTTTTGCCCTATATATCGCCTGTTTGTTGGTAAGACTTGATCAACCTTATTAACAAATACGTTTTATATGGATAAAAAGTTGAGCCTGTTATGTTTTCACTTGTTTTTAGTTTTTGTCCTACTTGCTGTACCAAGTATTTATGTTTTTGAAGCTTCACAATACTACTAACTGCTTCAAGTTTTCAGAGAGTTTCGCAGCTTTTTGAACTTCAAAAAATTTTCAACAGTGAAGTTTTCAGAAAAATTCCAGAAAAATTATAATAAAAATTTCCAAGACGGGAGAGACCCAGAAAGTCCTGGGGCCAGCCAGGGGGGGCCACCAGTGGCCCAGGCGGCCAGTTGGCGCGACCCAGCCCCTGGCCGCGCCCACAGGGCGCCTGGGGCCCACGGGACCCCCCTCCAGGTACTTCTTCTTCCTCCCTCTCTCTCTTTCTCCAAAAACACGAGTTCTGATGTTGTTCTTGTGTTCTTGCTGTTCTTGGAGGCGATTCTTCGATCTCTCTCTACAGCCCATCATTTGAGCTGAAATTTTGAGCAAATACTCCCTGGTATGTGACTCCTCCACCCCTCCAATTAGATTTTTGATTGGTGGCCTCATTTGTGAGTATTTAGTAGTTCTTGGTGCTGTAGAGATGAGCTTGCATGCATGTGTAGAAAGTTATTTCGCAAGTTTTGATGCAAGTTTATGCCTTGGGAAAGTGAGTTGAGTAGTTTGGCTTAGCTCACTTTGTTTTAATCCTCGTTTTTGTAAATTGTAAAAAAAATCAGAAATGAGTTTATTAGGAAGGGAAAAAGGGTGGCTTGAGAAGAGGAGGCCCGCACACTCCGATCGAGTTACTAGAGCCGCAGCTTCACCATCGACTGCTAGGGTGAGCTATAATGAAGATCATGTGCCTCTGGAGTTGTTGGAAGACACAAGTCCAGCACGTGCGATGACGTTTCCATGTGATGAATTCATGGAAGCTGCGGGAATCAAGGATGAGTTTTATAATCTTTGTGCTAATGCAGGTTTGACACGACTCGTCACGAGCCGTGTTACTCAGTATCAAAAACTCACCTCCAATGTCATTAACAGTTTTAGATATAATCCTAATTCAGGTGCTATTGAGTTTAAAATTTATAATGATCTTATCACCATGACTTTGGGAAATTTTTGTGAAATAATAGGTGTGCCGAACGTTGGGAGGACGGCTAGGATGGCCACTCAGCCCTCCGAGCTGAAAACCGTCATCAACTCTCTCTGCAACATGGGTACGAGGGATATTCATCGGTCGAAGATCTCCAACATCTTATTTCCTCACCTCAGGTATTTTGCATATTATATTGCCAGAGGGGTGTTAGCTCGTGACAACACGAGCAGCATTTCTGCTCTGGATATTGCTATCCTGGCAGCAGCCCTCTCAGGGAGGTCTGATTATAATCTGGGTACCTTAATTTCTCGACGCCTTGCTATGAACGGTAACAAGGGGGACTTATATGGTGGCGTTTACGCCACACTTATCTTAGAGCATCTTGGAGGCACCCCACACCTTGATGATACTCCTTTTACTTATTTAAGCTTTGATCTTGCTGCTATGAAAAGGCATAAGTTTGTTACCATGGGTTCTAAACTTAATAATCTTATCTATATCTTGCGTTTCGGAACTGCCGCGGAACGCGAGATCCGTCTACCTGCACCTTTTTTGTTTGATTTTTCTCGCAGGAACGGATGGTCCTTTGATGTTGTTCAGTTCGATGAGTTCATGGTCCAGCATCAGTTTCATAACCCCATGGAGGGGGTTGTGCCCGACGAGGAGAGGCACGGTGAGATACCACATTTTCAGGAAGAGACCGCCACCGAGTTTGGTGAAGGGTCTTCCTCTGTTTGGCGTTTGGAGCCTTCCTCGTGGGAGACTCCGAGGAGTTCGGTGTACTCGCCAGCATCCTTCTACGACCCGTGGACTCACCACCATACCCCTGGAGCAGGAGGCTCCTGGGGGCAGTAGCTGCTACCAACTTAGGCCAAAAGCCTAAGCTTGGGGGAGTACGTGCCCTTCTCACTTTTCCATTGTATTATCCGTTTTATTCGCTTTGATCTTTTCGAAGTTTTTGCCCGTTCTTCTTTATTTATCTCTTTGCAAAAACAACAAAAAGATTTTCTCTTTCTTTTTCTTTTTATTCAACCTTCGAAAAAAAACCAAAAAGATTTCCCTTCTCTCTTTAGTTTGCTTTGTTTTCAGAGATCAGCTCGAGTCCGTGATGGCATTTGATTATATTTCCTACGTTCGATCGTGCAAGTGACAAGCAGTAATGACGAAGATCGACTGAAAGGAAGCAACAAGGAAGACCGGTATGAACTCTTATTGTTTCTACTTTTGTACATATGCCTGTACTTATGATCTAGAGACCAGCTTGTAGCGACATAGTGCTATGTTTACAATGCTCTTTCAGTGGTTCATGCTTTCCTTGTGGCTAATCTCGAATAACTAGAGTATATAATGTGTTATTGAAATGATCTACATGCATTGCACTGTTCATAGTCTGGTATACTAAGGTGGTATTTCCCTTTAGAGAATTTTTGGATTGACTTGGCACATGCTTACACATGTTAAGACTAAAAAGTCTACTTTGCCTTGATGATCTTTGAGTTTTAGAATAGTTATATCACTTTCATGCCCGATTCAATGTTGCTTTGTCGCTCTGCATGATTATGACCGTTATTGCTCTCTAGTTGGTCGCTTCCCAGTCTTTTGCTAAACCTCCACCTGTACTAAGCGGAATGACTGCTTGTGCATCCAAACCCTTTAAACCAGTTATGCCATATGAGTCCACCATACCTTCCTATACATGGTATTTACCTGCCATCCCTAACGAAGACTTTCGTGTACCATCTCGAAATTATTCAAAAGCAATTCTCTTTTTGTGCCTATGTTTTAGCTCATGAGGAAGTAGTAGTTAATTCATGATCTTTTTAAGTTGGACAAGTTTCACCCCTGGATTGCATGTATAATGTGCAAACCCCTAATATGAAAAGGAACTGGCATTGAGTGCGCCCGGCTCAAAAAGATAATATAACAAACAAACCCTCCTTCACGCTTTGTTCATGAGAAATCAGAAAACTTTGGCAGTGATAAACAAAGGAGATTAAGAGGATGTGATCGTCCTCATGCGGGAGCCGTTCCTCGAGACTTGTCCACTTAAAAGGTGATTGAGTTATCTGCTAGCATTCGTTGACGAAATATGCACTTCTCAAAACATGTTTACTTCTGTTTTTTAAAACCAAGAGCTCTCGTACATGTTTAGTTTTTGTTTCCGACCAAGGGTTTTCAACCTTGCCAACAAAAGCCACGGTTCGAGAGTCTCACCTTCTTTCTTCAAAGCACTAACTAGGAGAGCATAATTGTCATTCTGAGTGTAATGTGCATTGTCCCAAAGTATTACATTGTCTTCTGCATACTTGTGATATGATTTATTCTGAAATTCTTAGTTCTAGTCTCCCTTAAAACTCTGCAGGAGTCTCTGCATTTATGTTCTGCTTCACTCATGGAGGCTAGCGAGATACCACCCTAATATGCTCAAGCTATGTGCAATGTAATCTTGTCTTGATTTTCAGTAATATATTATTTAGTTTTAAGTATTTGTGACTGGTCACTTGAAAGAAGGATTGCTCTTTGCATTGTCCTCATAGTACTGTTTCAATACTCGCTAAACTCTTTTCGTAGTACATGCTTATATACATCTAATGAAGCAAAAGAGTTTGTCAAAGTTTTCTTTGCCGCGTCCAGTTCGTTGAACTGAATTGCTTGAGGACAAGCAATATGCTAAGCTTGGGGGAGTTGATACGTCTCAAACGTATCTACTTTTCCAAACACTTTTGATATTGTTTTGGCCTCATTCTTGCATGATTTGGACTAAACTAACCCGGACTGACGCTGTTTTCAGCAGAGCTGTGTGTATGGTTTATTTGTGTGCAGGAAAACGGATTTTTAAGTATCTCAGAAAAATCCACGAAAAATCACAGAAAATCCACGCACCCGAGGAAACCAGATGCCAGAAGTGGGGCCAGAGGGGGGCCAGGGGGTCTGAGTGACGGCTCATGAGGAAAATGAATAAAAACATGCCACAGTCGGACGTCTGGGCGACGTCACATAAAGGGCTTATAAGGAAAATTAAATAACAAGAACGCCATAGTCGGACGTATGAGCGACGTCACATAAAGGGCTTATAATGAAAATAAATAACAAGAATGCCACAGTCGGACGTTTGAGCGACATCACATAAAGGGCTTATAAATAACAAGAATGCCACAGTCGGACGTCTGAGCGACATCACATAAACGGCTTATATAAACAATGGTATAACGGTAAAATACTTTAGGAGGTAAATCAGTACAGGGATAACTAGTTAGTTCATCTACCCAAAATGAACTTGACAAAAATCACCACTCTTGTTACTATCATAAAATTACTAGAGACGGTCACCGGGGTTGACACGAAGATTGACTCTAGGCCATAAACATGGCTACTCGGAAGATTTGACTCTGCAGAGCTTGTACTCTTAAATCACAGCCAACGGATTCCACTAGCCACAGGGACTAGTTCCGTCTACGCTGTTTTAGCAGAAAGACAACTGACCAGTACACACCCATTTCACATCCTGCTGTCCGGACCCGTGACAACATTCACGAAAAACTTTAAGACGGGGAGGCTACAACCTCGAATAGCATGGGATCAAATTTATATATGCGCGCTCTAAGGGGTGCCCCCCTATCGGTCCCAACTGGAAACACCCATGCCCCCTGACCGGATGACGGGCTTTAATCCAGGGCCATGGAACCCTCATCCCGACCCCTCTACTTGGTGTGTACACGGAAAGAGGTTTGCAACTGACTAAACCGTAATCTTCACATACGGCATATGACAGTACCAAAAGGAGACGAATGGAGTCATGACTTGATCCGTGGTGATACTAGAATTAACCAATGACTAGCATGCTCCAACAATACTAGTACACGACCCATCATGTCACCACATGACCGGGGTGTTTCAATCACCATTCGAGTTCACCCGAAGCATGCTTGCATGAAGTATAATCATCCACAAATGCTTATATGACCATGCTATGAAGAAAAACCACTCGAGCAAACATGCAACACACTCATCATATCAAAGGTTCAAACATGCTTGCCTGGTTCGGTGTAGTTGGAGTCTAACTCGGTGAGGTTCGCGGCTCCGTCACGTCCTTCGGTATCTACGTATTCAAACAAAACGAATACTAACATAAATAACGCGCGTGCATAAAAGTTGTCCCAAATATTTTTCAAATAAATATGAAAAAAAACTAGACAGAAAACTAAAGAGGACAGAAAAAGAATCAACTCAAAATCATCTTTTGCTTAAAATATATTGTAGTTTCTGTCCAGGGGTTTGTTTGCAATGAAACAGAAAGTTTCCAGGGGCTAGAGTATAAAAACAGAAAAACGAACCGGTACGCAGTACGCCAGCCGAATAGGGAGACGTACTTTGCCCAAAGGCGCTTTCCAGAAAAACGCTTCGGAGGGAAAGGAGAGGCTGACGAGGGGGTCCCACTTGTCAGGTTTAAAAACAGAACGGAGTTGCGCCGACGCCAGAAGGCTGCGGTGGTGATACGTCTCAAACGTATCTACTTTTCCAAACATTTTTGATATTGTTTTGGCCTCATTCTTGCATGATTTGGACTAAACTAACCCGGACTGACGCTGTTTTCAGCAGAGCTGCGTGTATGGTTTATTTGTGTGCAGGAAAACGGATTTTTAAGTATCTCAGAAAAATCCACGAAAAATCACATAAAATCCACGCACCCGAAGAAACCAGATGCCAGAAGTGGGGCCAGAGGGGGGCCAGGGGGTGCCCAGGCGCCCTGTGGGCGCGCCCCCCCTGGGCCGCG
>LR738716.1:45995030-46015594 GCA_902687465.1 Secale cereale
GGGGGGGCGCCTGGGCAGGTCCCACGCCCCCTGGTGCCCTACTTTAGCCCGTATTTTTCCTCCCGACGCAGAAACCCCAGATCGGAAGTTCTTTCGCAGTTTTTCGTCGCGGAGCCGCCGCCACCCTCTGTTCTTCCTCGGGAGGGCTAATCTGGAGGCTGAATTGGCCTCCGGAGAGGGGAGATCGTCGCCATCGTCATCATCATCACCACTCCATCATCCCTCCATGACTTCTCCCTCCATGTGTGAGTAATTCCCCCGCTGTAGGCGAAGGGGATTGTAGGGATTGGATGAGTTAGATCATGTAATAGTTTATCAGATTGTTGGGGGCATGTTGGCTATCATCTACTATGGTGTTTATCATCTTTGCTACAACTTGTTATTCTTAATGCTTGACACTTAGGGCCCGAGTGCCATGATTTCAGATCTGAACCATATATGTTTGCATGAATATATTTGTGTTCGTGATCCTATCTATGAGTTGTTTGCACCTGTTACGGTCCGGAACCGGCGATCCCAAAAGTGACAGCTTGGGACACCAAAGGGGATGGTCCGTAGTTTGAGGATTACATGTATCCATTGAGTTCATTGCTTTGTTCCGGTGCTCTTTGACAGGAGCACCTTAATATCCATAAGTTCCTTTTGGCCCCGTTCGTAGCGGGATGGTAGGACAAAAGATGTTGTGCAAGTTCTTATTGCAAGCACGTACAACTACCTACGGGATACATGCCTAATGTTTGATATTTGCCTAGATGATCATTACTTTTCCGTGTGCCGTGCCCCAAGTCAAAACTATCTCATCCATGCAGCGCCCGACCATCCATCTCCCTAGCCTACAGTGTTTTAAATCCTGCTTGTCACTAGTTGCTACTTTTGCCATTTACTACTGTTATTTACTTTTGCTGTTTACTTTTACTACTACTATCATCACTATCATATCACTGTTACCACTTATCTTTTGTTGCAAGTAAGTATATTTCAGGTGCGGTTGAATTGACAACTCAACTGTCAAAGCTTATAAATACTCTTTGGCTCCCCGTGTGTCGAATCAATAAATTGGGTTATTCTTACCTGCGAAGACTATCTCGATGCCTTACGGTTGAGGGTGATCAGGTGGCCGCCGGCGCCGATCCACGACGAGGTAAGAAGAGGGAGTGGTACCTACGGGCTCCTGGTGTTCTTCCGCGTCGGTGGGTGGTGGAGTTGAGCGTCGACGAGCCCCACGTCGACGACGCCCCTATTTCCGGCAGACGGCGGCTCGGGTGGTCGTGGGCCTCGTCGGAGAGAGTTTCTGGGGTCAAATTGGAGTGGGGGTTAGTCTCCTAGAGGTGTCAGGAGGCTACGAACGAGTCCAGGGCGGTGGAGGAGCTCTCACCCGAGCGGACGCTGCTGGAACCCGAGGCGGACGGAGGTGGCCGGAGTTGAGGAAGAAGGGCCCCTCGAGGCTCTTCTAGTGGCTGGGCGTGGTCTAGCAAGGTGGTGGAGAGATGCGGGCTCGAGAGTGAGCTCGGAGGTGCTATATATAGCCGGCCCGAGGCGGTTGCCGTGAACGGGATAAGTCCGGCGATCGATTACGGCGGCGCTGTGGCTGGACGGTTGGTTTAGGAGCTTGAGCATCGACTAGGAGGTGCACCGGCTCCATTTCGGTGCCTAACTCAGCAAGGTAGGGGTGGTTAGGACCTGTCCCCGACGGAACGGCCGTGCGGCACGTCGGCGGCAGAGGGCGCGCCCTGTCAGTGCATGGCCACGGCGACGGTGCTGCAGGCGTGCGCTGGCGATGGAGAAGGCCACGCGGAGCTCCCAGGCGACTTGGGCGGTGCCGAACGACGTTGTGTGCCGCAGGGTGCCTCCTGTCGGTCGCCACGGGTGGCTCTGCCGCTGCGGAAGGCGCCGGCGTGGGCGGGCCAGGGCGCCACCGACGCCAAGAACCAGCCAAGCGCGCGTGCGGTGCTCTGGATAAGGGCGAGGTGCAATGCAGCATCGATCCAAAACGGCACTGGTGAGATTGACGAACGCTGACTGACGAAACTGACGAAGCTGCACTGTTGCCTGTAAAGTTCAGCTAACTTTTCTGAAACTGACAGAAATAGTGCACGCCAGGTGTTTGACGAAATGATTTTGGCATGTGGAAAATCTTGCTGGAGCTGATATTTGGTGGAGTGGTCTCTTGATGCATCTAGAGGCTGCCTGAATTTTCACATAATTTTTGGAAGAAGGAAAATATGAATTTCACCAAAATTTGCAAATCTTGTCCAAACTTGCAGCAAGTGAAATTTGAAAATTTTGAACCGTGGACCAGTGAAACAAGATGGATACAGGTTGTGGGTGCTAAGGACTATCTAGGGGAGTTTGTTTGGAAACAAACATCAAAGTGAACATGGTGGTTCCTTTGTAAATCACAATGGTTCATTTCAATGGACAAAAATTGTTTTTGTTGCAAATTAATTAGAAGAAAAATTCCTATAAGGTTGAAACTTGCTGGAATTGATGAGATACTTGCCTCATAGTGAAAAGGAGGTTTTTGAGAGAAATATTTTTATTGGGTGCCATGGAAGAGAAAAGTTTGAGAGGGAAGACAAGTCCAAGATTCTTATAAGGTGGATATTCATGGAGGGGAAAGAATCAAACAAACCCTTTGAAAATCAACTTGAGTTTGAGCTAACACAAGAAGCAAACCTTCAAGACCAGAATTCAAGCTTGAGAAGAACACACAAACTTTGGTAAGAAAAGGTTTTAGAAGGGTTTTGAAGAGAAGAGCAAATATCCCCCTTCCAAAAGACCAAAAGTTTGGAAGAAAACAAATCCAAAAATTTGGAGTGTTACAGCTTGATTCTTGATGGGTCGATCCCCATCTTGCGGACAGTGTCCCGATATATCAGATTAAGACTACTGCCGCCGTCCATAAGGACTCGGGTTAGATGGTATCCATCTATTATTGGGTCGAGCACTAAGGCCGCGATTGAAAGTGATCGGACAGGCCGACCATGGGTTGAATTTTGGGGCGACAAGATCAACGTCATAGACATCTCGAAGTGCGCGCTTACGCTCCCTCTTTGGGATATGAGTGGCATATATCATGTTCACTGTTTTGACCTCCGGTGGAAATTTCTTCTGTCCCCCTATATTAGGCTGGCGAGGTTCATCCTTGTCTTCGCTCTGAGGCTCCTTCCCCTTGTGTTCGGCGATTAGCTTGCCGGCCTGCTTGAAAACCCAATAGTTACGGTTGGTGTGATTGGCAGGTTTTTTTCTGGGTGCCATGGATTTGGCAGGGCCTGTCTAATATCTAGTCCAAACTTGATGGACCGTCTTTGTTGCCTTTAAATGGCTTCTTCCGTTGACCGGGTCTGGAGCCACTCAATCCGGCGTTTACCGCTGTATCATCTGGGCTTCCAGTATTGTTTCGACGTTTGTTTTTGTTACGTCATGACTTTCCATTTCCATCCCTGGCTTCGGATGTTCCAGGGTCACCGATGATGCTACGAGCTAACCAGATATCCTCTACCGCCCAAAAGCGAGTCATGAGTGTAGTTAGGGCTGCCATTGTCCTCGGGTTTTCCTGTCCAATGTGTCTGGCTAGCCATTCGTCCCGGATATTGTGCTTGAATGCCGCTAAGGCTTCGACGTCCGGACAGTCGACGATCTGGTTCTTTTTACCAAGAAACCGGTTCCAAAGCTTGCGGGCTGACTCCCCGGGTTGTTGGATGATGTGACTTAAATCGTCAGCGTCTGATATGTCCAAAACGTATATATAATTTCTGCTTGCTCCATGCTTCTTTTGTGTGATATTGCTATGATATTTATGCACTTCCATACACTTTTGATCATATTTGGACTAACCTATTAACTCAGTGCACCACAGTGCCAATTCCTGTTTTCTGCTGTTTTTCTATTTCAGATTTCCCCCATATTAAAAGTGCTCCAAAAATTCCGGGAAAAATACAGGAAAAATCAGCGTACAGGAAGCTTCAAGAAAAAGCCAAAGTGGGGCCAGAGGGGAGCCAGGGGTGGCCCAGGCGGCCACCCGGCGCGGCCCCACCCCTGGCCGCGCCAGGGGGGGGGCGCATGGGGCCCCCTCTCCGCCTCTGGTGACCCCCCTTTGCATATATATTCCTCGCGTCCCGAAACCCTCGAGGACGGAACCCTTTTTCACGATCTCGCCTCTATTCCGCCGCCGCAACGCTTCCAAGATCGGGAGCATCAGGAGAACTCTTCCCGGCACCCTGCCGGAGGGGAGAACCACCACCGGGAGCTTCTCCACCACCATGGACGCTTCCCGGATGAGTTGTGAGTAGTCTCCCTTGGACCATGGGTCCATGACCAGTAGCTATGTGATGTTCTCCTCCCCTCTTTGTTCTTCATGGTTTAGACCTCGTGAGCTGCCCTACATGATCGAGGCACATATGTAATCTTTGTGCTGTTGCTCTGCTGAGTTTGCTGGGATCCGATGGATTATGAGATTATGTTCAGATTGTGTGTGAGTAATATATTTGATTCACCTCTTTTATATTTTAGTTCTTGAGTAATTCTTGCATGTTCTCCGTTGCTGTTTGTTGCTTTGGCCAACTAGTAGGTAGTAACTCCAAGAGGGAACGTTATGCTTGATTGTGGGTTCATGCCCCCTGATTACTAGCTTGAGTGACAGAAACATGAGTCTAGGGGATGTGCTGTTGCCACAAGGGGGGAAAACAACGGTGCTTGTACTTGCGGGTGCAAGGATTGTTTACTTTATGCATAGTTCTTTTAATGCAGTTGTCTGTTGCTTTGAGTTTATACTTTGGGTGGGATTCGCAACTTAATACCAGCGAGATGTTCTGGATAGATATCTCAAGGTGGATGATTAGTAGTAGATGTAGATGGATTTCGGTCTACTTTCCTTGGCGTACCGCCCATGCTTTCGAGCCTCTACCTTTCTTTACAACATAGTTAGCATTGGTTTGCGCACATAATCCTGTCAATTGCTCAGCTGTAATTTGTTTACCTCGCTTTGCTGTTTTATCGTCTTTTGGGAGAGAGACATCACTAGTGAACATCATGGGATCCCGGTCCATATTACCACCACTGATCACACCCTCTATTTACTTCCTGTTCTTATTTCCTAGTTGCAGTCATAGCTACCATTATTATCTCTTGTATTTGATCCTTTGTAAACAACAAGGCCGGAGGGATTGACAACCTCTCTGCACTCGTTGGGAGCAAAGTTATTTGTATCTGTGTGTAGGTCCTGTCAACCGCTAAGTTCTGGCACCGTTGACACCTTCTTGTCGACCCTCGGAGTCTCACGGGATTCGATCCTTGGTATCCTTGCCAAGGGAAACTTGCTGCTACGCTACATCTCAAACCTTCCACTTGGGGTAACCAACGAGGGGCGAGAAGCCATCAAGCAAAAGTTTCCGGCGCCGTTGCCGGGGACTCCACTCTTCAAGATAGGGGAGTTGCACGCTATCTTTTATCTTTCCTTTTTAGTCTTGTTAGTTTACCTTTCAGTTTTTGCTTTAGTGTCCCCTATCAAAAATCACAAAAATAGTTATCTTGCTTGCTGCTACTATGGGTTCCACCGAGAGCACCAAGTTGTGTGACTTCACTAGTCATAACAACAATGATTTTATCTGCACGCCTATTGCTACACCTGCCACTTCAGCACCTTCTTATGAGATTAAACCTGCTTTGCTGAACCTAGTTATGAAAGATCAATTCTCCGGTGCTGGAGATGATGCTGCTTTGCACTTAAATAATTTTGTTGAGCTCTGTGATATGCAAAAGTACAAAGAAGTAGATGGTGATATTGTTAAGCTTAAGCTTTTTCCTTTCTCCTTGAGAGGAGGAGCTAAAATCTGGTTTCAATCCTTGCCTAGGAATAGCATAGATTCTTGGGACAAGTGCAAGGATGCCTTTATTGGGAAGTACTATCCCCCTGCTAAAATTATCCAATTAAGGAGTAACATAATGAATTTTAAACAATTGGATAATGAAAACGTTGCCCAAGCTTGGGAACGCATGAAATCTCTTGTCAAGAACTGCCCTACTCATGGTTTGACTACTTGGATGGTTATCCAAACTTTTTATGCAGGCTTGAACTTTACCTCGCGGAACTTGTTAGATTCGGCCGTGGGAGGAACCTTTATGTCAACTACACTTGGTGCTGCCACGAAGCTTCTCGACGAGATGATGATCAATTATTCCCAATGGCACACCGAACGCGCTCCAACAGGTAGGAAGGTAAACTCTGTCGAGGAGATTTCCTCCCTAAATGAAAAAGTTGACTTGACCATGTCTCTACTTTCCAAGCAATCTTCTATTGATCCTCATGATGTCCCTTTAAATTCTTTGATTTCTCAAGATCAAGTAGATGTGAACTTTATCTCTAGAAACAATTTCAATAACAATGCTTATAGGAGTAATTTTGGTAGCAACCCTAGACCGTTCCCCTCTAATTCCTATGGGAACAACAATGCTTATCCTAGCACCAAGAACTCCACTTCTAAACTAGAGACTATGCTTAAAGACTTCATCACTACCCAAAAGGCCTTCAATAAGAGTGTAGAAGAAAATCTAGACAAACTAGATAATCTCTCTTCGAAGTTAGACAATTTAGCCCATGAGGTAGAGTTGCTTAAAATTAGAACTTCTCCTCTTGAGGAGAGGAAGACAACTCCTATGAATGCTATTCAAGTGCAAATTAATGAAAACATTAGGATGATGGCTAAACTTAAAGAGAGATGGGCTAGAGAAAAGGAGGAAGAAGATAGAATTAAGAGCCTTCCTACCCACCACACTGTTGCTACTATTCAAGTTGTTGAGGATATCCAAACTCTTAGCACCCAATGCACTCCTAGTCCCATTGGACTTATTAATGGTGATGCTATGACCTCAACCGTAGAAGAAGAAACTCCTATGACCATAGAAGCTACCAAACAAGTGAGCCTAAAGGACACCACTACCACTTTACTTGATAGTAGTGACCTTGATTTTGATAATTGCACCCTTTCTGAAGTTATTGATTTTCTTCACAAGATGTCTAGAAATCCTCACACTAGCACACTTAACCTTCCCTTCACAGAGCATATCACTAATGCTCTCATCAAAGCTAGGGAGGAGAAGCTTAGGGTAGAAGCCTCCATACCTAGAAAGCTAGAAGATGGTTGGGGTCCTATGATTAAAATTAAGTTGAATAACTTCTCTTGCTATGCTTTATGTGATGTTGGAGCTAGTACCTCCGTTATGCCCAAAAGAATGTATGATATGCTTAAATTGAAAACTTTTGATCCTTGTTCTTTTGGTGTTCGTCTTGTTGATTCTTCCATAAAGGAACCTTTGGGGAAGATCGACGATGTTCTTATCATTGTCAATGACAATTATGTTCCCGTTGATTTTACTATTATGGATATTGAATGTGAACCTTCTTGTCCAATTATTTTGGGACATCCTTTTTTTCGCACCGTTGGTGCTATCATTGACATGAAAGAGGGGAATATAAAATTCCAATTCCCTCTCAATAAAGGGATGGAACACTACCCTAGAAAGAAGATTAAGTTGCCTTTTGAGTCCGTTACACGGGCTAGTTATTCTCTTAATCTTGATAAAACTTGATCTTCTCTTATTGCATCATGCCTAGCTTAAAGGCATAAAAGAAAGCGCTTTTGGGAGGCAGCCCACAACGAATAAGGTTTTATTTTGCTTTTGTTGTGTCTTGATGTTTGTTACTACAGTAGCATCATCATTGTATCTTTTCTTTTCAGCTTTGTGCCAAGTTTAGCCTCCGATTGCAAGGAAGTTCAAAAGTTGTGACGTGCTGTCCAGAAAACAGATTCTGTCCTTGGACAGAAAAATTCGTATAAAATCACCAGATCATCTTTTTGATCTGAATTTTTCTGACAGCGTGCTCTATACAATTGGCTTTCGGGCGTCTGTTCTGAGTTTTTTTATTTGAGTTGCAGAAGTGCCCCGTAAAAATTATTTACTACCTGCTGGTCTGTTTTTCACAGATTCTGTCCTGTTTTGCCTTTTCTTCGTTTTGCAAACCTTGAGCTTGCTTTTTCTTTGCAAAAACCTTTTGGCAATGTTGAGAAACAGTATCTCTTCAAGATTATCCTTATTTCCAGTAGGGAAAAATTATTTTATTGTGGGTACTAACCTCGCTAATCAGATTATGATGAGTTATGTATGAAGGGAGTTTTCAAGTGTGCGAGGGAAGATGATAAAAGAAGACTCAGGAGGGTCAAACGCTCAAGCTTGGGGATGCCCCCGTGCACCCCAAGAAATATTCAAGAAGACTCAAGCGTCTAAGCTTGGGGATGCCCCCATGCATCCCCTTCTCCATCAACAATTATCAGTTCGTCTTTCGTTCCACTATATTTTAATCACTTCATGCGTTATGTGCTATGCTTGGAGCGTCTTGCTCTTAGTTTCCTTTTTAGTTTTCTTTAGCTTTGCTTGCTGTTCATAACAAGTTAGAACCCAACTTTCTTTGTGTGGGAGAGAAACACGCTCCACTTCAACCTAGAACACAACATAGGATTTTCATGCTTACCTTTGTTGTGTGTGTTCTTTGTCTTTCCATAGCTGTTGTCATGTTTAGCTCTTGGTTTTCATGCTTTTCTTTTTAAAGAGATTTTGTTTAGTTGGTTGTTGAACTCTCTTGAGTTTTCATGATTATCTTGTTAAGAGAGTTTGTCTGTTGCACTGAGTTGTGTGTCTTAACTTAAAGTAGGTAATTGAGGTTGCTATTTAATTTTAGTAGTAACTTGCAATAGTTTTGAGGTATTGCCATGAGTAATGTCTGAACTTTTGGTGTCAAGAGCTTTAGCCTATTAGTGATAGGTGTCGTATTTTGGGCAATTCGTGTTTATTTTCGAAAACCTACCAAATAGTTGAGAACTGTAGCTACTAGATGGATCACTAATCTTTGGAGGGATCGAATATTAGAGTACACTCACGTACCATGAGCCGAGGATGCGCAAGGATAACCAAACCCCCATACACTCCTCCTCGGGGTACTTGTCTCTTTGTGAACCTCCTAATTAGATTGAGAGTTACCGATAATAAGTGCATGAGTTCTTCGGACTAATGTGAGTATTCGAAAGTTGACACTTCCACCTAGCCATATTTTTCTAGCCTCTTCGGTACCGTGCATTGCCCTTTCTCACCTCGAGAGTTGGCACATACTCTGCCGGTGCATCCAAATCCTTGGCACGATACGCTCTGTCATCATAAGCCTCATTATATCCTTCCTCAAAACAGCCACCATACCTACCTATCAAGGCATTTCCATAGCCTTTCCGAGATACATTGCCATGCAACATCCATCTTCTCATGAGTTGATCTTCATGTCATACATGCTTTTTGCTTGATCGCTGAGCCGCATGCTAGTTGGGCCTTGCCCTAATCATTGCTTCATGACGCGCTAGTAACATTGCATATCCTGCTACACTAGCAGAGGCATACATTTGCATACATCATGATAGTTTCATTTTCTTTATGTTGAGTACTTTTGTAAAGTGTGAAAGATCTTCTATACTTCTTGTAATATATAGAGTGTTGCCCCTAAAGTGAGGAAAAGATCTCAAAGAGGACAAAATCAAAAGATCCCAAAGAGGACAAATGAGAGTTAAATAGAAAGAGCCATGGAGGCCACAAAAAAATATAAAAAAAGAAAAAGAAATAAAAAGAGAGAAGGGGCATACTACTATTTCTTTTGAGAGATCCACACTCGTACTCCATCTTATACCTTGTACTCCATAGAGATTATCATTCATGCATATAACTATGTGGGGACCTTCACACTATAGAACTTGGCTTGTATATTCCAATGATGAGCCTCCTCAAAAGAGCTATAGGTCTTCTTGAGCAAGCAAGTTGGATGCACCCCCACTAGTTCCATTGGAGAGCTTACCTTAGCTCATATGTGCATCCGTTGCATGGCAATCCCTACTCCTCACATCATATCTATCATTCGGCTTTCTCTCGCCTATGATTGTCCTCATTGATGTGAGCCTTTCACACCTTTTTTGTCTCCCCCCTTCATAATTTTTCTCTCTTTGCCATCCTAAGTGTCAACGTTCTTGCTTACGCTCATCCATTGCATGAGTGCTCAAAATATTGAAAGGGAGTGGATCGTTTTGACTTGTACCTGGCTGACGGTCTGGGGATGAGTCAAGATAAGATTCCAAAGAAGACCAAGTGTGAAACTTTAGTAGATTAAGTTCTCAACAATACAAAAACTATGTTTTACTCTCTCATATATCCCTATCCCCTTTCTTGCACGCAAACACCATTTGGAGACATTCGAGTCACGGACAGCGAGAGCTCTTGCACCTTTATGTTCTTATGTTGCTTGTTACAATGCTAATATAGACTCTTGCTTGTTATGACTTGAATTAAATTACATGCCTTGATTGCTTTACTTAAAAATTTCTTATATGGTTGATAGCATGTCACCACAGAAATTATGCTTGTTATCATTTACCTACTCGAGGACGAGCAGGAATTAAGCTTGGGGATGTTGATACGTCCAAAACCTATCTATAATTTCTGCTTGCTCCATGCTTCTTTTGTGTGATATTGCTATGATATTTATGCACTTCCATACACTTTTGATCATATTTGGACTAACCTATTAACTCAGTGCACCACAGTGCCAGTTCCTGTTTTCTGCTGTTTTTCTATTTCAGATTTCCCCCATATTAAAAGTGCTCCAAAAATTCCGGGAAAAATACAGGAAAAATCAGCGTACAGGAAGATTCGAAAAAAGCCAAAGCGGGGCCAGAGGGGAGCCAGGGGTGGCCCAGGCGGCCACCCGGCGCGGCCCCACCCCTAGCCGAGCCAGGGGGGCGCCTGGGGCCCCCTCTCCGCCTCTGGTGACCCCCCTTTGCATATATATTCCTCGCGTCCCAAAACCCTCGAGGACGGAACCCTTTTTCACGATCTCGCCTCTGTTCCGCCGCCGCAACGCTTCCAAGATCGGGAGCATAAGGAGAACTCTTCCCGGCACCCTGCCGGAGGGGAGAACCACCACCGGGAGCTTCTCCACCGCCATGGACACTTCCCGGATGAGTTGTGAGTAGTCTCCCTTGGACCATGGGTCCATGACCAGTAGCTATGTGATGTTCTCCTCCCCTCTTTGTTCTTCATGGTTTAGACCTCGCGAGCTGCCCTACATGATCGAGGCACATATGTAATCTTTATGCTGTTGCTCTGCTGAGTTTGCTGGGATCCGATGGATTATGAGATTATGTTCAGATTGTGTGTGACTAATATATTTGATTCACCTCTTTTATATTTTAGTTCTTGAGTAATTCTTGCATGTTCTCCGTTGCTGTTTATTGCTTTGGCCAAGTAGTAGGTAGTAACTCCAAGAGGGAATGTTATGCTTGATTGTGGGTTCATGCCCCCTGATGACTAGCTTGAGTGACAGAAACATGAGTCTAGGGGATGTGCTGTTGCCACAAGGGGGAAAACAACGGTGCTTGTACTTGCGGGTGCAAGGATTGTTTACTTTACGCATAGTTCTTTTAATGCAGTTGTCTTTTGCTTTGAGTTTACACTTTGGGTGGGATTCGCAACTTAATACCAGCGAGATGTTCTGGATAGATATCTCAAGGTGGATGATTAGTAGTAGATGCAGATGGATTTCGGTCTACTTGCCTTGGCGTACCGCCCATGCTTTCGAGCCTCTACCTTTCTTTACAGCATAGTTAGCATTGGTTTGCGCACATAATCCTGTCAATTGCCCAGCTGTAATTTGTTTACCTCGCTTTGCTGTTTTATCATCTTTTGGGAGAGAGACATCACTAGTGAACATCATGGGATCCCGGTCCATATTACCACCACTGATCACACCCTCTATTTACTTCCTGTTCTTATTTCCTAGTTGCAGTCATAGCTATCATTATTATCTCTTGTATTTGATCCTTTGTAAACAACAAGGCCGGAGGGATTGACAACCTCTCTGTACTCGTTGGGAGCAAAGTTATTTGTATCTGTGTGCAGGTCCTGTCAACCGCTAAGTTCTGGCATCGTTGACACCTTCTTGTCGACCCTCGGAGTCTCACAGGATTCGATCCTTGGTATCCTTGCCAAGGGAAACTTGCTGCTACGCTACATCTCAAACCTTCCACTTGGGGTAACCAACGAGGGGCGAGAAGCCATCAGCGTCCGGGGGCCGGACATAAGTCCCTTGAAAATTGGCCCGAAAAGCGTCCTCAAGTTCTTCCCAACTCCCAATGGAGTCTTCTAGGAGACTGTTTAGCCAGTGTCGAGCTGGTCCTTTTAGCTTGAGGGGTAAATATTTGATGGCGTGGAGATCATCTCCTCCAGCCATGTGGATGTGAAGAATAAAATCTTCTATCCATACGACAGGACCCGTCGTTCCATCGTACGCTTCGATGTTCACGGGTTTAAACCCTTCTGGGAAATCATGACCCAGCACGTCATCGGTAAAGCATAGAGGGTGTGAAGCTCCTCTGTATCTTGCTATATCGTGGTGTATTTCCGATGGTTGTGGTGTTCGGTATTGACCTTGTACTGGTATGTCACCGACACGATTGGCTTGATAGCCGCCGTCCCGTGCGGGAGCTCGGTCTCTGGGTCCGAATATAGACCTGGTATTGCTAGCTTTTTTAGATCCTCACGTAGATCGTGTTTTCGGACTTGGGCTGCACCCTCCTTTCCTTTATGGGGTGTGGGCTTGTTTATGCCATTGCTAGTGACTCTATCCCGTCCGCGAGGTGGTCGGTCCGGCTTATTGGCGGTGTTATTTTTCGGTGGGACAGGCGCAACAGCCTCATCGTCGAATTCAAGCAGCAGCTTGCGCTTGGGATAGCCTTTGGTTTGGCCGTTAAAGCCATGTTTCTGTTCGGTGTCTAGCACCTCATTCCATCTACCATTGAGCGTATCTTGTGCAGCTCGAAGCTGTCTCTGCTGCTTTTTTAAGCTCCGTGCAGTGGCTATAAGCCGCTGACAGAAGCGTTTTTGTTCGGAGGGTTCTTCTGGGACGGTATATTCGTCGTCATCCAGGATAGCGCCTTCTTCGGAGACCGGTTCATAGTCACCATCTTCGGCATCGCTGTCATTGGACTGCGGCTCCGGACTCTGTTCGTCGTCCTCTCGCTCCTCCTGCTCTATTGCTGGATCTGCGAGGTCTTCGGCTTGTTCCGGAATATCACCGTCATTAGTCACGGTGTTGCTGTCCTTTCTTTTACGGGATGTTGTTCGGCGTATTGGACACCAACGCTTGGGAGGTTCTTCGGCAGGTTTATTCTCTACGGGATTGTTTTCACCGTTGCCTTCCGCCTCCTTGGGTGTATCCACCATATACACGTCGTATGAAGACGTAGGTTTCCACAACCCTATTATGGGCCGGCTTTGATCTGTATCTGCTTTAGCTTCGAGGTCCATCCCGTCGAAGTCTTCTGAAGTGTAGTCGAGTAGATCAGTTAGATCTTCAACCATGGCTACCAAGTGGGTGGTGGGTGAGGAACGAAATTCTTCACCCCCTGGGTATAGCGTGGCTATTCATCAGCCTCCAGTTCATACCGGATATAGTGCGGCTGTGTGCTCTCATCCAAGGAGAGAGATCTTAATAACCTTAACATGAAGCTAACTGGTGAGTGCTGGAAAATATCCGCAGCACAGAATTTGGCGAGAGGTGCCTGATTGGATTTGAGGGGCGCAGTTACACGCAGTTCGGAATTATAGACCGGAGCCGAGTCCGAGGTTCCGGTAACACATACCTCATCAGTTGGGTCCGTGTGCGGCTCCAATGCCATAGAGTCTGCGGTTCCCGTGGTCGGGTTGAGCTTCCCATCTTCGGGTGACACGATCTGTTCTGGATCTAGGGCCAGAACTATTGCAGGTGCTATTTCCTGATGCGACAGAGTTAAGTCGTGATCATCGTGGTGGCAGAGAGGGGTTGCCGCTGGCTCGAATCCGGTGAAGATCAAGTCTCCACGGATATCAACAACGTAGTTCAAGCTACCGAATCTGACAAGATGGCCAAGGGCATAGCTCTCGATCTGCTCAAGGTGGCCTTCAGTGCTGGCACGAAGCGCGAAGCCGCCGAACACGAAAAGTTGGCCAAGAGGGAAAATCCCCTTGACGTCACCGTTGCAGTTGACGACGTGATCCATCAGTCCTTCCGTCGATGACATAGTGGAACTCTCAATGAAGGCACTAATGTCGGTGTCAAAACCGGCGGATCTCGGGTAGGGGGTCCCGAACTATGCGTTTGAGGATCGATGGTAACAGGAGGCTGGGGACATGATGTTTACCCAGGTTCATGCCCTCTCGATCGAGGTAAAACCCTACTTCCTACTGTATTAGTATGAGTGAATATGTGTAGAAGAGTTGATCTACCTCAAGATCGTAATGGCTAAACCCTAGGTCTAGCCTATGAGGATATTATGATTCTTCTATAGCCTCTATGGACTAAACCCTCCGGTTTATATACACACCGGAGGGGCCTAGGGTTTGTACATATCATCTTGCAGAGGAAGGAAACTCTACACCCGAGCCTAAAACTTGCCATTACAAGAATCCAAGAGTCCTATCCGGATACGAGAGATGATCTTCTATAGTAATATTCACGGCCCACCAGTCCGGCCCTCCAGGAGTTTGTCTGGCCACCTGAGGACCCCTCGATCCAGGACTCCCTCAATAGTGAATTTTTTTTGAGGTCCGAATAGGGCCAAGCTGTACCATGGACCTTTTCGGTAGTGTGGCTCCGGCGCTGCCCAAGGTATTTTAAGTGCGTAGTTATGTACGCGAGGTACGTATACCACAATCTTATGGGGCAGTCGGTGGAGGCTAAACTGCTACTTAAGCCCAGGTTCCACCGAGCTACCGCGTTGTAATGCGGGTCGGACACGTTTAGCAGTGTCTCGGGTCTTGATGACCGATGTGTTACTCGGCTTGATGAGGCCGCTTTGAACTTCGGCTGCTAGGGCCGCGGGATGCTCCTCGGTACCTAGGGAGCGCTCCTTATTCCCATTTACTGTGATGATGCCACAAGGTCCATGCATTTTGAGATTTAGATAAGCATAGTGCGGGACTGCGTTAAAGCGAGCGAAAGCAGTTCGTCCGAGCAGTGCATGATAGCCACTGCGAAAGGGAACAATTTCGAAGATCAATTCTTCACTTTGGAAATTTTCTAGAGAGCCGAATACTACCTCCAGTGTTAATGAGCCCATGCAACGGACCTCCACGCCGGGTATCACTCCTTTGAAGGTGGTGTTACTAGGCTTGATTCTTGACGGGTCGATGCGCGTCTTACAGACAGTATCTTGATAGATCAGGTTGAGGCTGCTGCCGCCGTCCATAAGCACTCTAGTGAGGTGGTACCCATCGATGATAGGTTCAAGTACCAGGGCCGTCGAACCTCCATGGCGGATACTGGTTGGGTGGTCTCTACGATCAAAGGTGATCGGACAACCCAACCATGGGTTGAATTTTGGGGCGGCAGGCTCTACGGCGTAGACGTCCCTTAATTGGCGTTTGCACTCCCTCTTGGGGATGTGTGTAGCATAGATCATGTTCACCATTTTCACCTCGGGGGTGAAATTGTTTCGGTCCCCCAGTGTTCGCCGGGCGAGGCTTGTCATCATCCTCGCTTTGAGGTCCTTTCCCCTTGTGTTCGGTATTTATTTTACTGGCCTATTTGAAAACCCATCAATGTATGTTGGTGTGGTTCGCACTCTTGTCGGGGGTGCCATGAATCTGGCAAGATCTCTCTAGTAGCTTGTGCAAGTTGGATGGACCATCCCTATTGCCTTTGAACGGTTTCTTCCGCTGGCCAGGTTTGGAGCCACTGAATGCGGCGTTTACTGTTGTATCCTCTATTTCTCCGTTATTGTTCTGAGGCTTGTTTTTGTTGCGTTGTGGCCTTCCATTGCCATCCCTGGCCTCAGAAGTGTCGGGGTCGCTGGAACTGTTGTTTTTACGAGCCAACCAGCTATCTTCGCCCGCACAAAAGTGGGTCATAAGTGCAGTAAGGGCTGCCATAGTCTTTGGCTTCTCCTGACCAAGGTGTCGGGCAAGCCATTCGTCACAGACGCTGTGTTTGAATGCCGCTAAGGCTTCGGCGTCTGGATAGTCGACTATTCGATTCTTTTTAGTTACGAACCGATTCCAGCGTTTGCGGGCTGACTCTCCGGGTTGCTGGAATATGTGGCTCAGATCATCAACATCCGGTGGTCGGACATAAGTGCCCTGAAAGTTGGCCCGAAAAGCATCCTCTAAATCTTCCTAGCTTCCAATGGAGTTCTCTGGGAGGCTGTTCAACCCGTGTCGTGCTGGTCCTTTCAGCTTTAGAGGGAGGTATTTAATGGCGTGGAGGTCATCTCCGCGAGCCATGTGAATGTGGAGAAGAAAATCTTCGATCCATATGTCAGGATCCATCGTTCCATCATATGGCTTGATATTCACGGGTTTAAACCCCTCCGAAATTTGGTGCTGCATTACCTCACCGGGAAAGCACATAGGGTGTGCGACACCTCTGTATGGGGCGACATCAAGACGGAGTTCAGATGACATCTATATTCGGTGCTGATTCTGAACATGATTATATTTGTCATGCCAGGCTTGATGGTCGTCGTCCCATGTGGGAGCATGTCTTCTTGATGTAGGTCGTACTTGTTGCCCGGAGCTACAGTCTCCTTGCCTCTATGGTAAGAGGGTGCGGGCCGGTGTTCGGCGTTATTAGCCGTTTTGTCCCTTCCTCGTGGTGGTCGGTCTGGTTGATCAGCCTGGTTGTATCTTTTTGTACTGGCAAAAGGGCCTTGTCATCAAATTGTGGTAGTAGTTTGCCTTTGAGATATCTCTTTATTTGGCGCTCAAGGCCATATCCTTCTTCAGCCTCTAAGACTTTATTCCATATGTCGTTGAGCGTATCCTGTTCGGCTTTAAGCCGCTGCTACTGCTTTTTCAGGCCCCTAGCGGTGGTGATAAGCAGTCGCTGAAAGTGTTCTTGTTCGAGGGGTTCCTCTGGGACGACGAATTCTTCATCACCAAGGCTAACATCCTCTTCGGAGATAGGTAAATAATTACTATCTTCTGAATCCTCGTGATCGGCGAGTTTTTCGGGGCTGAATTGACCCTCTTCCCTTTCATCCTACTCTAACGCTGGTTCCACGGGGTTGGCTGGGTCTTCGGCATTACCCGGAGTGTCATTATCTCCGGTGCCCTTGTTGCTTTCCCTCCCTCGACGCGATCGTGAGCGGCGCTGCTGATGCCGTCGTTTTGGTGGTTCATCGACATGCTTATCCTCATCTGGATCTTTAGTGCCATCGTCGTCCTTCTTCTCAGGCGTGTCCACCATGTATACATCGTAAGTAGAAGTGGTCGTCCAGTGCCCGGTGATGGGCGGGTTTTGACCTGGTCCGGCTTCAACATCGTCAGCCATGCCATCGATGTCTTCGGAAGCATAGTCTAGCATGTCTGTTAAATCCTCAATAGTGGCTACCAGGTGGGTGGTGGGTGGGACACAAAATTCCCTAGTCTCCGTCCCCATTTCGAACTGGGCATAGTTCGGAGGTGATATATCCGTGATGGCGAGAGATTATAGTAAGTCCAGTGCCTCGTTTAAGAGCGAGAGCCGGACAGGGGTCTGAGGATCTACGGAGCTAGGCTCGGCGATGACCACTTGATCGAGCCCGGAGGGCGCAGACCCCAAGAGTTTGGATCTCGTGGTTGGAGGCGAGTCCGGCTTACCGTCAACAGGAAGAGTCCCATTTAAATCTGAGTCCGCAAACGGCACGATCGCCTTTGAGTCTTCGACTAGAAGCTCCATTGAGAGAGAGAGAGAGTCCGTCGGGGTTTATCCTCCCGTCTTTGGATGAAGTGGTCTGCTATAGATCTAAGGCTAGAGTGGACATGAGCGTCGACCCCTGGACAAGATCTAATAGTATATCCGAAGGGTCTTCTTCGTGGAGGTGGAGAGCGATAGTCGAGGCCGTGAACCCCTCGAAGATCAGATCTCCTTGAATATCGGCGATGTAGTTTAAACTTCCAAACCTAATCTGGTGAACAGGGGCGTAACTGCCGACCTTCTCAAGGTGACCGGCCAAGTTGGCATGAAGCACGAAGCCGCCAAACACGAAAAGTTGACCAGGAAGGAAGGTATCCCCGAAGATAGTGCCATTGTCGATGACAAGGCGAGCCATCGATCCTTCTATCGACAACACAGCGGAACCCTCAATGAAAGCACCAATGTCGGTGTCAAAACTGACAGATCTCGGGTAGGGGGTCCCAAGCTGTGTATCTGGGGATCAATGGCAACAAGGACATGATGTTTACCCAGGTTCGGACCCTCTTAAAGGAGGTAAAACCCTACGATGTGTATAGGGGTTACAAGAGTTGATCTACCTCGAGATCGTATTGGCTAAACCCTATCTGTCTAGCCTGATATTATTCTAATAGCCTCCACGGACTAAACCCTCCAGTTTATATACACATAGGAGGGACCTAGGGTTATACAAAGTCAGCTTGCAAAGGAAGGAAACATTACACCCGGACACAAAACTTGCCATTCGACGCACATAGGAGTCCTACCCGGACACGGAGGATAGTCTTCTGCTTTATCTTCATGGGCCATCAGTCTGGCCCATATCGAGTAGTTCGGACACCCGACGACCCCCTAATCCAGGACTCCCTCAACGGGCTCGCGGCTAAGCCCCTGAGTGGCAGATGCTCTCACTCGAAGTAGTTTCTTAACTTAGGCGAGAACGGGCTTGCGGTTAAGCCCCCGAGTGGGAGGGATGCTCTCACTTGGAGTAGTTTTTTAACTTAGGCGAATCAGGTTCGCAGCGAAGCCGCCTGTTTTTTTTAATAAATGCTTATGCCAGAGAAGTCATTATGGGACTGCAGGAGTCGAGTCTTGATAAATAATCGAAAAGGTACTCTTATTACATCTCGGCCATCCTTGTGCTAGGTATAAAATCGATGGAGGAGATCAACATTCCAGGAATGCGGATCGTCAATCTTTTTCTCGAGCTTGTAGAGGTGATAGGCCCCGTTGCGTAGCACCTTGGTGATGATGAAAGGCCCTTCCCATGCGGGGGCCATTTTGTGAGGCCGCTGCTGATCCACTCGGAGCACAAGACCCCCCTCTTGAAATGCTCGACCTTTGATGTTCCTGGCATGGAATCGACGAAGATCTTGCGGATAAACAGTCGACTGAGTCAGAGCCATCTCACTCTCTTCTTCTAAGAGATCAACGGCGTCCTGCTGCGCATGTTCTGCCTTCGCTTCTGAGTAAAGTTCCACTCGAGGTGCATTGTGGAGGAGATCACCGGGCAACGCGTCTTCAGCTCCGTAAACCATGAAGAAAGGCGAGCGATCAGTGGACCAGTTCGGAGTCGTCCTTAAACCCCATAAAACAGATGCCAGCTGCATGTTCAAGGTCGTGCATGATTTGGGGCTTCAATCTTTGAAGGATAAGGCCATTCGCACTTTCAGCTTGCCCATTCGACTCTGGGTGCATAATAGATGCCTAGTCTACCCGAGCGCCTTGGAAGGCGCAAAAGTTTCAGAATTCTTTCCAATCAAATTTGGAACGGTTGTCTGTGATGATGCTGTGTGGGACTCCGAATCTGGCAATCAACCGCCTCATGAAGTTGATGGCCATGCGCGAGTCTAATTCTTGATGGGCTTGGCTTCAATCCACTTCATGAACTTACCAACTGCCACGAGCAAGTGGGTGAAACCGCTTCTGCCCGTCCACTGATGTGACACCCAAAGACTGACGCTCCATATGCCTTCCATGGATTCCGAGTTTCACCGCGTGTTTTATTTTGTTTGTGCGTTGCATCATGTCGTCATGCCATCATGTTATTTAATTTTTGCAACTCGGATAAATAAACCGTATGGACCTTCGATCCATTTAAATCGAGGGAAATGCACATGGTGTTTTCTCTTTATAACATATCCTCCCAATATTTGGGGAGCAATATTAAAAATATTCCATTAACTTTGGAATCACAAAAACACACTTGCAAATATTCCCCATGCCTTTTCTACTTCAAGTTTGACTTCAAAACCTTGCCAACAATTCTCTTCCCATTTACCGAGGTTCCTCCAAAAAATTCAACATTTTTTGGACTCTTCAAACACCTCATTCCTATTCTAATCCATTTGAATCATATTCAAATGAATTTGAATTTATATCTTTCGATCATGCCACTTCTATTTTCTTTGGATCAAACATATTTTTGTGAGTCCGGGAAAATAATCGCCATGCGCAAAATCTTTCCCTAGCCATCTCTTTCTTTTCATCTCTCCTTTTCTTTTATGTTAAAGAAATTAGAAGGGAGAGAGAGAGAGAGAGCTTGCGCCACCGGCCTTTTGGGTCTGACCGGCCAGGCTGGCCCATCTCCACTCGTAGCCAGCCCATGAGGCCCACCTAGGCCCAGCCGCACCTAAACCTAAAGCCTAGCCCCGACCCTCTCCCTCTCGCTTCCCCTCAGCGCCGTCATCTCCCTCTCCCGATCCCATCCCACTTATCCTCCTCCCCACATCCTCTCCCTCTCCTCTTGACCCCCTCCTGCTCTCTCCATCGAGCGCCGCCCAGCGCCGCC
>LR738716.1:46015686-46027096 GCA_902687465.1 Secale cereale
CACGCCCCCAACCGCATCACGCCCGAGCACCGTCCTCCTCGACGGATCCGGCGACCTCAGCCTGCTCCGCCGCCGCGGGCTGCCTTGCCCCACCGCTCCAGCCACGGGCCAGCGCCGCCGCCGCGCCGTCTCTGCCCCGCACCTCCCCCTCTGCTACTTCTTGAGGCCACCGCTGGCCTCCCAAGCTCCCCGCGCCCGCCACCTGCTCCTCCTCCTCGCCGCACCTGCTACCGCTGCTCAGCTCCGGCCAGCCTCTGCTTCCTTGCAACCCCCGCTGTCCATGGACGCCACTCCACATGCTCTCTGCTTCACCCCGCACCTCGCCCTTGCCTCCCTGTGCCGCGGCCACCTCTCCCTTCTCCAGCTACCGCGAGCCGCCTCCGTTCCCTGGATCTGTGCCTCTTGCAGCTATGTCACTGCATCACCTCCTTTGGCCAAGGCCCAATCTACCGTTGACCCGCCAAGTACCACAACATCAACGACACCGAAGGGTTCAGGTTCGTCAAGTAAACTACATCGTCTATGAACGGCTATGACGACTTGTACATCTACGGAATGCGTACGACTACACGACGATACACCAAGTTCCTCAACGGCAAGTTCCTCTCCAGACGTGTACGACTACCGTCGTAGTGGATCCGACAAGACCAAGTGAACAATTACCGCGGACGTGTACGACTACGAAACGTGAACGACTACTTCCCACGACACCCTGTGAGCGACTACTTCCACTATCGTCGCCACGTGAACGACTACTTCGACGACGACCGATGAACAACTACACCGCTCCGAACTCAAACCACCCCGAACCGCACGCTTCGAAGGTATACCCCGAGTCAAACACCGATGAAATGAACGAATGCATGTGTTGTATGAGATGCTCATGTTTGCATCATGTTTGATTTGTTGTTGCCCGAAGCCTCTCTTTCGCTATGCCACCGACATGTGGGAACCCGGTATCCGGGATCACCCCACCATCCTTGCATGACTCGCTCACGCCACCCTTCTTTTGCATCGGCATCTGAATGAGTTGTCGGAGTAATCGGAATGTTGCCGTTGCATCATTTCCGTTGTCGTTGTCGTGGCACCCCCTTTCTTTTCATCATGGCGATAAATGCTTCATATCATATAACATGCTCATGTCACATTTTAATAAAAATGCATACAACTTGCATTTGTCATCCGCATCATGATAACATCATTTAAAATGTTTAAATTGTTGTTTGCTTCAAAAAATTGCTAAATGACATGTGGGGATTTTCCAGAATTGTTGTTGTTATTTCCGGTCTCATTTAAAATGCCTAAATAGGTAGTTTCATTATGCTTCACCTCTTGCCATGTTAATAACATTTAAACTTGTTGGGTTCATAAACGAGAGTCAACTAAATCAATAGAATGTGGTGTTTCGTAAATATGCAAGTCGTTGCATATTGAGCTCCACTTAACTTGTAGTTTTGTTTGTGCACTTTGCCATGCTTTTAAACTGAACATGCATCATACTTGATTGTGCATCATGCCATGTTTATGCTTGTGTGTTTACCATGTTGTTTGCTTCTTTCCGGTTGCTTCTCTCGTTAGCTTCGGTTTCGTTCCAGAGTTGTGAGGATCCGTTCAACTACGACCGTTTGCCTTCTTCATGGACTCGTTCTTCTTCCTTGCGGGATCTCAGGCAAGATGACCGTTCCTCGATATCACTTCTATCTTTGCTTTGCTAGTTGTCTCGCTCTATAGATATGTCGCACTGCCCATTCTTGTTTTGTCAGCCTCCTATGTTGCCATGAAACACTCTAACCGCCCTCCTAGCAAGCTGTTGATTGGCTAAGTTACGCTTTTCCTCAGCCCTCTTATAGCGTTGTTAGTTGCAGGTGAGGATGGAAGATGGAAGATGTTCCATGTTGGAACATGGATTCTTTGGGATAACACAATATATATCTTATATTTAATTAATGCACATATATACTTGGTAATGGGTGGAAGGCTTGGCCTTCTGCTTGGTGTTTTGTTCCCCTCATGCCGCCATAGGATCTCATAAACCGGTGTTATGTTCCTTGATATTGCGTTCCTAACACGGTTGGGGTTTATGGGGCCCCCACGAAAATTCGCTCTGTTTAAAGCTTTTCCAGCAAGGCTCAACCTTGGTTTTACCATTTGCATAATAACAAAAACTTGCATAGGCGCGGGCATGACCTCAGCCACCATGTAATATTCATGGTGTCTAGCAGGGCGAGTGGGGGGCGTGAAGAAGGTGCGCGGAAGGCGGAACGCACTGCCATCAATGATGTGATGGCCTGCTGGGACGAAGCGCTCAGGGTCGAGCTCATAATTCGGCACGCCAGGTCACTGAGTCGCAGGCAGGGGCGACAACAATGGAGGTGGTGGTGGTTGAACAGGGTTGTCTTGAGGGTCGCCGGCAGGATATGAGCTAGAGGGCAGAGGTGATGAGACCTTGGGGTCGCATGCATTAACCGGGGAGCAATTTCCAAGAGAGGCAGGCGATGCCGTGAAATCAGAGTATTGCCGCTGCAGAATCGGTTTCCATGCCAATCCACTACGTTGAGCGAAATCATTACAATCTTTTCTAGAGAGACCAAAGCGGGAGCAAGCCGAGCAAACCATTCACATTCCACAAGAGGATGACAGGTGGCCATGCTGGGAGAAAATTGAACAAGTCATAATCTGGTCCACCATGTCATTGACCATAGATGATAACTGAGCGGCCGCCTCCTGTGAGGATGGATCGGCAGGGCTCGGCGATGGCCTTGGCACTAGAGAAGCAGGCCTGGCAGCCGCAGGAGGAGTGGGAGGCCCGATATCGCCAGGAGTAATAGGCCCAATATCCGAGGCCGCTAAGTGCATTTCAGTTGCAGTAGAAACATGTCGAGCTGAGGGTCCAGGATCCACTGGGCTCAACCCAGGAAGATCATTTCCAGGGAGGATAGAAGGCCCATTATTTTGAGTGGCCATGCATGGCGCCTCCGAAACTGTCGATATGACCACAGTGATCACGGGATTAGGATTTATCTAAACCTTTTGAGGACAAGGAAATTGACAGGGTTATTAGCCGGCGGGCGAAGCTGGTCAGGTCAGAGAAGAGTTCGCCTTGTTCCTTCAAAACAAAGGTATTATGGTCTGCTCTGCTCAGCCATGGTTTCATGGGGTTGGTCTGTTCCAAGTGCGTGACCCTATTGTGTGCTTTAGCTTGATTCAACATGTTCCTTTTGATCTTGGCAACGACCGTTTTGTCCGATTCATGAATCATGACGAGGGGGATAGTTTCAAAGGGGTTCATGGCTTTCGTATTGGCTGGTTGATGTTTATTGGCATTCCGCTTGATTATCGTACAACAGAGCACATATCTCACGCTCTTAGCACTTTTGGCAAATTCACCTCTTGGGACTGTGAGGATCCATATCTTGTGAGAACTATTGTCCATGCTAGATTTCCAGACACACCACTTGTTCCCCGTGATGTCGTGTTTGGTGATTATGCTGAATGGGGCGGGGCTAGATTTTCATGGACTGCTGCATGCTATGTCCCGGGGGCTGAATTTGCATATGAGATGCCAAATGATGAAGATCCAATGCCGCTTGATAGAAATCCGCACCCCCTGCCTGGAAACCTGGTGCCTGATAACTTGCCATTTGTTCTGCAACCCTATCCTCTGCTCGGTTGGAATGAATTACCTAAGCCCGCTCCTGAGCAACCTGCTGCTGAGGGATGGGGTCACGCAGTGTGGGGGGAGGAGGAGGAAGTGAATGGACCTAATCAACCTACCCCCCAAGAACAAGAGTAGGTTTCTATTGTTACTGATCAGCTCGATGAATCAGGGTCCTCGCAACCACAACCAGTTCATATCCAGCAACAGGAAGAGCCACAAGTTCAGCATCTGGCCATTGTGCCTTATCAGCCACCAATATTTCAGCAGCAGCAAGTCTTTGTTGGTATGATCAAAATTGTTGCAGGTCTAGTGCTACCACCTGAGATGGTATGGAAGAGGTCATTTGAATCCATAATGGCGGATATTGCAATATCAAAAGTTCCTCGCCCGCTGTTCTTCCAACCTATGGGCTCTATATTTTTCCAAGAGACAATGGTCCATTGCTTTTGATGAGAGTGCTGGGTTCTCTTCTCTGGTGCCACAACAGGGTGTCTCTGTCTCTCCACCGAGAAGAACCCTTTCTCTGGTTAAGAGGCCGGTGGCCAAGGCTCTTTTTCGTGCACCAGAGGAGTCTGTCGACAGTATGGTTTTTGCTGCTCGAAAAGTTAATGTTACAAACAAGATTCAAGCTAAGAAGAGGAAAGTAGTTCCTATAGTGGATACTTCAGTAAGGAGATGCACTCGGAGCTCTGTGAGACTAGATGGTTAAAAAAAGTGGTCTTTGAGCAGCTTGTTTGGCAGCCCCGTAAGAAGAGGCCTCGTTCAAAACCTGCTGATGAGACAGTTAAGCTGCAACAACTCAACGCTGAAGATGTGCCAGACCCTGAGAAGGACGTTACTGGAGTGCCGCCTTATACCCCAATTAAGGTGCTGCAAGCTGCTGGACTTGAACTGGAGATAGATCCTCAGCTCCTAACGTCGGAGAAGCTTATGGCTGATACAAAGGAGGACTCCTCTTCATCGCATGACAAATGATGATGCCCCTTATTTCTGGCTTTTGCAAGCCCTATAATTATGCTAGTTATCTTTTACGCTTTCTTTATTACGTTGGGAACAATGTTGAAGGTTGTGATGCACTCTTGGGTACTGTTGAGCCTTGCATGACATTATGTGTCATGCAGTTACTGCTTCTTTTCTACTATTTTAATTATGAATTGAGTTCATACCCGTAGCTAGAAAATCTTGTGTTGGAATGTGAGAGGGCTAAACTCAGACGCCCGTCAGCGTGCAATGAAGGAAAAAGTGACAGATAGCCAATGTGCAGACCTATGTCTGCAAGAAACTAAGTTAGCTTCCACTGATCGTGCTCTCATTAAAAAGATCTATCCACCTTGCTATGATTGTTTCATCAAGTCACCCTCTAGCGGTGCTTCGGGGGGCATCTTAACTGTTTGGCGTTCATATATGTTAATGATGTATACTACACAACCTTCTTCTTGTAGACGTTGTTGGGCCTCCAAGTGCAGAGGTTTGTAGGACACTAGCAAATTTCCCTCATGTGGATGACCTAAGATTTATCAATCAGTGGGAGGCGTAGGATGAAGATGGTCTCTCTAAAACAACCCTGCAACCAAATAACAAAGAGTCTCTTGTGTCTCCAACACACCCAATACAATGGTAAATTGTATAGGTGCACTAGTTCGGCGAAGAGATGGTGATACAAGTGCAATATGGATGGTAGATATAGGTTTTTGTAATAAGAAAATATAAAAACAGCAAGGTAACTAATGATAAAAGTGAGCATAAACGGTGTTGCAATGATAGGAAACAAGGCCTAGGGTTCATACTTTCACTAGTGCAAGTTCTCTCAACAATAATAACATAACTGGATGATATAACTATCCCTCAACATGCAACAAAGATTCACTCCAAAGTCACTAATAGCGGAGAACAAACGAAGAGATTATTGTAGGGTACGAAACCACCTCAAAGTTATCCTTTCTAATCGATCTATTCAAGAGTCTGTAGTAAAATAACACGAAGCTATTCTTTCCGTTCAATCTATCATAGAGTTCGTACTAGAATAACACCTTAAGATACAAATCAACCAAAAACCTAATGTCACCTAGATACTCCATTGTCACCTCAAGTATCCGTGGGCATGATTATACGATATGCATCACACAATCTCAGATTCATCTATTCAACCAACAGAAAGTACTTCAAAGAGTGCCCCAAAGTTTCTACCGAAGAGTCAAGATGAAAACGTGTGCCAAACCCTATGCATAGATTCCCAAGGTCACGGAACCCGCAAGTTGATCACCAAAACATACATCAAGAAGATCACGTGATATCCCATTGTCACCACAGATAAGCACATGCAAGACATACATCAAGTGTTCTCAAATCCTTAAAGACTCAGTCCAATAAGATAACTTCAAAGGGAAAACTCAATTCATCACAAGAGAGTAGAGGGGGAGAAACATAATAAGATCCAACTATAATAGCAAAGCTCGCGATACATCAAGATCGTGCCATCTCGAGAACACGAGAGAGAGAGAGATCAAACACATAGCTACTGATACATACCCTCAGCCCCGAGGGTGAACTACTCCTCCCTCATCATGGAGAGCGCCGGGATGATGAAGATGGCCACCGGAGAGGGACCCCCCCTCCGACAGGGAGCTGGAACAGGGTCTAGATTTTTTTTTGGTGGCAACAGAGACTTTCGGCAGCGGAACTCCCGATCTAGGTTAGTTTCTAGAGGTTTCTGTATTTATAGGAATTTTTGGCGTAGGTCTCAGGGGGGTCTCCGGGCTGTCCACGAGATAGGGTGGGCGCGCCCCCCACCCTCGTGGGCAGCCCGGCACTCTTCTGGCCCAACTCTTTTACTCCGGAGGCTTCTTTTGGTCCAAAAAAATCATCAAAAATTGGCACGTCAATTGGACTCCGTTTGGTATTACTTTTATGTAAAACTAGAAAACAAGGAAAAACAGAAACTCGCACTGGGCTCTAGGTTAATAGGTTAGTCCCAAAAATCATATAAAATAGCATATAAATGCATATAAAACATCTAAGATGGAGAATATGATAGCATGGAACAATAAAAAATTATAGGTACGTTGGAGACGTATCATGCATCCCCAAGCTTAATTCCTGCTCGTCCTCGAGTAGGTAAATGATAAAAACAGAATTTTTGATGTGGAATGCTACCTAACATAATTACCAATGTAATTCTCTTTATTGTGGCATAAATATTCAGATCTGAAAGATTCAAGACAAAAGTTTAATACTAACATAAGAATAATAATACTTCTAGCATACTAACAAAGCAATTATGTCTTCTCAAAATAACATGGCCAAAGAAAGTTCATCCCTACAAAATCATATAGTTTGGATATGCTCCATCTTCGTCACACAAAAATGCTCAAATCATGCACAACCCCGGTTTCAGCCAAGCAATTGTTTCATACTTTAATTGTTTCAAACTCTTTCAACTTTCATGCAATATATGAGGGTGAGCCATGGATATAGCACTATAGGTGGAATAGAGTGGTGGTTGTGGAGAAGACAAAAAAGAGGAAGATGGTATCACATCAACTAGGCGTATCAATGGGCTATGGAGATGTCCATCAATAGATATCAATGTGAGTGAGTAGGGATTGCCATGCAACGGATGCACTAGAGCTATAAGTCTATTAAAGCTCATCAAAAGAAACTAAGTGGGCGTGCATCCAACTTGCTTGCTCACGAAGACCTAGGGCATTTGAGGAAGCCCATCATTGGAATATACAAGCCAAGTTCAATAATGAAAAATTCCCACTAGTATATGAAAGTGAAAAAACAAGAGACTCTCTATCATGAAGATCATGGTGCTACTTTGAAGCACAAGTGTGGAAAAGGATAGTAGCATTGTCCCCTTTTTTGGAGGG
This sequence comes from Secale cereale, assembly GCA_902687465.1. Lineage (NCBI taxonomy): Eukaryota > Viridiplantae > Streptophyta > Magnoliopsida > Poales > Poaceae > Secale > Secale cereale. The sequence goes on from LR738716.1 coordinate 46,023,217, forward strand.
GCTTTCTCTTTTATTTAGCCCCTCTCTATATTTTTTTGGGCCTTCTCTTTTTTTATTTGGCCTTTCATCACATGGGACAATGCTCTAATAATGAAGATCATCACACTTTTATTGACTTACAACTCAAAGATTACAACTCGAAGCTAGAACAAAATATGACTCTATGTGAATGATGATGAAGCATGTCATATGAACGGAACGGTGGAAAGTTGCATGGCAATATATCTCGGAATGGCTATGGAAATGCCATGATAGGTAGGTAGGGTGGCTGTTTTGAGGAAGGTATATGGTGGGTGTATGGTACCGGCGAAAGTTGCGTGGTACAAGAGAGGCTAGCAATGGTGGAAGGGTGAGAGTGCGTATAATCCATGGACTCAACATTAGTCATAAAGAACTCACATACTAATTGCAAAAATCTACAAGTCATCAAAACAAAGTACTACAGGCATGATCCTAGGGGAAGGTTTGGTAGGAGTTAACCATCGCGTGATCCCGACCTCCACACAAAGGATGACACTCAATGAAATACCTCATACTTCAAATTTGTCACACAACGGTTACCATACGTGCATGCTACGGGACTTGCAAACCTCAACACAAGTATTTCTCAAATTCACAACTACTCTACTAGCATGACTCTAATATCACCATCCTCATATCTCAAAACAATCATCAAGTATCAAACTTCTCATAGTATTCAATGCACTTTATATGAAGGTTTTTACCATACTCATCTTGGATGCCTATCATATTAGGACTAGTTTCATAACCAAAGCACATTACCATGATGTTCTAAAATACTCTCAAAAGGATATAAGTGAAGCATGAGAGATAAACAACTTTCTACAAAATAAAACCACCACCGTGCTCTAAAAGATATAAGTGAAGCACTAGAGCAAAACTATCTAGCTCAAAAGATATAAGTGAAGCACATAGAGTATTCTAATAAATTCCAATTCATATTTATCTTCTCTTAAAAGGTGTGTCCAGCAAGGATGATTGTGGAAAACTAAAAAGCAAAGACTCAAATCATACATGACGCTCCAAGCAAAACACATATCATGTGGAATTAAAATATAGTCTCAAGTATAGTTACCGATAGATGAAGACGAAAGAGGGGATGCCTTCCCGGGGCATCCCCAAGCTTAGGCTTTTGGTTGTCCTTGAATTTTACCTTGGGGTGCCTTGGGCATCCCCAAGCTTAGGATCTTTCCACTCTTTGTTCCATAGTCCATCGAAGCCATACTCAAAACTTAAAAACTTCACAACTAAAAACTTAGCCAAAAATCTCGTGAGCTCCGTTAGTATAAGAAAACAAACCACCACTCAAAGGTACAGTAATGAACTCATTCTATGTTTATATTGGTGTTAAACCTACTTTATTCCTACTTCTCCATGATTCATACCCCCCGATACTACTCATAGATTCAACAAAATAAGCAAACAACACACGAAAAACAGAATCTGTTAAAAACAGAACATTCTGTAGTAATCTGTAACTTTCGAATACTTATGTAACTCCAATTTTTTTGAAATAAATTGGTAAACGTGAGGAATTTTTCTATTAATCATATGCAAAAAGAATCAACTAAATAGCACTCTCCAGTAAAAAATGGTAGCCAATCTCGTGAGCGCTAAAGTTTCTGTTTTTTATAGCATGATCGCATAAACTTCACACAAGTCTTCCCAAAGGTTCTACTTGGCACAAACACTAATTAAAACACAAAACCACATCTAAACAGAAGCTAGATGAAATATTTATTCCTAAACAGAAGCAAAAACAAAGAACAAAAATAAAGTTGGGTTACCTCCCAACAAGCGCTATCGTTTAATGCCCCTAGCTATGCTCAATGATTTCAATGATGCTCACATAAAAGATAAGAACTGAAACATAACGGGAGCATCATAAAGCATATGACTAGCACATTTAAGCCTAACCCACTTCCTATGCATAGGGATTTTGTGAGGAAACAACTTAGGGGAACAATAATCAACTAGCATAGGAAAGCAAAACAAGCATAGCTTCAAAACTTTAAGCACGTAGAGAGGAAACTTGATATTATTGCAATATGTAGAAGCATATGATCCTCTCTCATAATAATTTTCAGTTGCATCATGAATGAATTCATCCATATAACCAGCACATAAAGCATTCTTTTCATGATCTACTTGCATAGAAATTTTATTACTCTCCACATAGGAAAATGTATTCTCTTCAATAGTAGTGGGAGCAAACTCAACAAAATAACTATCATGTAAAGCATAATCCAATTGAAAATTAAAATCATGATGAAAAGTTTCATGGTTATCTTTATTCTTTATAGCATACATGTCATCACAATAATCCTCATACATAGGAGGCATGTTTTCATCATAATAAATTTGCTCATCAAAACTTGGGGGACTAAACATATCATCTTCACCAGACATAGCATCCCCAAGCTTGTGGCTTTGCATATCATTAGCATCATGGGTATTCAAAGAATTAATACTAACAACATTGCAATCATGCTCATCATGCACATATTTTATGCCAAGCATTCTATGTAATTCTTCTTCTAGTACTTGAGCACAATTTTCCTTCCCATAATTTTCACGAAAGATATTAAAAAGATGAAGCATATGAGGTAACCTTAATTCCATTTTTTGTAGTTTTCTTTTATAAACTAAACTAGTGATAAAACAAGAAACTAAAAGATACGATTGCAAGATCTAAAGATATAACTTCAAGCACTCACCTCCCCGGCAACGGCGCCAGAAAAGAGCTTGATGTCTACTACACAACCTTCTTCTTGTAGACGTTGTTGGGCCTCCAAGTGCAGAGGTTTGTAGGACAGTAGCAAATTTCCCTCAAGTGGATGACCTAAGGTTTATCAATCTGTGGGTGGTGTAGGATGAATATGGTCGCTCTCAAACAACCCTGCAACCAAATAAAAAAGAGTCTCTTGTGTCCCCAACACACCCAATACAATGGTAAATTGTATAGGTGCACTAGTTTGGCGAAGAGATGGTGATACAAGTGCAATATGGATGGTAGATATAGGTTTTTTTAATAAGAAAATATAAAAACAGCAAGGTAACTAATGATAAAAGTGAGCATAAACGGTGTTGCAATGATAGGAAACAAGGCCTAGGGTTCATACTTTCACTAGTGCAAGTTCTCTCAACAATAATAACATAACTGGATTATATAACTATCCCTCAACATGCAACAAAGAGTCACTCCAAAGTCACTAATAGCGGAGAACAAACGAAGAGATTATTGTAGGGTACGAAACCACCTCAAAGTTATCCTTTCTGATCGATCTATTCAAGAGTCCGTAGTAAAATAACATGAAGCTATTATTTCCGTTCAATCTATCATAGAGTTCGTACTAGAATAACACCTTAAGATACAAATCAACCAAAACCCTAATGTCACCTAGATAATCCATTGCCACCTCAAGTATCCGTGGGCATGATTATATGATATGCATCACACAATCTCAGATTCATCTATTCAACCAACACAAAGTACTTCAAAGAGTGCACCAAAGTTTCTACCGGAGAGTCAAGATAGAAAAGTGTGCCAACCCCTATGCATAGATTCCCAAGGTCACGGAACCCGCAAGTTGATCACCAAAACATACATCAAGTAGATCACGTGATATCCCATTGTCACCACATATAAGCACATGCAAGACATACATCACGTGTTCTCAAATCCTTAAAGACTCAATCCAATAAGATAACTTCAAAGGGAAAAATCAATTCATCACAAGAGAGTAGAGGGGGAGAAACATCATAAGATTCAACTATAATAACAAAGCTCGCGATACATCAAGATCGTGCCATCTCAAGAACACGAGAGAGAGAGAGAGAGAGAGAGAGAGAGAGAGAG
>LR738716.1:46027223-46045213 GCA_902687465.1 Secale cereale
GAGAGAGATCAAACACATAACTCCTAATACATACCCTCAGCCCTGAGGGTGAACAACTCCTCTCTTGTCATGGAGAGAGCCGGGATGATGAAGATGGCCACCGGAGAGGGATTCCCCATCCGGCAGGGTGCCGAAACAGGGTCTAGATTGGTTTTTGGTGGCAACATAGGCTTTCGGCGGCGGAACTCCCGATCTAGGTTATTTTCTGGAGGTTTCTGTATTTATAGGAATATTTGGCGTAGGTCTCACGTCAGGGGGGCGGGTCTCCGGGTTGTCCACGAGATAGGTGGGCGCGCCCAGGGGGTGGGCGCACCCCCCCACCCTTGTGGGCCGCCCGGGACTCTTTTGGCCCAACTCTTTTATTTCGGGGGCTTCTTTTGGTCCATAAATTATCATAAAAAATTGGCACGTCAATTGGACCCCGTTTGGTATTCCTTTTTTGTAAAACTCAAAAACAAGGAAAAAGCAGAAACTGGCACTGGGCTCTAGGTTAATAGGTTAGTCCCGAAAATCATATAAAATAGCATATAAATGCATATAAAACATCTAAGATGGATAATATAATAGCATGTAACAATCAAAAATTATAGATACGTTGGAGACGTATCAGTTAACTGGCACGTTGCTTCAAGTTAAACCTTTTGGAATTATTGTTAGCTTCACATCCGTTCATAGCAATGAGACATGGACCCTAGTAAATGTCTATGGACCATGTCAGGGGGTAATGAGAGATGATTTTGTCACCTGGTTATATGACCTTGAAATCGACCCTGATGAAAACTGGATGCTAATGGGTGATTTTAATTTCATAAGATCTTTTGATAACAGAAACCTCCCTGGTGGTGATGTAAACGACATTTTCATTTTCAATGAAATAATTGGGCACCTGGGCCTTCTTGAGTTGCCTATAAATATACCTGGTCTAATATGCATGATTCACCTTTGTTGGAACAACTAGACTAGGTTTTCGCTTCTACGAATTGGATTGTACACTATCCAATGACACAGGTTACCCCTCTGGACAAAACAACCTCAGATCATGTACCTTGCTTGGTTACCATCAGCACCAATATACCCAAGGCACATATTTTTCGTTTTGAAAACTTCTGGGTTCAACAACCTGGTTTCATGGAATGTGTGCAGTCTGTCTGGCAGAAGAAATCCAATAAGTCACATATTTCAGCAGTAACAGTTGACAAACTGAAAGCTTTGAGATTTGCTTTGAAGAAATGGCAGAAAGGCCTCTCCCACATCAAAAGCCTGCTTCTGAAGTGCAACTGGGTCATTCTTTGGTTTGATGACTTGGAGGAACTCGGACCTTTATCTAGGCTAGAGAACAACTTCAGAAAATTAGTCAAGCTGCATCATGAACATCTCCTGCATTTACAATTTCTATATTGGAAAAATAGGTGTACTATCAGGTATATCAAAGTGGGAGAAGAAAACACCAAATTCTTTCAGGCTATCGCCATAGAGAGACATAGGAAAAATGATGTTGCTAGCCTGATTCTACAAGATGGATCTTACACTAATGACCATGACACCATGGCAAATAAATTTTTGAAGGTTTTTAATAACAAAATGGGAAAAGTGAGGAATATAGAAATGGGTGGGGAGATTCTGTCTTTAATACAGCAGGTGCTAGGACTGGAGGTTTTATCTAAACCTTTTGAGGACAAAGAAATTTACATGGTTATTAAGGACATGCCCATTTACAAGGCACATGGGCCTGATGGTTTCAATTGTTTATTCCACACAAAAAAGTCGGCACATTATCTCACATGATTTCAATACTTTAGTTCATGAATTCCATGCAGGAATAATTAGATTGGAAAACCTCAATGATGCTTTTATTACTCTGGTTCCCAAGAAAAATTCTCCTGAGACCTCAAGTGATTTTAGGCCAATATCTCTAACTAGAGTGGGCCTTAAATTCCTAACAAATTTGGCTGCCAATAGGTTTGAGGATGAGATCATAGGATGTATTCACAAGAATCAATATGGGTTTATTAAGACCAGAACCATTTAGGACTGCTTGGCTTGGACTTTTGAATACATCCATCAATGCAATCAATCCAAGAGGCCAATCCTCCTGCTCAAGCTGGATTTTGAAAAGGCCTTTGACTCAATTCAGCATGAGGCAGTAATAAGGATTCTACAAGCTAAAGGTTTATATGAGAGATGGATACACTGGGTTAAGGAACTACTGTCTTCAGGTACTTCATCAGTTTTACTCAATGGAGTGCCTGGTAAACATTTCAAATGCATATGTGGTGTTAAGCAAGGAAATCCAATGACCCGCTTGTTATTTGTCATTGCTGTTGACCTATTTAAAACAATGATCAATAACTTACTGCAACAAGGATCTGTAAGCCTCCCTATCCCAACAAATGATCCTGACTTTCCAGTGGTTCAGTATGCTGACGACACACTGATGTTCTTACCTGCAGAAAGATCTCAATTGCTTGCTCTCAGAACAGTATTAACTTCTTTCTCCAAAGCCACTGGTCTGGAGATCAACTATCACAAATCCTCCATGTACCCAATTAATGTGGATGAGGTGACAGCCTCTTCTCTTGCAACATTGTTTGGCTGACAGCTTGGAAAAATGCCTTTCACATATCTGGGCTTGCCAGTAGGTACCACTAGGCCTAAGATTGTGGATCTGTTGCCCATGGTGGACTGCGTGAAAGAAGACTTACTGCCTGTTCATGGTTTCTCCCTCAAGGCAGTACACTTTAGTTGGTCAACTATGTTATCTCATCATTGCCCATATACTTCCTCTGTAGCTTGTCCATCCCACCTGGAATACTGAAACAGTTGGAAAGAATTTAGAGGCAGTGCCTATGGAGAAAATTTGGTCAGGAAAATAGACCCTCCTTAGCTGCTTGGTCATTAGTCTGCAGACCAAAGTCTAAAGGGGGCCTGGGAATTCTTAACCTTGGACTGCAAAATGAAGCTTTACTCATGAAGCATCTGAACAAATTTTAAAATAAAGCAAATGTACCTTGGGTCCAGCTGATTTGGGATTCTTATTAGTATAATATCATCCCTCATGATACCACTCTGTGTGGTTCCTTCTGGTGGAAGGATGTTTCCAAACTCATGGATAAATTCAGAGCAGTCATAATGATCAAAGTTAATAGTAGGGATACTGCACTCTTTTGGTCTAATAATTGGGAACTGGGCAACCAGACTGTCCCCTAAAGGAGAGATTCCCAAGGCTACACTCTTTTTGCTATGATAAAGCCATATCTGTTAGGGAGTTCTGTATAACTGAGAATGCATATGATCTGTTTTCCCTGCCATTATCACAATTGGCCCATGATGAATTTGATAGTTTATCTGCCCTATTGTCCAACTTTAGCTTGAACCACCATCTTCCTAACTCATGGCTATGGAAGCATGGAAATGTTTTTGATTACATAGCCAAGAAGTTTTACCTGCATGTGCATCAACCAATCATAGCAAACCCACTCTTGGGATGGATCTGGAAGAGTTCCTATACTATGTCCATTAAGATGTTTGCTTGGTTGGTCATCATGGATAAGATGAACACAAAGGATATGTTGCAACGTAGGCACTGGAAGATTAATGATGGCCCACGGTGTGTGCTATGCTACAATTGTGCCCTTGAGGCTTTCAGTGTAACTTCAGTGTGAGAGTCTGGAATTATTTGCAGATTGAATGGATTGATGACACATATATGGTTCAAATTGCCGTGCAAGCTAGAAGGGAGTTTGGCCAACCATTCTTTGCAGAAGTGGTCTTCCTTGCTTGGTGGAATGTCTGGAAAGTCAGGAATGACTAAGCATTCAGACACATCAGACCCTCTTTTAGGCAATGGAGGTCTGGTTTTATTCATGACATCACATTGCTTTCTCACAGGATCAAGACCAGATTCAGAGATTCACTGCTTAGATGGATAGATTTCCTTCCACCCTGAACTCCATTTGTTTTAGTCTTTTAGTCTCTTAGTATCTTAGTCTTTTAGTCTTGTAAGTAGTAGGTTACACTTGTTATTTTACTTTGCTCTTTTTCTGTTTTCTTCTCCTTGGGGGAAGCTTGTACATACTTGCCATTTCTTTTCATAAAATGTTGTGAGGTGTAAGCCTTGCAGTATTCATGGTAAAAAAAACTTGCGTAGGGACCGGCTAGCACCCGAGGACTCTTAATCAACCCCAGGGCCAGTGCTCCCCATGAGTGTTGGTCCAACCTAGAGCACTGTGCGGGGCTACCCCTTGGCAACTTGGGTTTTTAGCACCTGTACGCGTAGCTTATCTGATCGTGGTCTGAGACGAGATACGTGCAACTCTTATCAGGGTGACGGCACGTCGGGAGGTCTTGCTGGATTAGTTTTACCTTTGTCGAAATATCTTGTGCACAGGATTCTGAGAAAACTCGGGTCTTCCCAATATGGAGTTGTTCTCCGCTGATCGTGAGAGCTTGTGATGGGCTAAGTTGGGACATCCCTGCAGGGTTATGAACTTTCGAAAGCTGTGCCCGCGGTTATGTGGCGGATTGGAGTTTGTTAATATCCAGTTGTAGATAACTTGACACAAAAACTGAAACAAAATACACTACCATGTGAGTAGTCATGATGGTCTCTTTTCGAGGGAATTCGGGAAGAGAACACGGCTGGGTTATGGATGACTCGTAGGTAGACATGATCATCTAGTGATCATGACTAGTTCATGATCGTTGGCTTTGACTTCTCTTCTCACTATAAAAGTTCATAAGCTAGCCACCTCATCTACGCTTAGTGGTTGCTGCAGCCCACTTTATACCTCTCCACACCTAAAAGCCTTGATAGTTTTGATACCCGGGAACAAGATTGTTGAGTCCTCGTGACTCACAGTTTACTACACAAACCAGATGCAGGTTGAGGGATCGAAGAAGGTGAGAGTGTCTAGAGGGGGGGGGGTGATTAGACTACTCGACAAGATAAAAATTCTGTCTTTTATCAAGGACAGATTTTGGCAGATTTTGCATAACACACAAGTCAAGTAGCACACTACACATGCAATTCTAGAGTATGGGCAGCGGAAAGTAAATTGCACAACTAGTAAAGAGAAGTGGAGAAGATCAAACGCAATTTGGAGATGCAATGATTTTTCCCGTGGTTCCGATAGGTGGTGCTATCGTACATCCACGTTGATGGAGACTTCAACCCACGGAGGGTAACGGCTGCGCGAGTCCACGGAGGGCTCCACCCACGAAGGGTCCACGGAGAAGCAACCTTGTCTATTCCATCATGGCCTACGCCCACGGAGGGCTAGCCTTACTCGGGGTAGCTCTTCATGAAGTAGGCGATCTCCTTGCCCTTACAAACTTCTTGGTTCAACTCCACATCTCGATGACGGAGGCTCCCAAGCGACACCTAACCAATCTAGGAGGCACCACCCTCCAAAAGGTAATAGATGTTGTAGATGATGATGAACTCCTTGCTCTTGTGCTTCAAATGATAATCTCCCCAACACTCAACTCTCCTCACTGATTTGGCTGTGGTGGAAGAAAGGATTGAGTGGAAAGCAACTTGGGAAGGTTAGAAATCAAGTTTCATATGGTGGGAGTGGAGCAACTTGATCTCAACACAAGGATAGGTAGTTCTCTTCTCAGAAAGTGTAAGGTAGGAGTGGTAGTTCTTTTTAATGGCTCTCTCCACAAATGAAGAGGGGGTGGAGGGGTATATATAGCCTCCACACAAAATCCAACCGTTACACACATAATTGAGCAATCTCGGTGAGACCGAAGTGGACAACTCGGTCAGACCGAAAGTTCAAATAATGTGAACGTTGGGGTTTTCGGTGGGACCGAAAATACCATCTCGGTTATTCCGATTTGAGCAAAGACAGGAGCTTGCCAGTTTCGGTAAGACCGACTTTATCATCTCGGTGACACCGATATGATGACAGAGGGTTACAGAAGCTTGGCAGCCCATGTTTCGGTGAAACCGATTTCAAACTCGGAATATCCGATTTAGGGTTTGGCTTATGGCTGAGGTGGTTCATCTCGGTGTGACTGGATTTGGAAAATCGGTGGGACCGAGATTACTTATGAGTGTATTTTGTAGTGAAGGTTGCTGATAGTTTGAGGAGATATATCACTAAGCACTTGAGCAACCAGATCATCAACATAACCTCATCCCCTTTTAATAGTATTGGCTTTTCCTATGGACTCAATGTGATCTTGGATCACTAAACCAAAAATGGAGTCTTGAGCTTTTGCCAATGCTTGCCTTAGCATTTTGAGGGGTCCACTTCTTCAGTCATTGCCATAGCCAATGTGATTGAATTTCCTGAAACATACTTGATAAAAGCATTAGTCCAACCACAAAGTATGTTGTCATTAATTACCAAAACCACACAGGGAGCAAATGTGCTTTCAATCTCCCCCTTTTTGGTAATTGATGGCAACACACTAAAATCACACTAAACAAGACATCAAAGCTTATTGAAAGAAGGACAGAATTATCACGAAAGCTTTGACAAGCATGTAGTACACAGGCTCCCCCTACAAGTGTGCAAGATTTTCATAAATTATGGTTTTGGACTACCACAAGCACACAAGAGAGATAAGCAAGATGTGCTACATGCAGCTTGGCTATATGCATCAGAGCAGATGAAAAGAAGTGAGTGATAATGCATATGTGCATGGTGATTTTTTGCAAACAAGTATTCACAAGAAAGTTACTATCATGCACATTCTGCAAAGTGCATATACTTACCTTGAGGTTCCTTGGCATTGTACCTGAAGAGATAAACTTGGGAAAACAAGGTTAGATAACACAAGAGTATTTCTTCAACCAACTGCAAGAACATCAAGAGTACCAAGCCAGGGATGACATGTATAAGGAGTGTCTCATATTGAGCACAAGCTTGAATCAGCAAACATGTCTCCGAAACTAAAGATTTTCAATGAACTCTGAGAGATTTTGCTTTCCATAAGATATCAATTGTGAAGATTCCTCTCCCTTTGAGTTCTCTCAGATCAAGGGGTTTGATGGAAAGAGCAAAATCAAAAGAATGATGCCAATTGTAATGTCCACTGTAAAACACGGCAAAGCTTTGATGTGATTCTCTCCCCCTTAAGGTAAGATTGCTTTTCTTCTCCCCCTAAGTCTTCTCTTCTCCCCCTAAGTCTTCTCCCCCTTTGACATCAAGTGCCGAAAAGGACAGCAGACTAGGTAGGTCAGGGAAGATTAAAAGAAAGAAGTGGGATCCTTAAGAATCACAACAGGGCAAATAGGAACATGCATAGAGAAACAATGAGTGGAGCTGCAGAAGATGATATCCTGGAAGAAATAAATCGGTGACACCGAATTAGATGGATCGGTGGGTCCGAAGGTCAGGGACTTAGGGTAGATCCGTTTCGGTTAGACCGAAAAATTTAAATCGGTGACGCCGAGTTTAATTCCAAGGAAATACAGAAATAATTCAGCTCACTTTGCGAGGAATGTTTCAAAGGATTTGCAATGAATTTGTGAAAGATTTTCGGGGAATTGATCAGAGCCAGAAGGATATTCACAAAGACAGAAGAATAGAAATGAAAAAGATTCCTAGATGAAGTAAGTTTTTTTAAAAAAAAAACTCAATGAGAGAACATAAGAGAAAATAGAGAGACTCCAAAACATATGTACTTCATCTAGATAAAGGTCGGCGACAAGGTCACCCATGTTTGAGTATATTGACTTAGGAGTCAAATGAGGACATTTGATCATAGGTCATACTCATCATTTAAGCTCAAAATGGGGTTGCCATTTTTCGATTAAGCATTCGATGTGATCACATCTTATGAAGCTGCTTGTACTCATGACTTTGAGCAAAGCTCCTTAAAGATGTGAAGAACATACCTTGGGCTTGTTGTTGCTTTGCTCATGTAGGTAAACTTGATGTAGGTGCTCATTGAATGTGAGGTTGGAGTGCCATTTCCACTTGTGTAGTTCATCTTCCTACATGGGTTAGGCAAGCAAGGAAATACTCAAGGATATCCAAGATGACAAGAGTGAAATACTAGATGTATAAGATGTCAAAAAGGATATGTGGAATTTTGTTCCTTGAACTCAACATCCCAAAGGGCTAGATACTTGGTCAATGACAAGATTACTCATGATTTGAGTGTGTGGTAATCTTGTGGAATGTAGATCATCCAAGTACCTGCAAGGAGTTAGATGCAATACAAGGAGGAAAATGTGTCCAAGACATATGATCACCATCATAAGAGAAATATCAAGGATTAGTCAAGTGGGCTCATGCCTTGCATGCATCAATGGAGTTCTCACTCCAAGTTTGAAGCATCAATGATGTTCAACTCACTCCTTAAGCGACAAAACACCTTCTCATCAAGAGGTTTTGTAAAGATATCAGCGAGTTGTTTGTCAGTACGAACATGCTTAAGATTGATGTCACCCTTGGCAATATGATCACGAATGAAATGGTGACGAACTTCAATATGCTTCGTTCGAGAGTGTTGCACGGGATTGTGTCCAATTTTAATCGCACTCTCATTGTCACAAAGCAAGGGAACATGTCTCACATGTATCCCATAATCCTTAAGCGTTTGTGTCATCCATAGCAATTGAGCACAACACGAACCAGCAGCAATATATTCCGCTTCGGCAGTGGATAATGATACCGAATTTTGTTTCTTGGAGGACCAAGATACAAGGGATCGACCAAGGAATTGACACGTACCCGAAGTTGACTTTTTATCAACCTTGTCACCGGCATAGTCCGAGTCGGAATAGCCAACAAGGTCGAAAGAGGCCCTCTTAGGATACCAAATGCCAAAGTTTGGTGTGTGAATCAAATATCTCACAATCCTCTTAACAGCTTTAAGATGACATTCTTTAGGGGCTGCTTGATATCGCGCACACATGCATACACTCAACATTATGTCATGACGAGAAGCACAAAGATATAGTAGAGAACCAATCATAGATCGGTAAACCCTTTGATCAACGGGTTCTCCATCTTTTGTCAAGTCATTATGTCCACTTGTAGGCATGGGGGTACTCATACCTTTGCTTTCTTGCATGTTGAACTTCTTGAAGAGATCCTTGGTGTACTTTGTTTGTGAGACAAAGGTGCCTTCCTTAGATTGCTTGATTTGCAACCCAAGGAAGAATTTGAGTTCACTCATCATGGACATCTCATACTTCTCCGACATGAGCTGTCCAAACTTCTTGCTAAAATGAGGGTTAGTTGAACCAAAGATAATATCATCAACATATATTTGGCACACAAATAGTTCACCATTAACCCTTTTCGTGAACAGCGTTGAGTCTATCTTTCCAATCTCAAAGCCTTTTTCAAGAAGAAAGCTAGTCAAGCATTTGTACCAAGCTCTAGGAGCTTGTTTAAGACCATAAAGAGCTTTGTGCAACTTGTAAACATGATTAGGCTTTTTGGGATTCACAAATCCGGGAGGTTGTTTCACAAATACTTCCTCCTCAATTTCACCATTTAGGAAAGCACTTTTGATATCCATTTGATAGAGAGTAATATCATGGTGATTGGCATAAGCAAGAAGAATGCGAATGGACTCAAGTCTAGCAATGGGGGCATAGGTCTCACCATAGTCCATACCTTCGACTTGTGTGTAACCTTGAGCTACGAGACGAGCCTTGTTGCGGATGACTTGTCCATCTTCATCTTGCTTGTTCCGAAACACCCATTTGGTTCCAATGATGTTTTGATCATCCTTGGGCTTCTCTACCAAAGTCCATACCTTGTTCCTCTCGAAGTTGTGTAGTTCTTCGTGCATAGCGTTCACCCAATCCGGGTCTTCAAGTGCTTCTTCTACCTTCATAGGTTCAATACTAGAGATAAATGAGTAATGCTCACAAAAGTTAGCTAAGCGAGTTTTAGAGCGAGTAATTCTCCCGGAGTTGATGTCGTTCATCATTTGTTTCACGGGATGATTTTTCTTGACTCTTGCTCGGACTCGGGATAGCTTTTGTTGAGGTTGTGGCTGAGCTTCCTCATCATCTTCATCTTCCTCTTCTTCTTCTTCATTGTTGTTGGTGTTGTCTTGAGGCGGTGGAGAAGGAGGTTGTGGTGGATCTTCTTGTTGCACTTCCTCATCTTGGTGAGTTCCACTTGTGGAGGCCTCCATGTTGCCTTGAGGTTCATCTCGCCGTGAGGTAGGTGGCTCCACATATGTAGATAAGGTACTCTCCTTCACTTCCATGGGACGGATCTTTCCAATAGATAAATCTTGGATAGCTTCCGATGGGTCCTTGTCTCCTACATCAATAGGCATTTGCTCTACTTGCGAGCCATTAGATTCATCAAACTTCACGTCTACCGTCTCTTCAACCTTTCGGGTGAAATTATTGTAGACACGGTAGGTGTGGGAGTTTGATCCATAACCAAGGAGAAATCCTTCATGAGATTTAGGAGCAAATTTAGACCGACGATGCTTATCAAGGATATAGCATTTTGAACGAAAGACACGAAAGTATCCCACTTGGGGTTTGTTACCGGTGAGGAGCTCGTATGATGTCTTGCCGAGGAGCTTATGAAGATAAAGCCTGTTGATAGCATGACAAGCTGTCTCGACCGCTTCTCCCCAAAAATGCTTCGGTGTCTTGTATTCATCAAGCATCGTTCTCGCCATCTCTATGAGCGTTCGGTTCTTCCTCTCAACAACTCCATTTTGTTGAGGAGTGTACGTAGCCGAGAACTCATGTAGAATTCCTTCCTCATCGAGAAAAGAGTCTACATTGGCGTTCTTGAACTCCGTTCCATTGTCACTCCGAACTTTCTTGATCTTCACTTCAAATTGATTTTGGGCCTTTCTGGCAAAGGTTTTGAAGATCCTCTGAACCTGCGATTTGTCATCAAGGAAAAATACCCACGTAAATCTGGAATAATCATCAACTATAACTAGACCAAAGGAGTTACCACCAAGGCTTTTGTAAGCATTGGGACCGAAGAGATCCATATGAAGAAGCTCAAGCGGTCTCCTTGTGGTCATGATATTCTTCACGGGATGACTTCCTCCAACTTGTTTTCCTGCTTGACAAGCACTACAAAGTCTATCTTTGTCAAAGAAAACATCTTTAACACCAAGAATATGATCACCTTTGATTAGCTTGTCTAGATTACGCATACCAACATGTCCAAGCCTTCTATGCCATAACCAACCTTTAGAGGATTTAGCAATGAAACAAGCTCTAGGTTGGGCTTTCTTAGTAAAATCAACAATATATAGATCACCTCTACGGATACCGGTAAATGCCATGTTTTGATTGTCACGACGAAAGACTTGGCAATCTACTTTGGTGAATAGCACATTGAATCCAAAGTCAGCTAATCTAGACACGGAGAGTAAATTGTATCCAAGAGATTCTACAAGCATGACATTTTGAATAGAGCTATCATGAGATATGGCCACCTTACCAAGGCCAAGTACCTTACCCTTGGAGTTGTCTCCAAAATTCACATACTTGCGTGGACCATCGTTCTTTGCAAGCTCTCGAAACATGTCTTTGTCTCCGGTCATGTGGTCGGTGCATCCACCATCAAGAATCCACTCTTTTCCGCCGGACATGTAGTCTCTCAGATTTTCCATAAGATTGAGACTCTTCATGATCTTGTCTATCTCGGTGTCCGAATCGGAGTAATCATCATCATGCTCATGCTCATCATCATATTGACCCATAGATTGCTCATCATCAACACCTAGGTCAATTTGATAACCACTTGCATTAGTTTTGTCAATGTGACAATAATCTTCGGAATGTAATGCAAGAGCATTTCTAATTAAAACATTGATAAGACCGGGATCACCCTTCTTTTTCATAAGATCACGAAGCTCAAAGAAGCATTTATCAAAGTTGGGATCATTGGGGCGCATCTTATCAAATTCAATAGTCTTGTGTAGAATTTCATCAAGACCTCTCAAAGAGTAGTCCGGATAAAGTTCTTCCAAGAATTTCCACATAGCATAGGCGCACTCAAAGTTTGTAACAAGCTTCAGCAAATTATCGGGTAACCCTCTAATGATAAGATGTATAGTTCTAAGGTTACGAAGCAAATCAAGCTCTTCATCCATGGTAGGGTGCAAGGGATCAAATGGAGGCACATAGGGGGTCTCAACATATTTGCACAACTTGTACATCTTAAAGATACTAAGCATTTCAACCCTCCACGAGTTATAGGACCCTCCATTAATAATAGGCACTCTATGGCTAACACTCCCAAGCGTAGACACGTCCATCTTCCTCCAATGGTGTGTAAACCAAAGCAATGGAGACCAAATCTCTGATACCAATTGAGGGATCGAAGAAGGTGAGAGTGTCTAGAGGGGGGGGGTGATTAGACTACTCGACAAGATAAAAATTCTGTCTTTTATCAAGGACAGATTTTGGCAGATTTTGCATAACACACAAGTCAAGTAGCACACTACACATGCAATTCTAGAGTATGGGCAGCGGAAAGTAAATTGCACAAGTAGTAAAGAGAAGTGGAGAAGATCAAACGCAATTTGGAGACGCAATGATTTTTCCCGTGGTTCCGATAGGTGGTGCTATCGTACATCCACGTTGATGGAGACTTCAACCCACGGAGGGTAACGGCTGCGCGAGTCCACGGAGGGCTCCACCCACGAAGGGTCCACGAAGAAGCAACCTTGTCTATTCCATCATGGCCTACGCCCACGGAGGGCTAGCCTTACTCGGGGTAGATCTTCACGAAGTAGGCGATCTCCTTGCCCTTACAAACTTCTTGGTTCAACTCCACATCTCGATGACGGAGGCTCCCAAGCGACACCTAACCAATCTAGGAGGCACCACCCTCCAAAAGGTAATTGATGTTGTAGATGATGATGAACTCCTTGCTCTTGTGCTTCAAATGATAATCTCCCCAACACTCAACTCTCCTCACTGATTTGGCTGTGGTGGAAGAAAGGATTGAGTGGAAAGCAACTTGGGAAGGTTAGAAATCAAGTTTCATATGGTGGGAGTGGAGCAACTTGATCTCAACACAAGGATATGTAGTTCTCTTCTCAGAAAGTGTAAGGTAGGAGTGGTAGTTCTTTCTGATGGCTCTCTCCACGAATAAAGAGGGGGTGGAGGGGTATATATAGCCTCCAGACAAAATCCAACCGTTACACACATAATTGAGCAATCTTGGTGAGACCGAAGTGGACAACTCGGTCAGACCGAAAGTTCAAATAATGTGAACGTTGGGGTTTTTGGTGGGACCGAAAATACCATCTCGGTTATTCCGATTTGAGCAAAGACAGGAGCTTGCCAGTTTCGGTAAGACCGACTTTATCATCTCGGTGACACCGATATGATGACAGAGGGTTACAGAAGCTTGGCAGCCCATGTTTCGGTGAAACCGATTTCAAACTCGGGATATCCGATTTTTCTAGGGTTTGGCTTATGGATGAGGTGGTTCATCTCAATGTGACTGGATTTGGAAAATCGGTGGGACCGAGATTACTTATGAGTGTATTTTGTAGTGAAGGTTGCTGATAGTTTGAGGAGATATATCACTAAGCACTTGAGCAACCAGATCATCAACATAACCTCATCCCCTTTTAATAGTATTGGCTTTTCCTATGGACTCAATGTGATCTTGGATCACTAAACCAAAAATGGAGTCTTGAGCTTTTGCCAATGCTTGCCTTAGCATTTTGAGGGGTCCACTTCTTCAGTCATTGCCATAGCCAATGTGATTGAATTTCCTGAAACATACTTGATAAAAGCATTAGTCCAACCACAAAGTATGTTGTCATTAATTACCAAAACCACCCAGGGAGCAAATGTGCTTTCACAGGTACATTAGAGTTTGACTCATGAGACGTGCAAGAGCTTCAGTGGGAGTTCGATGAAGAGCGTGGTCGTATGTACGCGACGTACCCCAACGATCATTAGTGGTTCCTACTAGGGCCGATCGGGATTAGCCTGTGTGGTATGTTTTTCTACATTTGATTTTGTCCATAGTCGGACTATTTGTGTACTCTGGATGAACGTATGAGTAAGTTGATCATTGTGTGACATGGAGATTGTAAGCCAACTATTTACCTCCTTGTTCATTACATGGGTTGTGTAAAGATACCATGCTTGAGACCATTCCAGAATGCGGTTATGACTCTAAGTCGTGCCTCGACATGTAGGATCTATAGCCGCATCCTGGGAGTTACAAGTTGGTAATCAGAGCCGTCCCCGACCTAGGAGCCCCTACTTAATCGAACCGCTGCCGATGTTGAGTCTAGAAACAAAAACTGTTTTGAGTCTTAGGATTATATATATATTGGAGAGTAGGAATTCTTTTACTCCTTATCCCCTTCGTCGCTCTGGTGAGGACTCCTGACGTAGAAATTTTGATTTCCCTATCCTCTTTTCACTAAAAATTAGGATCATGCAGGTATTGTTGGGATCGTTCCAATATCTTTGTGATGATAATTCTGTCTTGGTGCCTCCCGTATGTTTGGATTGGACCCGGGGAGTTGAGCTCTGAGGTCTTGTCGGCACAATTGTATCATTACAGTTCTGGAATATCAGAGTTGGCCGACATCAAAAAATCTTCTATGCGTGTCCGGTGGTGAGATAACCCCGACGTCACCCAGTACTGGGGGGATAGTTCGGGAGTATTGCCACAACTAGTATAGCGGATGCTTTTCGAAGGTCTGAGATACACGATTTCCGAAGGTGCCTGGTTATGTGTTGACAGATGGATACAGCTGGATGTAGGGCTTGTTAATTGTGTGAGATATTGTTCTTCCCATATATCCCCAACACCAGATTGCATAACCAGAAAGTTTCGGGAATTAGTAGGTGGGAATTCAAGTAGCTCTAGGATTTCTTCCGACGAATATATGATATGAGGTTGGGGTTCAACGTCTAGTGATTCGTTTGTTACAGTCGATTTTATACTGGTTACGTTGCGTCTTAATGAATCCTTGGCTATGCTGATTCGGGGATGCAATGTCCTTTGTAACGTCGTGCCCGAGGGCCTCATCATGAAAACTTTGGACGGAATCTCTATCATATGTTTGTTCCGACTTCTTTCTCATGCCAAATCCTTTGTTTTGTTTTGAGTTGTGGTATTTGAGTTGCTTCGATGTCAAGTATTGATTCCATACCTTTTCTAATCGGTGTTCTCATATTTCTATGGGAGTGCTAATCCTGCTTGTTCATCGAGATTGTTATGTCAATTCTTCTCCAATCGGCGTGCTTCTCTTCAAGTTAACCCGATCCTTTCAATTTGTGCAAGACCAATTCTTGGTTTTTCTCAATGGTGTATGTTTCGTTCGTCCCAAATTGTCTTTGTTTTTCCCACCCTCCCACCCTTTTTCTTCAAGGAATCAGAAATCTCAAGTCAAGTATCCATTATATTCATGTGAAGTCTCTTCATTCTTATCTTCGATGTTGTTTATCCGGTGATTTCTTGTGAAGACACTAAGGAAGCTTCAACTTCATCGTTGTTCCATTCTCATTTTCTTCTTCGGTGGATTTAATTCAAGATTTCGGTGTTGATCTTATTCCTTTCCTCATTTCACAATGCTTTCTCATTTCGGTGCACCAATTAATCATTCACTTCTCGCTATTCATTTGTTCCGGAGTGCTGAAGATATCTTAGAAGATTTGCGTTTCCATTCTTAATCCGTTCAAGTTATTTTGAGGTTGTTATCTCATTCAAGCCATTTAATTCAACCGGTGCAATCTCCAAGATCGCTTTCAAATTCTTTCATGTTCGGTTCAATCTTCCCTCTTTTCATTTTCCGGAGTGCCTCAACAATTTTGGTGGTGCCTCATCGTCATTCTCAGCTTTGAAGACCGAAGAAGAATTTCTCCTAAATTTTGGTCCGCTCTCTTGAAGATTCATGGTTCTAAATCCATGCCATCCTCATTATTGTTTCCAATCATGCAAATATTTTGTTAACCATCCAAAGTATTTCATGAATTCTTCCATTGTGATCCTTTGAAGGCCATCATTTCAGAAGATTTCTTCGTTCTTAGTTTTCAACTTCGTCCTCCAACTATTCTTAATTGACGCCTCTTCGTTGGTCTCCATATTCTTCCGGAGCATCATTCAAGTATTCTCTAGTCAGCTCGGCATCTCTTCGTTCTCTTGTATCTCAATTGCCTCAAGTATTTTCGTTCGTTTTCTAATTCTTCACGGTGGTTTGTTCTCTTTCTTCATTCGTTTCAATTCTTATGGTGGTTCATTCAACATTCTTTTTCCTTTGTCATCATATCAATTCATTCGTTCTTTCTGAAATCCTATCGGTGGTTCATTGAAGATTTCCCAAGTTGCTCTATATCTCTCATAAATCTTTGCAGAAGAATAAGTAGCATGCCTATCCATTGTTTCTCATCAATTTAAACTGATGAAGGTAAGCATGGCAAAATTCTTATTCTTATTCCTTCAAGGTGATTTAATTCCTTCGTCTGGAGTTCGTTCATGATATCAAATTCATGGTTGTTCATCTTTTCTTTCCGGAGTTCCAAACTCTCTCAATTACCCCGTTAGAACCTCCATTTAAATCATTGCAAGGCTTCAATCTTATTCTTTTCATCATTCATTTCTCATCCTTTTCTTACCAGAGTTCTTCATGGTGGTTCATCCAAGATTTGTTTGATTCCCGAAGTGTTCATCAAGATTCTTGTTGGAGGAGATCAAGTATTCTTCTCTTTGCACTTTGAAGTGCAAATATTTGCTACCTTTTGTTTTGAGGTGGTGTTATGTCATTCTTGACAATTTCCTTTCGTGTTTCATGATTCACAAGTTGTCAGGAATGAGATATTTAAACCCATCATATTCTTCGTTCATGAGATCTTTTCAACCCTTCAATTTACTTGTTGGAGTTAATCTTGGGTTGTATCTCACCTAAAAGCCTTCCCTAAGGAATGTTGCTAATTATGGTGCTTATAAATTACCCAAGTTCTCCATTTATCCTCCCGATGAGATAAGTTTTTCGTTTCCCAGTTGATCTCAATCCAATCAAATGTTTTCGTTAGTAGCCAGTTGTCACCTCATAATTTTGAGATGTTTTCCGTAAGCCCACGAGAAACATATCTTTTGCTTGTTGATTCTTCCAACAACTCCGTTCAACCCTTCCTCATAAGGTTACTCTTCCAAGTTTATCATGGTGGTGAACGATGCCATGTTCTTCTTCATTCATTTTATTCCATTCTTTCTTTCTTCCGGAGGCATTATGTTGTTGCTCTCGTCAAGTATCATCCCATCTTGCCAAGTTCATGTTAAATTCCTTCCATTTTCAGTCGGAGTGCTGTCCGAAATATTTTATTCTTATTCCTTCTCTATCTTGTTTTAACCGGAGTGTTTTTTAAATTCTTTCGACATCCGTGAGCTCTTGTTCATGTCTTTCAACCTACAAGGTTGTCGTAATGTTCCTTGATCCTCTTTGCTAATGGAGTGTTTGCTATCTGTTTCATCTCCGTTGTAATGTTTATTTCAAGATTGTTCAACCTATCAAGTTCATGGTTTCACTCGTTTGTGCCATCTCCAGGATCTCGGGTCGAGATCTTCTGTTAGTGTGGGAGAGTTGTGACGCCCCAAGACCGACGCTCCAGATGCCTTCCATGGATTCTGAGTTTCGCCGCGTGTTTTATTTTGTTTGTGCATTGCATCATGTCGTCATGCCATCATGTCATTCAATTTTTGCAACTCAGCCAAATAAACCATATGGATCTTTGATCCATTTAAATTGAGGGAAATGCACATGGCGTTTTATCTTTATAACATATCCTCCCAATATTTAGGGAGCAATATTAAAAATATTCCATTAACTTTGGAATCACCAAAAACACACTTGCAAATATTCCCCATGTCTTTTCTATTTCAAGTTTGACTTCAAAATCTTGCCAACAATTCTCTTCCCATTTACCGAGGTTCCTCCAAAAAATTCAACATTTTTGGACTCTTCAAACACCCCATTCCTATTCAAATCCATTTGAATTTGAATTCATATCTTTCGATCATGCCACTTCTATTTTCTTTGGATCAAGC